>CM034540.1:42445414-42475098 GCA_020002185.1 Paraescarpia echinospica | reverse complement strand
ACACAGCATGGCAATGTACCACACAGCACTACAACACAGCATGGCAATGTACCACACAGCACCACAGCACACCATGGCACTGTACCACACAGCACTACAACACAACATGGCAATGTACCACACAGCACTACAACACAGCATGACAATGTACCACACAGCACTAGAACACAGCAAAGCAATGTACCACACATCACTAAAACACAGCATGGCAATGTACCACACAGCAATAGAACACAGCATGGCAATGTACCACACAGCACTAGAACACAACATGGCGATGTACCATGCAGCACTTCAACACAGCATGGCAATGTACCACACAGCATGGCAATGTACCACACAGCATGGCAATGTACCACACAGCACTACAATACAGCATGGCACTGTACCACACAGCATGGCAATGTACCACACAGCATGACAATGTACCACACAGCACTACAACACAGCATGACAATGTACCACACAGCACTAGAACACAGCATGGCAATGTACCATACACCACTAGAACACAGCATGGCAATGTATCACACAGCACTAGAACACAACATGGCAATGTACCATACAGCACTTCAACTCATCATGGCGATGTACCACACAGCACCAGAACACAGCATGGCAATGTACCACACAGCACTAGAACACAGCATGGCAATGTACCACACCGCACTACAATACAACATGCCAATGTACCACACAGCACAAGAACGCAGCATGGCAATGTACCATACAGCACTAGAACACAGCATGGCAATGTACCACACAGCACTAGAACACAGCATGGCAATGTACCACACAGCACAAGAACACAGCATGGCAATGTACCAGGCAGCACTAGAACACAGCATGACAATGTACCACACAGCACAAGAACACAGCATGGCAATGTACCACACAGCTCTAGAACACTGCATGGCAAGTACCACACCGCACTAAAACACAGCATGGCAATGTACCACACAGCACTAGAACACAGCATGGCAATGTACCACACAGCACTAGAACACAGCATGGCAATGTACCACACAACACTAGATCACAGCATGGCAATGTACCACACAGCACTAGAACACAGCATGGCAATGTACCACACAACACTAGAACACAGCATGGCAATGTACCACACAGCACAAGAACACAGCATAGCAATGTACCTCACAGCACTAGAACACAACATGGCAATGTACCATACAGCACTTCATCTCATCACGGCGATGTACCACACAGCACTACAACACAGCATGGCAATGCACCACACAGCACTTCAGCACAGCAAGGCAATGTACCACACAACACTAGAACACAGCATGGCAATGTACCACACAGCACTAGAACACAGCATGGCAATGTACCACACAGCACTACAACACAGCATGGCAATGTACCACACATCACTAGAACACGGCATGGCAATGTACCACACAACACTCGAACACAGCAAGGCAATGTACCACACAACACTAGAACACAGCATGGCAATGTACCACACAGCACTAGAACATAGCATGGCAATGTACCACAAAGCGCTAGAAAACAGCATGGCAATGTACCACACAGCACTAGAACACAACATGGCAATGTACCATACAGCACTACAACACAGCATGGCAATGTACCACACAGCACTTCAACACAGCATGGCAGTAGTGTACCACACAGAACTACAACACATCATGGCAATGTACCACACAGCATGGCAATGTACCACACAGCACTAGAACACAACATGGCAATGTACCATACAGCACTACAACACAGCATGGCAATGTACCACACAGCACTTCAACACATCATGGCAGTAGTGTACCACACAGAACTACAACACAGCATGGCAATGTACCACACAGCACTACAACACAGCATGGCAATGTACCACACAGAACTACAACACAGCATGGCAATGTATCACACAGCACTAGAACACAACATGGCAATGTACCACACAGCACTAGAACACACCATGGCAATGTACCACACAGCACTAGAACACAGCAAGGCAATGTACCACACATCACTAGAACACGGCATGGCAATGTACCACACAACACTCGAACACAGCATGGCAATGTACCACACAGCACTACAACACAGCATGGCAATGTACCACACATCACTAGAACACGGCATGGCAATGTACCACACAACACTGCCAGTGTTGGACTATGTGCACAACATAGTCCATGTTGTGCACTAGAACACAACATGGCAATGTACCATACAGCACTACAACACAGCATGGCAATGTACCTCACAGCACTTCAACACAGCATGGCAGTAGTGTACCACACATAACTACAACACAGCATGGCAATGTACCACACAGCACTACAACACAGCATGGCAATGTACCACACAGAACTACAACACAGCATGGCAATGTACCACACAGCACTACAACACAACATGGCAATGTACCACATAGCACTAGAACACAACATGGCAATGTACCACACAGCACTAGAACACAGCATGGCAATGTACCATACAGCACTAGAACACAGCAAGGCAATGTACCACACAGCACTAGAACACAGCATGGCAATGTACCACACACACACCACTAGAACACAGCAAGGCAATGTACCACACAGCACTAGAACACAACATGACAATGTACCACACAGCACTAGAACACACCATGGCAATGTACCACACAGCACTAAAACACAGCAAGGCAATGTACCACACAGCACTAGAACACACCAATGCAATGTACCACACAGCACTAGAACACAGCATGGCAATGTACCACACAGCACTACAACACAGCATGGCAATGTACCACACAGCACTTCAACACAGCATGGCAGTAGTGTACCACACAGAACTACAACACAGCATGGCAATGTACCACACAGCACTACAACACAGCATGGCAATGTACCACACAGAACTACAACACAGCATGGCAATGTACCACACAGCACTAGAACACACCATGGCAATGTACCACATATCACTAGAACACAGCAAGGCAATGTACCACACATCACTAGAACACGGCATGGCAATGTACCACACAACACTCGAACACAGCAAGGCAATGTACCACACAACACTAGAACACAGCATGGCAATGTACCACACAGCACTAGAACACAGCATGGCAATGTACCACAAAGCGCTAGAAAACAGCATGGCAATGTACCACACAGCACTAGAACACAACATGGCAATGTACCATACAGCACTACAACACAGCATGGCAATGTACCACACAGCACTTCAACACAGCATAGCAGTAGTGTACCACACATAACTACAACACAGCATGGCAACGTACCACACAGCACTACAACACAGCATGGCAATGTACCACACAGCACTACAACACAGCATGGCAATTTACCACCCAGAACTACAACACAGCATGGCAATGTACCACACAGCACTACAACACAACATGGCAATGTAGCACACAGCACTTCAACACAGCATGGCAATGTACCACACAGCACTACAACACAGCATGGCAATGTACCACACAGCACCACAGCACACCATGGCACTGTACCACACAGCACTACAACACAACATGGCAATGTACCACACAGCACTACAACACAGCATGACAATGTACCACACAGCACTAGAACACAGCACAGCAATGTACCACACATCACTAAAACACAGCATGGCAATGTACCACACAGCAATAGAACACAGCATGGCAATGTACCACACAGCACTAGAACACAACATGGCGATGTACCATGCAGCACTTCAACACAGCATGGCAATGTACCACACAGCATGGCAATGTACCACACAGCACTACAATACAGCATGGCAATGTACCACACAACACTCGAACACAGCATGGCAATGTACCACACAACACTAGAACACAGCATGGCAATGTACCACACAGCACTAGAACACAGCATGGCAATGTACCACAAAGCACTAGAAAACAGCATGGCAATGTACCACACAGCACTAGAACACAACATGGCAATGTACCATACAGCACTACAACACAGCATGGCAATGTACCACACAGCACTTCAACACAGCATGGCAGTAGTGTACCACACATAACTACAACACAGCATGGCAATGTACCACACAGCACTACAACACAGCATGGCAATGTACCACACAGAACTACAACACAGCATGGCAATGTACCACACAGCACTACAACACAACATGGCAATGTACCACATAGCACTAGAACACAACATGGCAATGTACCACACAGCACTAGAACACAGCATGGCAATGTACCATACAGCACTAGAACACAGCAAGGCAATGTACCACACAGCACTAGAACACAGCATGGCAATGTACCACACACACACCACTAGAACACAGCAAGGCAATGTACCACACAGCACTAGAACACAACATGACAATGTACCACACAGCACTAGAACACACCATGGCAATGTACCACACAGCACTAAAACACAGCAAGGCAATGTACCACACAGCACTAGAACACACCAATGCAATGTACCACACAGCACTAGAACACAGCATGGCAATGTACCACACAGCACTACAACACAGCATGGCAATGTACCACACAGCACTTCAACACAGCATGGCAGTAGTGTACCACACAGAACTACAACAAAGCATGGCAATGTACCACACAGCACTACAACACAGCATGGCAATGTACCACACAGAACTACAACACAGCATGGCAATGTACCACACAGCACTAGAACACACCATGGCAATGTACCACATATCACTAGAACACAGCAAGGCAATGTACCACACATCACTAGAACACGGCATGGCAATGTACCACACAACACTCGAACACAGCAAGGCAATGTACCACACAACACTAGAACACAGCATGGCAATGTACCACACAGCACTAGAACACAGCATGGCAATGTACCACAAAGCGCTAGAAAACAGCATGGCAATGTACCACACAGCACTAGAACACAACATGGCAATGTACCATACAGCACTACAACACAGCATGGCAATGTACCACACAGCACTTCAACACAGCATAGCAGTAGTGTACCACACATAACTACAACACAGCATGGCAACGTACCACACAGCACTACAACACAGCATGGCAATGTACCACACAGCACTACAACACAGCATGGCAATTTACCACCCAGAACTACAACACAGCATGGCAATGTACCACACAGCACTACAACACAACATGGCAATGTAGCACACAGCACTTCAACACAGCATGGCAATGTACCACACAGCACTACAACACAGCATGGCAATGTACCACACAGCACCACAGCACACCATGGCACTGTACCACACAGCACTACAACACAACATGGCAATGTACCACACAGCACTACAACACAGCATGACAATGTACCACACAGCACTAGAACACAGCACAGCAATGTACCACACATCACTAAAACACAGCATGGCAATGTACCACACAGCAATAGAACACAGCATGGCAATGTACCACACAGCACTAGAACACAACATGGCGATGTACCATGCAGCACTTCAACACAGCATGGCAATGTACCACACAGCATGGCAATGTACCACACAGCACTACAATACAGCATGGCACTGTACCACACAGCATGGCAATGTACCACACAGCATGACAATGTACCACACAGCACTACAACACAGCATGACAATGTACCACACAGCACTAGAACACAGCATGGCAATGTACCATACACCACTAGAACACAGCATGGCAATGTACCACACAGCACTAGAACACAACATGGCGATGTACCACACAGCACTTTAACACAGCATGGCCATGTACCACACAGCACTAGAACACTGCATGGCAATGTGCCACACAGCACTAGAACACAACATGGCAATGTACCATACTGCACTTCAACTCATCATGGCGATGTACCACACAGCACTAGAACACAACATGGCAATGTACCATACAGTACTTCAACTCATCATGGCGATGTACCACACAGCACCAGAACACAGCATGGCAATGTACCACACAGCACTAGAACACAGCATGGCAATGTACCACACCGCACTACAATACAACATGCCAATGTACCACACAGCACAAGAACGCAGCATGGCAATGTACCATACAGCACAAGAACACAGCATGGCAATGTACCACACAGCACTAGAACACAGCATGGCAATGTACCACACAGCACTAGAACACAGCATGGCAATGTACCACACAACACTAGATCACAGCATGGCAATGTACCACACAGCACTAGAACACAGCATGGCAATGTACCACACAACACTAGAACACAGCATGGCAATGTACCACACAGCACAAGAACACAGCATAGCAATGTACCTCACAGCACTAGAACACAACATGGCAATGTACCATACAGCACTTCATCTCATCATGGCGATGTACCACACAGCACTACAACACAGCATGGCAATGCACCACACAGCACTTCAGCACAGCAAGGCAATGTACCACACAACACTAGAACACAGCATGGCAATGTACCACACAGCACTAGAACACAGCATGGCAATGTACCACACAGCACTAGAACACAGCATGGCAATGTACCTCACCGCACGAGAACACAGCATGGCAATGTACCACACAGCACTTCAACACAGCATGGCAGTAGTGTACCACACAGAACTACAACACAGCATGGCAATGTACTACACAGCATGGCAATGTACCACACAGCACTAGAACACAACATGGCAATGTACCATACAGCACTACAACACAGCATGGCAATGTACCACACAGCACTTCAACACAGCATGGCAGTAGTGTACCACACAGAACTACAACACAGCATGGCAATGTACCACACAGCACTACAACACAGCATGGCAATGTACCACACAGAACTACAACACAGCATGTCAATGTACCACACAGCACTAGAACACAACATGGCAATGTACCACACAGCACTAGAACACACCATGGCAATGTACCACACAGCACTACAACACAGCAAGGCAATGTACCACACAGCACTTCAACACAGCATGGCAATGTACCACACAGCACCACAGCACACCATGGCACTGTATCACACAGCACTACAACACAACATGGCAATGTACCACACAGCACTACAACACAGCATGACAATGTACCACAGAGCACTAGAATACAGCACAGCAATGTACCACACATCACTAAAACACAGCATGGCAATGTACCACACAGCAATAGAACACAGCATGGCAATGTACCACACAGCACTAGAACACAACATGGCGATGTACCACGCAGCACTTCAACACAGCATGGCAGTGTACCACACAGCATGGCAATGTACCACACAGCACTACAATGCAGCATGGCACTGTACCACACAGCATAGCAATGTACCACACAGCATGACAATGTACCACACAGCACTACAACACAGCATGGCAATGTACCATACACCACTAGAACACAGCATGGCAATGTACCACACAGCACTAGAACACAACATGGCAATATACCACACAGCACTTCAACACAGCATGGCCATGTACCACACAGCACTAGAACACTGCATGGCAATGTGCCACACAGCACTACAACACAGCATGGCAATGTGTCACATAGGACTACAACACATGGCAATGTACCTCACAACACTAGAAAACAACATGGCAATGTACCATACTGCACTTCAACTCATCATGGCGATGTACCACACAGCACTAGAACACAACATGGCAATGTACCATACAGCACTTCAACTCAACTCATCATGGCGATGTACCACACAGCACCAGAACACAGCATGGCAATGTACCACACAGCAATAGAACACAGCATGGCAATGTACCACACAGCACTAGAACACAACATGGCGATGTACCACGCAGCACTTCAACACAGCATGGCAGTATACCACACAGCATGGCAATGTACCACACAGCACTACAATGCAGCGTGGCACTGTACCACACAGCATGGCAATGTACCACACAGCATGACAATGTACCACACAGCACTACAACACAGCATGGCAATGTACCATACACCACTAGAACACAGCATGGCAATGTACCACACAGCACTAGAACACAACATGGCGATATACCACACAGCACTTCAACACAGCATGGCCATGTACCACACAGCACTAGAACACTGCATGGCAATGTGCCACACAGCACTACAACACAGCATGGCAATGTGTCACATAGGACTACAACACATGGCAATGTACCTCACAGCACTAGAACACAACATGGCAATGTACCATACTGCACTTCAACTCATCATGGTGATGTACCACACAGCACTAGAACACAACATGGCAATGTACCATACAGCACTTCAACTCAACTCATCATGGCGATGTACCACACAGCACCAGAACACAGCATGGCAATGTACCACACAGCACTAGAACACAGCATGGCAATGTACCACACAACACTAGATCACAGCATGGCAATGTACCACACAGCATTAGAACACAGCATGGCAATGTACCACACAACACTAGAACACAGCATGGCAATGTACCACACAGCACAAGAACACAGCATGGCAATGTACCACACAGCACTAGAACACAACATGGCAATGTACCATACAGCACTTCAACTCATCATGGCGATGTACCACACAGCACTACAACACAGCATGGCAATGCACCACACAGCACTTCAGCACAGCAAGGCAATGTACCACACAACACTAGAACACAGCATGGCAATGTACCACACAGCACTAGAACACAGCATGGCAATGTACTACACAGCACTAGAACACAGCATGGCAATGTACCACACCGCATGAGAACACAGCATGGCAATGTACCACACAGCACAAGAACACAGCATGGCAATGTACCAAACAACACTAGAACACAGCATGGCAATGTACCACACAGCACTAGAACACAGCATGGCAATGTACCACACAACACTAGAACACAGCATGGCAATGTACCACACAGCACAAGAACACAGCATGGCAATGTACCACACAGCACTAGAACACAGCATGGCAATGTACCACACCGCACAAGAACACAGCATGGCAATGTACCACACAGCACTAGAACACAGCATGGCAATGTACCACACCACACAAGAACACATCACTATACTGTACAACACATGAAGTGTAAAGAGCTTTGAGCAGTGTGGATACCGTGGTTACCTTTATCATTGAATGCAAAGAAATTCCAGTTGATTGTCTTGTTTACATTATTTACGGTACAAATATATGTGTTTTAACATATTTCTGTGAATGGACAATGTCGTTGGATAAGTGATCCCACCAGTCTTTCTACTTGTGTCACATGATACTAGTCATGTGACATACATTTAACGAAGCCATTTCGTTCATGAAGGCCTTGAAAAATGGCCAAAATATTTGGAGTTAAAATCAAGTCATTTGTGAGTTAAATGATGTTTCATCTATACTCCATCCCCGGCCGACCAATGATGATTTTGATGAAGCTACCTTTATTTTACCTTTGCTTTACAATGGCCAATTTAGGTTGTAGGTTAAGGTATATTATTATATAGCATGACATCCAATCTTCAGGACTGCGCAGAGTGATTTACTCTTCACTATCTGGCAGGCCTGTTCAGTCGAACACCATCACAATGTCTATGGGAAGCATTCAGCCATTTTGAGATTACTGCATAAAGCCTACACAAATGTCCACCACTGTCTATAACCAGGTACTCATTCATACAGCTGAGTGAACTGGAGCAACGTGAAGTGAACAAACTTGCCCAAGGTTTGAAACAACAGCAAAAGGATTCAGACTCGGAAGCCTTCAGTCCAATGCTCTAACCAGTACGTTACCATGTCTCACATGGTCAGTTGTTTCCTGTGGTTGTAGTCAGTGCTGAAGTCGCTGTGTCGAGGCGGCATCCCTCACCACCTGCGTCCATCCGTCTGGCAGCGACTCATCCACACGCAAGTAGCTGACATCATGGCTGCTAAAGGTGACAACTACTTCAGACACCTTGTCAACATGACACAGGACTCGCAGGTAGGGTCACTGCAGTGTCACATCAACACTGTCACTGTCACCAACACTTCAGTCACTTTGTCAAATGACACAGGACTCACAGGTGTGGTCACTACAGTGTCCCATCAACACTGTCGCTGTCACCAACAATTCAGACACCTTGTCAACATGACACAGGACTCACAGGTAGGGTCACTGCAGTGGCACATCAACACTGTCACTGTCACCAACACTTCAGACACCTTGTCAACATGCCACTGGACTCACAGGTAGGGTCACTACAGGGTCACATCAACATTATCAACATCACTTCAGACATCTTGTCAACATGACACAGGACTCACAGGTAGGGTCACTACAGAGTCACATCACCACTGTCACCATCACTTCAGACACCTTGTCAACATGGCACTGGACTCACAAGTAGGGTCACTACAGGGTCATATCAACACTGTCATTGTCACCAACACTTCATACACCTTGTCACCATGGAACTGGACTGACAAGTAGGGTCACTACAGAGTCACATCACCACTGTCACCATCACTTCTGTCACCTTGTCAACATGGCACAGAACTCACAAGTAGGGTCAATACAGGGTCATATCAACACTGTTACCATCACTTCAGTCACCTTGTCAACATGGCACTGGATTCACAGGTAGGGTCACTACAGGGTCACATCAACACTGTCACCAACACTTCAGACACCTCGTCAACATGGCACTGGATTGACAGGTAGGGTCACTACAGGGTCACATCAACACTGTCACCAACACTTCAGACACCTTGTCAACATGGCACAGGACTGACAGGTAGGTTCACTACAATGTCACATAAACACTCACTGTCACCAACACTTCAGGAATCTTGTCAACATGGCACAGGACTCACAGGTATGGTCACTACAGTGTCACATCAATACTGTCACTGTCACCAACACTTCAGACACCTTGTCAACATGGCACAGGACTCACCGTTAGGGTCTCTACAGTGTCACATCAACACTGTCACTGTCACCAACACTTCAGGCACCTTGTCAACATGGCACAGGACTCACAGGTAGGGTCACTACAATGTCACATCAACACTGTCACTGTCACCAACACTTCAGATGCATTGTCAACATGGCACAGGCCTCACAGGTAGGGTCACTTCAGTGTCACATCAACACTGTCACTGTCACCACCACTTCAGACACCTTGTCAACATGCCACTGGACTCACAGGTAGGGTCACTACAGGGTCACATCAACATCACTTCAGACACCTTGTCAACATGACACAGGACTCACAGGTAGGGTCACTACAGAGTCACATCACCACTGTCACAATCACTTCAGACACCTTGTCAACATGGCACTGGACTAACAGGTAGGGTCACTACAGGGTCATATCAACACTGTCATTATCACCAACACTTTATACACCTTGTCAACATGGCACTGGACTGACAGGTAGGGTCACTACAGAGTCACATCACCACTGTCACCATCACTTCTGTCACCTTGTGAACATGGCACAGAACTCACAGGTAGGGTAAATACAGGGTCATATCAACACTGTTACCATCACTTCAGTCACCTTGTCAACATGGCACAGAACTCACAGGTAGGGTCAATACAGTGTCACATCAACACTGTCATTGTCACCAACACTTCAGACACCTTGTCAACATGGCACTGGATTCACAGGTAGGGTCACTACAGGGTCACATCAACACTGTCACCAACACTTCAGACACCTCGTCAACATGGCACAGGACTGACAGGTAGGTTCACTACAATGTCACATGAACCCTCACTGTCACCAACACTTCATGAACCTTGTCAACATGGCACAGGACTCACAGGTATGGTCACTACAGTGTCACATCAACACTGTCACTGTCACCAACACTTCAGACACCTTGTCAACATGGCACAGGACTCACAGGTAGGGTCACTACAGTGTCATATCAACACTGTCATTGTCACCAACACTTCAGATACCTTGTGAACATGGCACAGGTCTCACAGGTAGGGTCACTACATTGTCACATCAACACTCTCATTGTCACCAACATATCAGGCACCTTGTCAACATGGCACTGGACTGACAGGTAGGGTCACTACAGAGTCACATCACCACTGTCACATCACTTCAGTCACCTTGTCAACATGGCACAGAACTCACAGGTAGGGTCAATACAGGTTCATATCAACACTGTTACCATCACTTCAGTCACCTTGTCAACATGGCACAGGACTGACAGGTAGGTTCACTACAATGTCACATAAACACTCACTGTCACCAACACTTCAGGAATCTTGTCAACATGGCACAGGACTCACAGGTATGGTCACTACAGTGTCACATCAATACTGTCACTGTCACCAACACTTCAGATACCTTGTCAACATGGCACAGGACTCACCGTTAGGGTCTCTACAGTGTCACATCAACACTGTCACTGTCACCAACACTTCAGGCACCTTGTCAACATGGCACAGGACTCACAGGTAGGGTCACTACAATGTCACATCAACACTGTCACTGTCACCAACACTTCAGATGCATTGTCAACATGGCACAGGCCTCACAAGTAGGGTCACTTCAGTGTCACATCAACACTGTCACTGTCACCACCACTTCAGACACCTTGTCAACATGCCACTGGACTCACAGGTAGGGTCACTACAGGGTCATATCAACACTGTCATTATCACCAACACTTTATACACCTTGTCAACATGGCACTGGACTGACAGGTAGGGTCACTACAGAGTCACATCACCACTGTCACCATCACTTCTGTCACCTTGTGAACATGGCACAGAACTCACAGGTAGGGTAAATACAGGGTCATATCAACACTGTTACCATCACTTCAGTCACCTTGTCAACATGGCACAGAACTCACAGGTAGGGTCAATACAGTGTCACATCAACACTGTCATTGTCACCAACACTTCAGACACCTTGTCAACATGGCACTGGATTCACAGGTAGGGTCACTACAGGGTCACATCAACACTGTCACCAACACTTCAGACACCTCGTCAACATGGCACAGGACTGACAGGTAGGTTCACTACAATGTCACATGAACCCTCACTGTCACCAACACTTCATGAACCTTGTCAACATGGCACAGGACTCACAGGTATGGTCACTAC
This sequence comes from Paraescarpia echinospica, assembly GCA_020002185.1. Lineage (NCBI taxonomy): Eukaryota > Metazoa > Annelida > Polychaeta > Sabellida > Siboglinidae > Paraescarpia > Paraescarpia echinospica. The sequence continues at coordinate 42,462,031 of CM034540.1, read as the reverse complement.
AGTGTCACATCAACACTGTCACTGTCACCAACACTTCAGACACCTTGTCAACATGGCACAGGACTCACAGGTAGGGTCACTACAGTGTCATATCAACAATGGCATTGTCACCAACACTTCAGATACCTTGTGAACATGGCACAGGTCTCACAGGTAGGGTCACTACATTGTCACATCAACACTCTCATTGTCACCAACATATCAGGCACCTTGTCAACATGGCATTGGACTGACAGGTAGGGTCACTACAGAGTCACATCACCACTGTCACCATCACTTCAGTCACCTTGTCAACATGGCACAGAACTCACAGGTAGGGTCAATACAGGTTCATATCAACACTGTTACCATCACTTCAGTCACCTTGTCAACATGGCACAGAACTCACAGGTAGGGTCAATACAGTGTCACATCAACACTGTCATTGTCACCAATACTTCAGACACCTTGTCAACATGGCACTGGATTCACAGGTAGGGTCACTACAGGGTCACATCAACACTGTCACCAACACTTCAGACACCTCGTCAACATGGCACAGGACTGACAGTTAGGTTCACTACAATGTCACATAAAAACACTCACTGTCACCATCACTTCAGACACCTTGTCAGCATGGCACAGGACTCACGGGTAGGGTCTCTACAGTGTCACATCAACACACACTGTCACCATCATTTCAGACACCTTGTCAGCATGATACAGGACTCACAGGTAGGGTGTCTACAGTGTCACATCAACACTCACTGTCACCATCATTTCAGACACCTTGTCAACATGGCACACGACTCACAGGTAGGGTCTCTACAGTGTCACATCAACACTGACACTGTCACCAACACTTCAGACACCTTTTCAACATGACACAGGACTCACAGGTAGGGTCTCTACAGTGTCACATCAACACTCACTGTCACCATCATTTCAGACACCTTGTCAACATGACACAGGACTCACAGGTATGGTGTCTACAGTGTCACATCAACACTGTCACTGTCACCATCACTTCAGACACCTTGTCAGCATGGCACAGGACTCACAGGTAGGGTCTCTACAGTGTCACATCAACACTCACTGTCACCATAATTTCAGACACCTTGTCAACATGACACAGGACTCACAGGTAGGGTGTCTACAGTGTCACATCAATACTGTCACTGTCACCATCACTTCAGACATCTTGTCATCATGGCACAGGACTCACAGGTAGGGTCTCTACAGTGTCACATCAACACTCACTTTCACCATCATTTCAGACACCTTGTCAACATGACACAGGACTCACAGGTACGGTGTCTACAGTGTCACATCAACACTGTCACCATCACTTCAGACACCTTGTCAACATGGCACTGGATTCACAGGTAGGGTCACTACAGGGTCACATCAACACTGTCACCAACACTTCAGACACCTCGTCAACATGGCACAGGACTGACAGGTAGGTTCACTACAATGTCACATGAACCCTCACTGTCACCAACACTTCATGAACCTTGTCAACATGGCACAGGACTCACAGGTATGGTCACTACAGTGTCACATCAACACTGTCACTGTCACCAACACTTCAGACACCTTGTCAACATGGCACAGGACTCACAGGTAGGGTCACTACAGTGTCATATCAACAATGGCATTGTCACCAACACTTCAGATACCTTGTGAACATGGCACAGGTCTCACAGGTAGGGTCACTACATTGTCACATCAACACTCTCATTGTCACCAACATATCAGGCACCTTGTCAACATGGCATTGGACTGACAGGTAGGGTCACTACAGAGTCACATCACCACTGTCACCATCACTTCAGTCACCTTGTCAACATGGCACAGAACTCACAGGTAGGGTCAATACAGGTTCATATCAACACTGTTACCATCACTTCAGTCACCTTGTCAACATGGCACAGAACTCACAGGTAGGGTCAATACAGTGTCACATCAACACTGTCATTGTCACCAATACTTCAGACACCTTGTCAACATGGCACTGGATTCACAGGTAGGGTCACTACAGGGTCACATCAACACTGTCACCAACACTTCAGACACCTCGTCAACATGGCACAGGACTGACAGTTAGGTTCACTACAATGTCACATAAAAACACTCACTGTCACCATCACTTCAGACACCTTGTCAGCATGGCACAGGACTCACGGGTAGGGTCTCTACAGTGTCACATCAACACACACTGTCACCATCATTTCAGACACCTTGTCAGCATGATACAGGACTCACAGGTAGGGTGTCTACAGTGTCACATCAACACTCACTGTCACCATCATTTCAGACACCTTGTCAACATGGCACACGACTCACAGGTAGGGTCTCTACAGTGTCACATCAACACTGACACTGTCACCAACACTTCAGACACCTTTTCAACATGACACAGGACTCACAGGTAGGGTCTCTACAGTGTCACATCAACACTCACTGTCACCATCATTTCAGACACCTTGTCAACATGACACAGGACTCACAGGTATGGTGTCTACAGTGTCACATCAACACTGTCACTGTCACCATCACTTCAGACACCTTGTCAGCATGGCACAGGACTCACAGGTAGGGTCTCTACAGTGTCACATCAACACTCACTGTCACCATAAGTTCAGACACCTTGTCAACATGACACAGGACTCACAGGTAGGGTGTCTACAGTGTCACATCAATACTGTCACTGTCACCATCACTTCAGACATCTTGTCATCATGGCACAGGACTCACAGGTAGGGTCTCTACAGTGTCACATCAACACTCACTTTCACCATCATTTCAGACACCTTGTCAACATGACACAGGACTCACAGGTACGGTGTCTACAGTGTCACATCAACACTGTCACCATCACTTCAGACACCTTGTCAGCATGGCACAAGACTCACATGTAGGGTCTCTACAGTGTCACATCAACACTGACACTGTCACCAACACTTCAGGCACCTTGTCAACATGACACAGGACTCACAGGTAGGGTCTCTACAGTGTCACATCAACACTCACTGTCACCATCATTTCAGACACCTTGTCAACATGGCACAGGACTCACAGGTAGGGTCTCTACAGTGTCACATCAACACTGACACTGTCACCAACACTTCAGACACCTTGTCAACATGACACAGGACTCACAGGTAGGGTCTCTACAGTGTCACATCAACACTCACTGTCACCATCATTTCAGACACCTTGTCAACATGACACAGGACTCACAGGTAGGGTGTCTACAGTGTCACATCAACACTGTCACTGTCACCATCACTTCAGACACCTTGTCAACATGACACAGGACTCACAGGTAGGGTGTCTACAGTGTCACATCAACACTGTCACTGTCACCATCACTTCAGACACCTTGTCAGCATGGCACAGGACTCACAGGTAGGGTCTCTACAGTGTCACATCAACACTCACTGTCACCATCATTTCAGACACCTTGTCAACTTGACACAGGACTCACAGGTAGGGTGTCTACAGTGTCACATCAACACTGTCACTGTCACCATCACTTCAGACACCTTGTCAGCATGGCACAGGACTCACAGGTAGGGTCTCTACAGTGTCACATCAACACTCACTGTCACCATCATTTCAGACACCTTGTCAACATGGTACACGACTCACAGGTAGGGTGTCTACAGTGTCACATCAACACTGACACTGTCACCAACACTTCCGACACCTTGTCAACATGACACAGGTCTGACAGGTAGGGTCTCTATAGTGTCACATCAACACTCACTGTCACCATCATTTCAGACACCTTGTCAACATGACACAGGACTCACAGGTAGGGTCTCTACAGTGTCACATCAACACTCACTGTCACCATCACTTCAGACACCTTGTCAACATGACACAGGACTCACAGGTAATGTCTCTACAGTGTCACATCAACACTCAATGTCACCATCATTTCAGACACCTTGTCAACATGACACAGGACTCACAGGTAGGGTCTCTACAGTGTCACATCAACACTCACTGTCACCATCATTTCAGACACCTTGTCAACATGACACACGACTCACAGGTAGGGTGTCTACAGTGTCACATCAACACTGACACTGTCACCAACACTTCAGGCACCTTGTCAACATGGCACATGGCTCACAGGTAGGGTCTCTACAGTGTCACATCAACACTGTCACTGTCACCAACACTTCAGATACCTTGTCAACATGGCACAAGACTCACAGGTAGGGTCTCTACAGTGTCACATCAACACTGTCACTGTCACCAACACTTCAGACACCTTGTCAACATGGCACAGGACTCACAGGTAGGGTCTCTACAGTGTCACATCAACACTCACTGTCACCATCATTTCAGACACCTTGTCAACATGACACAGGACTCACAGGTATGGTGTCTACAGTGTCACATCAACACTGTCACTGTCACCATCACTTCAGACACCTTGTCAGCATGGCACAGGACTCACAGGTAGGGTCTCTACAGTGTCACATCAACACTCACTGTCACCATAATTTCAGACACCTTGTCAACATGACACAGGACTCACAGGTAGGGTGTCTACAGTGTCACATCAATACTGTCACTGTCACCATCACTTCAGACATCTTGTCATCATGGCACAGGACTCACAGGTAGGGTCTCTACAGTGTCACATCAACACTCACTTTCACCATCATTTCAGACACCTTGTCAACATGACACAGGACTCACAGGTACGGTGTCTACAGTGTCACATCAACACTGTCACCATCACTTCAGACACCTTGTCAGCATGGCACAAGACTCACATGTAGGGTCTCTACAGTGTCACATCAACACTGACACTGTCACCAACACTTCAGGCACCTTGTCAACATGACACAGGACTCACAGGTAGGGTCTCTACAGTGTCACATCAACACTCACTGTCACCATAATTTCAGACACCTTGTCAACATGGCACAGGACTCACAGGTAGGGTCTCTACAGTGTCACATCAACACTGACACTGTCACCAACACTTCAGACACCTTGTCAACATGACACAGGACTCACAGGTAGGGTCTCTACAGTGTCACATCAACACTCACTGTCACCATCATTTCAGACACCTTGTCAACATGACACAGGACTCACAGGTAGGGTGTCTACAGTGTCACATCAACACTGTCACTGTCACCATCACTTCAGACACCTTGTCAGCATGGCACAGGACTCACAGGTAGGGTCTCTACAGTGTCACATCAACACTCACTGTCACCATCATTTCAGACACCTTGTCAACTTGACATAGGACTCACAGGTAGGGTGTCTACAGTGTCACATCAACACTGTCACTGTCACCATCACTTCAGACACCTTGTCAGCATGGCACAGGACTCACAGGTAGGGTCTCTACAGTGTCACATCAACACTCACTGTCACCATCATTTCAGACACCTTGTCAACATGGTACACGACTCACAGGTAGGGTGTCTACAGTGTCACATCAACACTGACACTGTCACCAACACTTCCGACACCTTGTCAACATGACACAGGTCTGACAGTTAGGGTCTCTATAGTGTCACATCAACACTCACTGTCACCATCATTTCAGACACCTTGTCAACATGACACAGGACTCACAGGTAGGGTCTCTACAGTGTCACATCAACACTCACTGTCACCATCACTTCAGACACCTTGTCAACATGACACAGGACTCACAGGTAATGTCTCTACAGTGTCACATCAACACTCAATGTCACCATCATTTCAGACACCTTGTCAACATGACACAGGACTCACAGGTAGGGTCTCTACAGTGTCACATCAACACTCACTGTCACCATCATTTCAGACACCTTGTCAACATGACACACGACTCACAGGTAGGGTGTCTACAGTGTCACATCAACACTGACACTGTCACCAACACTTCAGGCACCTTGTCAACATGGCACATGGCTCACAGGTAGGGTCTCTACAGTGTCACATCAACACTGTCACTGTCACCAACACTTCAGATACCTTGTCAACATGGCACAGGACTCACAGGTAGGGTCTCTACAGTGTCACATCAACACTGTCACTGTCACCAACACTTCAGACACCTTGTCAACATGGCACAGGACTCACAGGTAGGGTCTCTACAGTGTCACATCAACACTCACTGTCACCATCATTTCAGACACCTTGTCAACATGGCACACGACTCACAGGTAGGGTGTCTACAGTGTCACATCAACACTGACCCTGTCACCAACACTTCAGGCACCTTGTCAGCATGGCACAGGACTCACAGGTAGGGTCTCTACAGTGTCACATCAACACTGTCGCTGTCACCAACACTTCAGATACCTTGTCAACATGGCACAAGACTCACAGGTAGGGTCACTACAGTGTCACATCAACACTGTTATTGTCACCAACACTTCAGGCACCTTGTCAACATGGCACAGGACTCACAGGTAGGGTCACTACAGTGTCACATCAACACTCACTTTCACCAACACTTCAGATGCCTTGGCAACATGGCACAGGCCTTACAGGTAGGGTCACTTCAGTGTCACATCAACGTTGTCACTGTCACCAACATTTCAGACACCTTGTCAACATGCCACTGGACTCACAGGTAGGGTCACTACAGGGTCATATCAACACTGTCATTGTCACCAAAACTTCATACACCTTGTCAACATGGCACTGGACTGACAGGTAGGGTCACTACAAAGTCACATCACCACTGTCACCATCACTTCAGTCACATTGTCAACATGGCACAGAACTCACAGGTAGGGTCAATACAGGTTCATATCAACACTGTTACCATCACTTCAGTCACCTTGTCAACATGGCACAGAACTCACAGGTAGGGTCAATACAGTGTCACATCAACACTGTCATTGTCACCAACACTTCAGACAGCTTGTCAACATGGCACTGGATTCACAGGTAGGGTCACTACATGGTCACATCAACACTGTCACCAACACTTCAGACACCTCGTCAACATGGCACAGGACTCACAGGTAGGTTCACTACAATGTCACATAAAAACACTCACTGTCACCAACACTTCAGGAACCTTGTCAACATGGCACAGGACTCACAGGTATGGTCACTACAGTGTCACATCAACACTGTCACTGTCACCAACACTTCAGACACCTTGTCAACATGGCACAGGACTCACAGGTAGGTTCACTACAGTGTCACATCAACACTGTCATTGTCACCAGCACTTCAGATACCTTGTGAACATGGCACAAGTCTCACTGGTAGGGTCACTACAGTGTCACATCAACACTGTCATTGTCACCAACACTTCAGGCACCTTGTCAACATGGCACAGGACTCACAGGTAGGGTCACTACAGTGTCATATCAACATTCACTTTCACCAACACTTTTGACACCTTGTCAACATGGCACAGGACTCACAGGTAGGGTCTCTACAGTGTCACATCAACACTCACTGTCACCATCATTTCAGACACCTTGTCAACCTGAAACAGGACTCACAGGTAGGGTCTCTACAGTGTCACATCAACACTCACTGTCACCATCACTTCAGACACCTTGTCAACATGACACAGGACTCACAGGTAGGGTCTCTACAGTGTCACATCAACACTCAATGTCACCATCATTTCAGACACCTTGTCAACATGACACAGGACTCACAGGTAGGGTATCTACAGTGTCACATCAACATTCACTGTCACCATCACTTCAGACACCTTGTCAACATGACACAGGACTCAAAGGTAGGGTCTCTACAGTGTCACATCAACACTCACTGTCACCATCATTTCAGACACCTTGTCAACATGACACAGGATTCACAGGTAGGGTGTCTACAGTGTCACATCAACACTGACACTGTCACCAACACTTCAGGCACCTTGTCAACATGGCACAGGACTCACAGGTAGGGTCTCTACAGTGTCACATCAACACTGTCACTGTCACCAACACTTCAGATACCTTGTCAACATGGCACAGGACTCACAGGTAGGGTCTCTACAGTGTCACATCAACACTCACTGTCACCATCACCTCAGACACCTTGTCAACATGGCACAGGACTCACAGGTAGGGTCTCTACAGTGTCACATCAACACTCACTGTCACCATCACTTCAGACACCTTGTCAACATGACACATCATTTCAGACACAGGTAGGGTCTCTACAGTGTCACATCAACACTCACTGTCACTGGAACATCACAGACTCACAGGTAGGGTGTCTACAGTCACAGTGTCACATCAACACTCAATGTCACCATCATTTCAGACACCTTGTCAACATGACACAGACTCACAGGTAGGGTCTCTACAGTGTCACATCAACATTCACTGTCACCATCACTTCAGACACCTTGTCAACATGACACAGGACTCACAGGTAGGGTCTCTACAGTGTCACATCAACACTCACTGTCACCATCATTTCAGACACCTTGTCAACATGACACAGGATTCACAGGTAGGGTGTCTACAGTGTCACATCAACACTGTCACTGTCACCAACACTTCAGATACCTTGTCAACATGGCACAGGACTCACAGGTAGGGTCTCTACAGTGTCACATCAACACTGTCACTGTCACCAACACCTCAGACACCTTGTCAACATGGCACAGGACTCACAGGTAGGGTCTCTACAGTGTCACATCAACACTGTCACTGTCACCAACACTTCAGATACCTTGTCAACATGGCACAAGACTCACAGGTAGGTTACTGAACATTCTTCAGGATAGTTCGTTTTCAAATTAGAAACTTTCATTTTTCATATCCAAGAATCATGTTAAATTACCTGGTAGAGGCTTTCGTTGACATGTCATGCCGACTTCATCAATACCTATGACGCTGAATGACGTCATCATTCACAGGTAGGGTCTCTACAGTGTCACATCAACACTGTCACTGTCACAAATATGTCAGTTGAGGTTGTCTATTCCAATACAGGTAATCAGCGAGGTAGGTCATTATTAGCAGGAAGTTTGCTTAATATTAAAATGCCTTGCTCTTAATCCAGTCGGCTTCTGCAATATTTTCAATAGTACGTGTGTAGAGGCTGAATGTTTTGTTTTAAATTTGAACATTTCACGGTAGAAATGTTCAAATTGAAGACATTGTTTCATGTTTTTTAAGTGCAATTTGGCAGGCAGTAACACCGAAACTCAATTTGGTGGATAATTTACCGTGAATATTTTTTTTCTAGTATTAAGTACGTTAGATGGAAGGAACAAACACCCGCCGTCTAACTCTGCAGGTGAAATGAAAGAAATATGAATGTTCGTTATAGGATGTATTTGGGTCATAGACCCTTAGGTTACAACAGTTGTTAATGCAGCAAATACTATCGCCAGATGATGGTGTATGTGATTCACAGACTCTCCATGAACACTCAACCCCTGTGCTATAAACTGGTGTAATCCTGGATTATACAGCATAGTGTTGTATTGTGCTACATAGTGCTGTATTGTACATTGCCATGCTGTGTTGTGAAATGTCATACTGTGTTGTACATTGCCATGCTGTGTTGTAAAATGTAATACTGTGTTGTACATTGCCATGCTGTGTTGTAAAATGTAGTACTGTGTTGTACATTGCCATGCTGTGTTGTAAAATGTAGTACTGTGTTGTACATTGCCATCCATGCTGTGTTGTGAAATGTAGTACTGTGTTGTACATTGCCATGCTGTGTTGTGAAATGTAGTACTGTGTTGTACATTGCCATGCTGTGTTGTGAAATGTAGTACTGTGTTGTACATTGCCATGCTGTGTTGTAAAATGTAGTACTGTGTTGTACATTGCCATGCTGTGTTGTGAAATGTAGTACTGTGTTGTACATTGACATGCTGTATTGTGAAATGTAGTACTGTGTTGTACATTTCCATGCTGTGTTGTGAAATGTAGTACTGTGTTGTACATTGCCATGCTGTGTTGTAAAATGTAGTACTGTGTTGTGCACCATAGTGCTGTGTTGTACCATGTAATGCTGTGTTTGTGATGTCCTGTATTGTGTTGTACTGTGTAGTGCTGTGTTGTACAGAGCAGTGCTATACAATGTAGTGCTGTGTTGTGCACCATAGTGCTGTGTTGTACTGTGTAGTGCTGTGTTTGTGATGTCCTGTATTGTTCTCTTGCAGTATGCATAGTGTTGTATTGTGTTACATAGTGCTGTATTGTACATTGCCATGCTGTGTTGTGAAATGTCATACTGTGTTGTACATTGCCATGCTGTGTTGTAAAATGTAGTACTGTGTTGTACATTGCCATGCTGTGTTGTAAAATGTAGTACTGTGTTGTACATTGCCATGCTGTGTTGTAAAATGTAGTACTGTGTTGTACATTGCCATGCTGTGTTGTGAAATGTAGTACTGTGTTGTACATTGCCATGCTGTGTTGTGAAATGTAGTACTGTGTTGTACATTGCCATGCTGTGTTGTGAAATGTAGTACTGTGTTGTACATTGCCATGTTGTGTTGTAAAATGTAGTACTGTGTTGTACATTGACATGCTGTGTTGTGAAATGTAGTACTGTGTTGTACATTGCCATGCTGTGTTGTGAAATGTAGTACTGTGTTGTACATTGCCATGCTGTGTTGTAAAATGTAGTACTGTGTTGTACATTGCCATGCTGTGTTGTGAAATGTAGTACTGTGTTGTACATTGACATGCTGTGTTGTGAAATGTAGTACTGTGTTGTACATTGCCATGCTGTGTTGTGAAATGTAGTACTGTGTTGTACATTGCCATGCTGTGTTGTAAAATGTAGTACTGTGTTGTGCACCATAGTGCTGTGTTGTACCATGTAATGCTGTGTTTGTGATGTCCTGTATTGTGTTGTACTGTGTAGTGCTGTGTTGTACAGACCAGTGCTATACAATGTAGTGCTGTGTTGTGCACCATAGTGCTGTGTTGTACTGTGTAGTGCTGTGTTTGTGATGTCCTGTATTATTCTCTTGCAGTATGCATAGTGTTGTCTTGTGCTACATAGTGCTGTATTGTACATTGCCTTGCTGTGTTGTGAAATGTCATACTATTGTTCTCTTGCAGTATGTCAACCGCTACAGGAAGCAGATTTCACTGGATCTACTTCGTACAATGCCTGACAACTTCAACTACAGTGATGCTACGTCAGACGGTGTGAGTAAACAAACAGTTTGTTCTTACAGACACAGTCGCGGTCTGTCACTGACGTATGCTATATTATTACCCCTGTGTGAAGTGACTAAGTACAGCTACATTGCTTGGACTCCGCTACAACCATCAACCACTGCAACTCCATGTGGATTAACATGGAGGTAGCAACCCATGGTGGTTTGCAGACAGACAATACTGTCTTTAGGATCTTGGAATAGAGGTTTAAGCATATGTGACCTGCGACAGCGAACCAGTTATTAAATAACATGGGCCTATTCTGCACACATAGTTGCCTAGTTCAACCGTCATGTTGCATAAATTTTTTGATTTTGGCAGAAAACTTATAATCTCATCTTACAATGTCCACTTTATTGTCCTCGACAAACAATCCAAAACTATTAAAAACCATGAATTTACAACCCATATATTGACAAATATTGAACAATATTATCCAAAATGATGCAATAATTCGAAAACTACTGAAGATATTTCAACAAATGAGGCATCATTTTAAAGCTCACGGTTTGTAGAATTAAAAAATGTACAAAACTTTATTTAATAATTCTGTGACTTAATGCCCATTTTGCTATGGTATGTCACATATTTAATGGATTTTAATTGGTGCTGTAATAAAAATTCAGTGAAACAAAGAGAGTTATCCCAAAGGAGGGGTGGGGGTTAGTAGCCTCGCCCTAAGTATGCCATAGTAGTAAAGTCAGAGAAGAATATTATACCTAAGTTATATAGACACACCTTACGGTTTAGTTTATAAAGGGGCGCATTAGAGAGAATGATGGGTGAGTGCTAGCCAGGGGAGCATTGGCATTTGCATCTTCATTGTAGGATGAGTAGATAACCTTTCAATGCACACACATGGGTCAGACAACAGCTACACATGTGGCTGTGTTTCAGACGAATGTTACGGCTACTCGGCTGACACTGATACTGTCTGGCTCAGAAGGCACACTGTGATACAGTTCTGATATACACAGCAATTTTGTTTTTGTATTTCCTGGAAGGATCGAATGCAGAATTTGGAGAAATAAAACCTCACGTTAGCCATTCCAAGTATAACTAGTGTTGTAAATGTTCTGAATACACAGTCAGATTTTTGGTTTCTTTTTAAAGATACAAAGTTTGACTAGGGCATAGCAAAAATTCTGTACATACAACCAAGTGTTAAAAATAAATAAAATAAATAAATAAAAGTACTTATATAGCGCCCAATCAATTAAAATTGCCCTCGGGCGCTTTACTTACATGCACACGTATATAATAGTATTTTACATAAAAAGAAATGCTAACTAAGAAATAAATATATAAAACATATAACATTACCTTAAATATAGTTACTAAAAAAAGAGAGATCATTAAAAAAAATGTTTAAATAAATTAAGACATTCTTAAAAACTACTATAAATACATTCATTTATACAAAAAGAATAACCATAAATATGTTAAGAAACTAATAAAACAAAAAATATTTTTATCAATAGAAAGCACATAAAATGTCCTAGTTGGTGAATTATAAAAACGCTTGTTTAAAAAGGTGAGTCTTCAAAATGTTTTAAACACTTGTAATGATGTTGCTGTCCTGAGTGTAGGAGGCAAATTGTTCATTAGAACCGCCGAGCAAACCGCGAAACGGTGATCACCATGAGTAACAGTTTGTGAGGCCGGTACGAACAAAAGGCGAGGCTGCGAGGTAGATCGTAGAGTTCTGTTGATGGTACGGTAGCCAATTAACTCACTTATGTAGTCCGGCGCTAGACCATTCAAGGCACAATACGTAAACACCATCATTTTGTAGGTCGGTCTCAAATGAACGGGTAGCCAGTGTAAACGCTGCAACACGGGTGTGATGTGTTCGTATTTCCTCGTGCGAGTAATTAGGCAAGCGGCACAGTTCTGCACCCTTTGTAGATGTTGCATCACTGTGTGTGGGAGACCATAAAGAAGTGCATTCCCATAACCTAAACAGGATGTCACTAGTGTGTGAACAAGTGTCTTGCATGATTCTTCCGTCAGATGTGGCCGAATTCACCCAATGTTTCTAATATGATAGAAGCAGCTTTTCACAGTGTTGGCAATCTGCTGTTCCATTTTCAGGTTGCTATCAAATAGCACACCCAAACTGCGCACGCACGATGATGGTTGAATTCGATGGCCGGTTACTGTGATATATACATTGGCAGGCAGACTGCCGCGTTTCTTCGCTGGAGAAAAAACGATCGCCTCGGATTTCTCTGTGTTCAGTTTTAACTGGTTTCTAGTCAACCATGCAGCCACTTCCGCAACACACAATTCCATCTTAGCCAGTGCCGCCACAATTGATTCATCTCGTTCAACCGTGAGGTAGATTTGAATGTCATCAGCATAACAGTGATGCTCCATGCCGTGTTTAGCAACAATATCTCCGATAGGTTTGGTGTACATGCAATACAAAGTAGGGCCCAACACCGACCCTTGGGGGACGCCACACGCCAAGATTGACTCAACCGACTCGGCACTTCCTACTGTCACTTTCTGATACCGTTCGCTATTGTATGATTTCAGCCACGCAAGCACCTTATCGGTGATACCGAATGAGTGTTCAAGTCGAGTCATCAACAACTCATGATCGACTGTATCAAATGCGGACGACAAATCAAGCATCACGAGAATTGTTGTACATTTCCTATCCAGTGTCGCGGCAATGTCATTCTTGATACGGAGTAGAGCTGTTTCTGTGGAGTGTCCACGACGGTACGCAGACTGAAAAGGGTCGTGCAGAGCATGTTCATCAACGTGCGTGCCAATTTGTTTTGCAACGACTTTCTCAACCAATTTCGACACAAATGGCAAGTTCGACACTGGCCGGTAGTTGCTCAAAATGTCTTTATCCAGCGTAGGTTTTTTCAGGAGTGGTTTAACGATTGCATGCTTGAAGTCAGCAGGTACATTCGTTGAGGTGAGAGACGCATTTATCGTAGCAGTGATTAGTGGAACTAACTCATGCGAACATTGTTTTAGCAGCCACGTCGGTACTGGATCTAATTCACACGACTTAACCGGAACGGATGCAACTAATCGTTCAACGTCCGATTCAGTGATTGTCTCAAAGCAGACTAGTGATACATGACAACATCCATACAAATAGAGCAAAACATGACTTTGCCAAACGATGCATTCGGTTTGATATTCCATTACTAATACACAATACTGCACCTCACATAAGGAAAACAATTTTAACACATAGCCTACAAGGATTTATTAGTTATGCCAAAATATGTTTTCTAAAAAATTACAGAATACAGTGCTCTTTGCCAAATTGTTATATATGTGGACATTCTGAATAATTAACATATAATTATATCTTGTTTTAATATTATTACTTCTGTTAATTTACGTACACAATGTACTGTTATGAATATGTCTGATGTAGTTATAACCATCTGCCAGTTATCAAAGTAAGATAGCTTTTTATATTTTGTTTTTGAGATTTTGACATCTAATATTTGGTAATATAATTCTAATGCTTGTGTAACCGTTACTGCATCTGATAGTATGCACTTGTGTTGTTATCATTTTATCGAAAGTGTTTAAATAAGCCAAATATATTATGTTGAAAATTAATTAAGGGGGTGGATGCTACGAGCGACCAATAATGGTCTTAGTGGCAGTCTCCCTGACCCCTGTTTTTGTTTATCTACAGCTACCTGATAGTACATGATTAGGATGTTGCTAATTAATTATTATCATACATTGATTGTTTTTACTTTTATGTTATATATTATACTTTATAATACATGTATTTTGTACTTATTATCCCAACACATATTTAGTTTTTCATAATTGAGCTGCAGGTAGTTATTGGGTTTTTGATAATGATACCGTTTTTGTTTGTACATATGGGTCAAATAAACACTTCCGATTCCGATAGTGGGACACCACTGAATGCCGCATCGTTGCTCATAGCAGCCAACGGAATGTCCGAACGATCCTCACCGCAATCGACGATGTATTTTCTGATGTTAGAAACTTTCTCAATAAAGTGATCACCAAAGCGTTGTGCCATGTCCACCGGACACACAAATGATGGCATTGTCGTTATGCCACTATTGCCCATGAGGTTTCTTGTGAAGCAAAATAGTTGTTTTTGGTCATTTTTGCAGTTGGCGATCTTAGCTGTGTAGTAGTTTTTCTTTGTGGTAACCAGCATGTTGTTGAAGACCACACATTGACCGCGATACGCCTGTCGATGTACCTCAAGACGAGTTTGCAGCCATTTGCACTCAGCTCGCCGTCAACGCTGTTTCTCGTCACGAAGTTCGTCAGTGTACCACGGACAGTCCGGTCGCAATGTTATGGTCGTCTTCCGCAGTGGGGCATGTTTGTCAACAAGCCTACGTAAGCCATTGTTGTATGTGGCAACCATGTCACTAACGTATGCCTCACTGTTTATGTCATGTAGCAAAGAGGTAATGTCATGTTTGAAATCAGGAAGACGTATATGATGCAATTGTCGAAAAACTATCTCTTTACGCATTCGAGCAGGCTTTGTGGCATTTACACAGAACATTATGGCCATGTGATCACCGGATGGATTTCCATGTGTGTCACATAAGCACGGGTCATACACACTCGGTCGTGTAGTAACTGTTGCACTGTTGTTTCGAACGATAACTACATCCAGGAGGTGATCTTTATTTATTTGCGTGGCATCTGTAATTATTTGGTTCATGCCACAGTCAGCGAGCGTCTCACAAAAATTACGTGCGTCAGAATCTTATATAATGTCAAGATGGAAGTTCAGTTCACCGGTAATAACGATGTCATGCGGGTCCAGCATCACGGTGTCCAAGTATGCTGACCACTGCTCAAAGAAAACAGACGTTGTAAAGCCGTTTCGTTTAGACGGTGGCGGACGGTATATAACACCCAATCTGAACTTGGCGCCACGTGTCGTAATATAATAGTCGGCATGTTCAAAATGGGTAAATTTAGGCCTATTATGACTTGATGGCACATTCTCAACTTTCATGCCGGACTTATATATTAAGCCCACTCCACCACCGCGCTTCTGGGCAGGTTTTGACGTGGCATCGAACTTGTAGCGAGAGGTATGTTGAAATGTGTAGCCAGATGGCACAAGTTCTTTTATCACCTGATTGTCAGTGACTGTTCCAAGCCAGGTTTCTGTCAACGCTAATACGTCGATGTCCCTGGAAATTACCAGGTCTGCCAGCGACAAAGCTTTATTTCGAACTGACCGAGCATTGAGACAACACATCGTCAGTGGAACGTCACATGCATGATGTTTAATGCAATATAAATTTACCAGATGGGCTGCATTATTTGCTCTGGCAACATTTGCAGCTCGTGTAGCATACCCTAAATGGTTAGTAATCCGCGCTGGGATTGCACGCTGTTTGCGCGTGCCCCCTCGTTTGCCACGCAAGGTTGGACGTGTCGCAGACAGTCCTAAACGTCTTATTAAGGAATATGTCGCATCCGGCAATCGGGG
>CM034540.1:42430078-42444414 GCA_020002185.1 Paraescarpia echinospica | reverse complement strand
ATTAAAGGTTAAACATAAGTAATACATTGAATTTAAAAAAATTAATCACTTATACTATACAAAATTATGGTAGGTTATGAGTAAAATATAAAATAAGACATTTCAATTTTCATTTTACACTTCACCCCCTGGTAGACCAGTTCACACGAACACCATCTGAATTTCTAGGGCAGTCCCAAATTATTTTCATAATAGTAATTTATAGGAACTTACTGTATTGTCGTCCCCAATAGACATGAAGTGTGCAAGGGCTTGATGCATGTCTAAAATAAATGTCTCACAAGAAAGTAAGTGATACACGCTGTCATGGGTGAGCGAACATACAAATTGCATAGATATCACACCAGGGCCTCACCCAGGATAAAATTTTTGCCAGTCTAATTTTTTTCACATGCTATGGGCACGCGATCGGACGGGTGATTGAACGTTGAATGAGAATTCCTAATTTGTATATTTTTTGTTCAAACCATGTGATTCACATTTTAATGCCACTTACAAAATAGCACATATAAGTTGTTTCATTAGAACACATTTAACTGCCACAATTTGTAAAATTACTAAGAAAACTACAAATTAGCAAACTTAACATATATTTAATGTGGAATCCCAATTTTATATACAATTAAAATGTGTGTATACAAATTGTATACAAGGTACGTATCATGGACTATGGAAGGTAATATTTGGAAATTTAAAGCATTAAATTATGTTGTTGTACAAGTACCATATAATAATATTAGAGATACTACAGTTTGATTTTGTTTAATTTCTAAAACAAAATATTAAATTGACAAATATTTAAAAAATAAGTTGCCATGCAATGGCCATGTTTTGATCCATAATAAGTTACAGTTATTAATTAAAACATTGTGTATTCGTGTTGCTGTGAATGTTTCAATTGTTAAACTATAAGTCAGTCAAAAGAATAATTAATTTAATTAGCAAGCGTAGCTCCATGCCTTAGATCACCCAGCAGCCAGTGGACGACCAAACAATGCGCGACGAGACTCGCCACTGGAACACGCTAAAAATAGCGCAGACGTAACTAAATCTAGCACAGTCGCCAAACTTTGAGGACATTTTACTGCATATCTTTTTATACATATATATTATTTCGATTGCATGTATCAGTATTTATTTATGTATGCATCTGTGCATGTGTATGCATGCTTGCATGCATGCGTGCGTGCATAACTAACTTAATTTGTTCTACATTTTATCTTAAGTTTCTTGTTTTGCAGTTTTTAATAATATACATTGAATCGCTTGATTGAATTTAGATTGTATAACGCTTTGAGCATTTTATGGAAATTGCGCTGTATAAATATTAAATAAATTATTAGTATTATTATTGCCAATATTATTGTATTTAGCGTTTTAAAATTAACGTTCACTACTAAAAATCTGTTTTCATGCGTTCTTTCACTTCTGCAAAAGGGGTGCATTATTATTAGACAGTGCGCGTCTATTGGGAACAATACGGTAATCCTGCTAATATGATTACCTTGATATTCAAGTCACTTTGACTCAGTGTCGAGGGTGACCGTTGTAGTGAGGATCCACTGGGTACATGTGTAGTTTTATTGTACTACAAATATGTTCATCAAAGCTTTTGGCTTTACCCAGACTTGAACAATACCATTTACGTGAGTAGTGCTTACACAATTGCCTTGACAGAATCATTTTAATGCCTTTGAGCAGGCTGTTTTACTGTCACTATAAATGTTTACTAATAATGAATAATAATAACTACACTTGTGCCACCTTGTGTTTGTGTAGGGAAGCAGCCAAGTCCGCACCGTCGTTTGGAGACCGACGTTGCTACCAGCTGCCTCCTGGCTCCTCTGGTCTGGCCTTGCGAGCTGTGGTACGGCCATATTGTATCTCATTCTGTTACCTGTAGACGTGTCTCCACCATTTGCATCGTAGTTTTCCAAATCCTGTAGCCTTTTATATTTCCGATTACTTTTATGTGGAGTTTTATAGATTTGGAGTAAAGATTTAATGAAAAAAAATAGACCTGTGTGAATATTGTTGTTTTAAATTGATTAACTATTAAGACTTTTTATTATACACTAAATATTATTAAATGTTAAGCCATGTGATATTTATCTGTATATTTTGTCGTAAATTATTGTGAGTAGGTGGTGTGGGTGGGTGTGGGTGGGTGTGGGTGGGTGTGGGTGGGTGGGTGGGTGTGAGTGGGTGGGTGTGAGTGGGTGTGGGTTGGTGACATGTTGATGGTGATGTAAGGATGACTTATACATGTTGATGTATCTGTAAGAGAGAGATGTCAGGGAAGGTACTGACATGTGGAATGTTGATGGTGATATCTGGATGATTTATACGTGTTGGTGTATCTGTAGGAGAGAGATGTAGGACAGTGTACACTGTACAGACATGTTGATGGTGATGTCAGGGTGACTTGTACATGTTTGTATAGGAGAGAGATGTCAGGGAGGGTGCGGACATGTTGATGGTGAAGCCAGGGATGGCGTATCTTGACATCGTGAGGCAGACCAAAGATCGTGTAAGTTTATATATATGTATATCTCCTTCCAGCCAGCCTCTAGTCTGACTAAAGATGGAAATTAAGGCTGCCTCCTCATTTGTACAGCCCTTTGGCATCAAGTCCGTAGATATCCAAAGATGTAGTGTGTAAATATTTTGTGATATGCCTAGTTGAAGGATGTGGAAATGCTTTCACAGAATGTTTCCTTTCAAAATACTCTTCTCTCAGATGCTACTTATGTACTAGGGCTTGATAGGTTTTTAGCCACTTGCCCAATGAGAACTATTACGTGCCCAGAAATTGTGAATAAAATTGATGTGGTTACTATGCATTAAAAAAAAAAAATGTAACTCGGCGATAAATGAACACTGACATTCAACATGTAACTTTTTCTGCACACTCAACAGGTCCTGACAATTTTATCAATGTGACGACTTATTTGGCATTGTGCGTTTCATAAAATCTACATTGTTGTTCTAGTGGTGATTTTTTTATTTACAGTTTTTAAGGCATGCATTTATAATAAACAATGATAAAAACATGCTGTGTCAATACCGCTCTACTTTCAGTATCCCAACTACCCCCGTGTTCTATTTTCAGTATCCCAACTACCCCCATGTTCTACTGTCAGTATCCCAACTACCCCATGTTCTACTGTCAGTATCCCAACTACCCCCGTGTTCTATTTTCAGTATCCCAACTACCCCCATGTTCTACTTTCAGCATCCCAACTACCCCATGTTCTACTGTCAGTATCCCAACTACCCACGTGTTCTATTTTCAGTATCCCAACTACCCCCATGTTCTACTTTCATTATCCCAACTACCCCATGTTCTACTGTCAGTATCCCAACTACCCCTATGTTCTACTTTCTGTATCCCAACTACCCCCATGTTCTACTTTCAGTATCCCAAGTACCCCTATGTTCTACTTTCTGTATCCCAACTACCCCCATGTTCTACTTTCAGTATCCCAACTACCCCCATGTTCTACTTTCTGTATCCCAAGTACCCCATGTTCTACTTTCAGTATCCCAACTACCCCATGTTCTACTTTCAGTATCCCAACTACCCCCATGTTCTACTTTCAGTATCCCAACTACCCCTATGTTCTACTTTCAGTATCCCAACTGCCCCCATGTTCTACTTTCAGTATCCCAACTACCCCATGTTCTATTTTCAGTATCCCAACTACCCCATGTTCTACTTTCAGTATCCCAACTACCCCCATGTTCTACTTTCTGTATCCCAACTACCCCATGTTCTATTTTCAGTATCCCAACTACCCACGTGTTCTACTTTCAGTATCCCAACTACCCCCATGTTATACTTTCAGTATCCCAACTACCTCATGTTCTACTTTCAGTATCCCAACTACCCCCATGTTCTACTTTCAGTATCCCAACTACTCCCATGTTCTATTTTCAGTATCCCAACTACCCACATGTTCTACTTTTAGTATCCCAACTTCCCACATGTTCTACTTTCAGTATCCCAACTACCCCCTGGCCCTGTACCAGGTGTCTGGTGAGTATGCGATGTTGTGGCACGGGGCCGCAGCAGGAACCTTTGAGCTCAAGAAGATTCTCCTAGAAACTCTCACCAGCATGCGTCGAGCAGGTACGCATGGCAGCCAGCTTTCATATTGTGATCCACCACAGTGAACCGGGTGTGAATTCACACAGACGTGTTCTGCAGATGAGCCAAAAATAGTTGTCCAGGTCAAGTCCAGTAAATTTGGTGATTTTGACAGAAATACACACCTTATAATCAAATCAAATCGTGACATTTATATTGCGCCGTTCCAACAATCGTTGCTCACGGCGCCTTACAGAATGTTCGGGAAAACAGGTAAGTCTTAAGTTTTGATTTAAAATCAGTGTTTGTCATTGTTGTTGCAGTCAGCTTTTGCGGCAGCAAGTTCCATAGTGTTGGGCCTGCCACGCAAAAGGATCTATCACCCCAGCGACGCGTTGCACGTGGTACACATAGATGATTGTGTTCACTGGAGCGCAACAATCGAGTTGGCTGACGTCGGGTCACACATTTGGTGATATACTGTGGTGCACAGCCAGTCAGTGCTCGGTGCGTGAGTAGAAGTATCTTATACTCTACTCTAACTGCTATTGGCAGCCAGTGCAGCTTGATCAATAGAGGTGTGACATGACAGAACTTCCTGGCGCCGTCGACAAGGCGAGCCGCCCAGTTCTGTACTCTCTGCAACCGTTCTAGTTGTTTCACAGGCAGTCGGTGGAGTAATGCATTGCCAACGTCAAGTCTGCTGGTAACAAACGCATGTATGACTTGTTCTGTCGCTGCAGGTGTTAGATAACGTCTTATTCTTGCAATATTTCGGAGATGGAAAATTGCAGATTTACAGACCGCAATCACGTGCGTCTCCATCTTCATCTCGGCATCGAACTGTACACCAAGATTCCGTACATTCTGAGTTACAGTGACCAAACAGTCTCCAATGCATAGTGTGCGCAGCTCAATTTTTCTTAGTTGTTGCGCAGAGCCGAACACGATGACTTCTGTCTTTGAGTCATTCAACTTTAAAAAGTTTGTCATCATCCACGTCCTGATCTCCGCTACACATTCTTCAATACGGACGACAGCCGCAGCAATGTTCTCTTGGTGGGGTTTCACTGGAATGTAGATTTGAGTATCATCCGCGTAGAAATGACACATCAAATTGTACTTGCGAATAATCTTAGCAACTGGTGCTACATAGATGGAGAACAGCTGAGGACCCAGCACGGAGCCTTGTGGTACCCCGTATACCAGAGGACGAGCAGGCGATGTAGCACCATGAATGTGGACTGACTGGACTCTGTCTCTCAGGTATGACTTAAACCAGTCCAGTGCATCTTGGACCACTCCGATATCATGTGAGAGTCTATGCAACATCACTTCATGGTCGACGGTGTCAAACGCAGCCGATAGATCCAGGAGAACCATGATGACAACATTCTGATTGTCCATTGCGTGCAGGATGTGATTCTGCACACAGACAAGGGCCGTCTCAACGCTGTGATTCGGCTTGTACGCTGACTGATAGGGCTCACAGAGATTGTGCTCTGACATGTGAGCTGACAATCTCGCAGCAACGACACGTTCTATTGTCTTCGATAGATAGGGTAGATTTGACACGGGTCGGTAGTTATTCAAGACAGTTTTGTCTAGACTCGGTTTCTTGAGTACTGGCCTGATGTGCGCTTCCTTCAAGTGTGAAGGCATTACCCCCGTTCTCAGAGACAGGTTAACAATTGTCATGAGCACAGGTACAACATCGTGCGCACAGTCTCTAAGAAGCCATGTCGGAATGGGATCAAGTTCACAAGATTTCACTGGCGATGACTTCAACAACATTCCAATTTCAGCCTCAGTGGCTGGCTCAAATGCAGTCAGCAGACATGTCTGCGGTGCATCCTCAGCAGAGGCATTTACAATGATGACATTCTGATTCAGTTCAGACCGAATTTTCGAGATCTTTTCTGAGAAGAAATCCGAGAACCGCATTGCCAGTGTGTCAGACGAGTCACATGGTGGTAGTGGTGTGCCATTATCAGTGTGTAGGAGCTTGGCAACAATCTTGAACAGCTGCTTCTGGTCACCAGATGCATCAGCAATTTGATTCGTGTGGTATTCAAGTTTTGCACGGTGCACAGACGAAGAGACGAGCTGGCGCTGGAGGCAGTAGGCAAGCCTGTCAGACTCCAGTCCAGATTTTCTCCATGTTCTTTCCAGTTGTCGTCTAACACATTTTTGCGATCGTATGCCATCATTATACCACGGCGTGTGTGGTCGTACAATCACTGTGCGGTTCTTTAACGGTGCTTGCTTGTCAATGATAGCCGCAATGGTTTCATTGTACATGTCAACAGCATGGTTCATGTCATCAGACAGATGATTTGACAGTAGCAACGAACGGATTTCATCACATACCTCAGTGGTATTGATCTGTCGATAGTTTCGACTCATCGTCGTTACCCGGACGTTTGGTGGTTTCACGAGTTGTAGTGTGCAATGAATTGCCGAGTGGTCTGACATGTGTGGGATGTCTGTTCGTATATTGTTCAGAAACGTATCAGATGAGCGCGTTATAAGCAGGTCAATGGTATGTCCAGCAACATGCGTCGGGACTTCCACGTGCTGAGTAAGATCTGCTGCATTTAGAATGTTTTGAAAGCGCTTCGTGTCATTGTCTGATGTATTGTCCATGTGGAAGTTAAAATCACCTGCGATCAGCATGTTTGACGTATACATCGACATGGTGTCCAACAAATCACCAAATTCTAGGAGAAATTCCGCAGTTGTAAAGCCATTCTTGGAGTTTGGCGGGGGGCGATAGACGACAAGAAGACGAACAGATTGAGTATCATTGCTGAGTTGTAGACACATCGATTCAAATGTATTTGATTTTGGCATCTCGAGATGTCGCGTCGTGAAGCCAGACTTGTAGACGACTGCAACACCACCACCGGTGCTGTACATTCTCGGGACATGTCGTAGTTGGTAACCAGCAGGTGTGATGCAACCAGTAGAGACGGAGTCATCAGCACTCAACCACGTCTCTGTGATGGCGAGTATGTCTAGATCATTGTCCTCAATGAGGTCACATATCACGGTCGCTTTCCCCGCTTGCTTCGTGTCACACACTGATCTGGCATTCAACAAGCAGAAACACACTTGGCGTACAGATGGTATGTCACATACACTGTCGAGTCGAATCAAATTCGATGTGTAGGTTTCACATCTTACGATGACCGATGATGGGAAGCGAGGAGTAATCAGTACAGGAATGGGTCTTTGCTTTGACCTCCCTGCCCTACACCCCCTGCAAGTCTGCTGATTGTTCACACGTTCTAGTTGTCTTAGTGGTGCCACACAAGTGTCTATTGTAACAATAGAACGTCCAATTTGCAGTAGATCCAGTCTATTGTATGTGATCATGCTGTGGCAGTGCATTGTTCTTGTTGTTGTCACGCCTGGTCAACCGGCTACAATGTTGTGACACAGGTGCAGTTCACTATACTGGTACGCATTGCATATACATTACAAAAATGCTAAAATGTCATTAAGTACTTGTTAAAATGGCGCAGTCCACCTTCGACCTGAGACATTCATAAAAACAACTCTAAAATTGCACTGCTGTTCCACGGTTAAAAACAGGTAAAAATGTAAAATATCCACGAGCTTGTTTTGGTGCAGCCACATAGAGGCGCGACACAAGAACGCGACATAATCTCATCTTTCAATGTCCAGTTTACCTTCCTCAACAAATCGTCCAAAACTAATCAAATACACGCATTTATGAACCTATATATTATAGAACAACACAAATCAAAATGGCTTGGTTTCTCAAAAGGACACTGTTTAAAGTTTGCTTCAATTTTAGTAATAAATAAACAAACACTGGTGGTTTTTCAACAAATGAGGTATACTTTTGGGGCTTATTATCTGTGGAATCAAACAATCTACAAGGCTCCATTTAATACTTTTTCAACGTAATACCGACTCGCTTTGCTGGGGCAGTTCGCATTTTATTTCTGGTTTCCTATTTTTCCTAATAATTGTGGACATTTAGGGGTGGTCTCAAGTCCGCAAAGTCCAAAAGTGTAACGCAGTTACAGTCTGGCCAAGTGAGACTTACAACAGGAGAGATGGTGCTGTACTCAGGACATGGCGATGAGGATGCCCCGCACACTGAGGGTGATGCCTTAATGCAGTCCCAGAGATATACTGTTTCCATATGCAGAAATTTTGGAAAAAAGTTTTTTATAAAATGGCCGTCAAAGATTGCATAATGCCTTTTTATTAATGGATTTGATTACTTCATATCGACATGCTTGATGCATTAATAACAGTCATTTAGAGGTGTGTAATTGCTCTAAAAGTTAACTTTATTTATACTATTTATGCAGAAAACCATTTTGAATATTTTTTGTCACAAATCATTTCACCTGGAGTGTCTGACCTTAACCAATTTTTGACTTTGCACATTCATGCAACTGCCTCTTTGAGGTTTCTTTTGTCACTCATCTCTACAAAATAATTTTTGTGGTAGAAGATCAACATGCTAGTTTGCTTCTGTTTACTTGAG
Source organism: Paraescarpia echinospica (assembly GCA_020002185.1). Classification (NCBI taxonomy): domain Eukaryota; kingdom Metazoa; phylum Annelida; class Polychaeta; order Sabellida; family Siboglinidae; genus Paraescarpia; species Paraescarpia echinospica. Next base: position 42,435,796 of record CM034540.1, on the reverse strand, counting down.
TCAGTAGATGGCACAACCTGTTTTGTTTCTATGTTTTTACTACAGTACTCTGTCAAATGTTGTTTCCAGTGAATATTGAATACAGTTCACAGTCTTCACTGGGAAGCATTCAGCCATGCTGCCGTTAATGCGCGAAGACTATTCGTACGCAAATACCCACCACTGTCTATAGCGAGGTACTCACTGATACAGCTGAGTGAACTGAAGCAATGTAGAGTAAACAAACTTGCCCAAGGTTCGACACCGCCACACAGGATTCGGACCCTCGTTCTCTCAGTCGAGAGTCCGGAGCTCTTACCGCTGCACTACTGCGCTCCACTGTGTAAGAACTTACCTTTGATAATTTAAATATTTTTAGGTATCCGAATGCAAAGTCATTATAGTAGTTCCTTATATTGTTGGAATACCTGTTGTTCTTTCCTGCAGGAGCGGACCTAATCATCACTTACTATGCACCTCAACTCCTTGAGTGGATGAAAGAGGACTAAGAAGATGCTACGTTGAAAGCAGTCATTCAAAACATGGCAAAACAACAGTTCTGAAGAGAGTTGTGGTATTTTATGTAAACTTCTGCCATTTATTGAGTTCCCGCTGGCTTACACCCATCCCTGGAGCAACAGACAGTATTTCAGTATTTTCAATTTAAAATCCAATCACTGTGGAGCAGTCTGGAAAGACAACAATTCTACAGTTTGTTCCGTGGTTCTCCAATGAGTAGCGAAGCAAATGCGTAACTTCTGACTCAAAGGTAGTTATTGTGAGTTATTCATTTAAAGCCAAAAAAACAATCTTTGTGTTTTAAATTGCCCATTGGTAGACCAGGGCAATGGTCCAAGGAAGCAACTGAACACAGAAAGAGGGGACTGGTCCTCGGCAATTGGGAGGAGAAACTGTTACAATGCCTCAAAATTAGTACGATAATGTATTAATCCCGTAAACCTTGACATTGTGAACTTTATGATCAAAGATGGCCACAACAATGAACTACATGTTCATTTAGTATTGTCCACTGTTGGGTATATGGACATGTCACTGCCAGACAATTAGTTTACTATGCAGGAATGGAACAGTACTTTTTGTTACTTGTGCTTTAAACCGTCTTTGTTTAGCGTGTTTGCAAATTCTCCGTGTCCACACATATGGGGTCTGGTCAGGGCAGAGCATCTGTCACATTTTCTGATTTCACTGTGTCATATTACGTTTGATTTCCTTATTATATTTGTGTATTAATTGTTTATACTTTCTTCTTTTACATTATGAAATGGACACCAAAGCTTCACAAACATATCGATGTTGTTTTGTTCATATATTTTGTTATCCGGTGTATTGTTGAAATCTGTGTTAAATTTTCACTAGTTTTGTTGTGTTTGTTCTTGTGTGTCTGTGGGATCACTGTTTACAGTTACACGCTTGCAAAAAACATAATTTACAATGTATGGTTTTGGTTCACAAGGGTAGCATTAAAAATGGTCTTTATCATTATAATTGGTTGTTACATGTGACCAAATTTATTTGATAGTTTCGATTATCCATGCAATATATACAGGATATCATACAACAGGGTTGTAGAGTTTAGACTTTATATACTGAGTTATGTATTTTATTATATCTGCGGCAATGCAAAACATATATAATACATAGCATTTTTTTACTTATCCTGTCATATTTGGTGTCTTACAGCGATGTTTCACGTGATAGCAAGAACAAAGACTGGATGCTTTAATACTCTACCGGTAAGCGCATGCTTTAGTTTATGAAGCGTGTATTATGAGCGACTCGGGTACAGGTATGCTGAAAAAGATTGCAGTTGGTTTCAGTTGAGTTTTGTAAAGGCGTAGTTGAATGTCTGACACCGTGTAGATTAGAATTATATTGAACTTGCTGTTGCTGCATCATTTTATTGTGGTTGTATTAGCATATATTTTGCAAATAAACATTGTTCAGTGATTAAGATTTTTCAGTTTAGTTATATATATATATCTGGACAGCCTGTTTTATGTGGTATGCATGTGTATATATAATGTAACGTTTAAGTCTCGGTTTATGTGTACCTATATCTGCTGCATTTCTTGACCAGCCTGAATAAAACGTTGCAATATTATCTAGGGGACATAGCTACAAACATGGAGTGAGGGTTGAATGAGGTTCTACTATATTAAATGTAAAGGTAAGTTCTTATATATAGTGCAGTATCCTATATTTGGGACTGGGTTCAACCTTGTGGATATTCCTCCTCTAGTATGTCCTGTTTCCTTTGTCTTATTATTCTAACTCTCCTTTCCCAACTCACTTAATTGTGTCATATTACCCCACTCTTGCCCTACCCTCTCCTATTCACTTTACCTCATCTCCACAATGTCACCTCTACTCTCTTTCACCACACAAAATATTGTCCTACTGTCTTAATCTGGCATCATACACTTTCTCTGCTGTACTCTCTCATCTTCACTCTATCTAGTCTACTAGTGAAAATACACGTCCTCCATTTGGTGTTACACTGATGCATCAGATGGTTTCCCGGATTATTCATATTAGTTGACACCAGCTTTCAGGGGAGGATCCACAGTCTAGGGGGGGGCACAAAAACCTCCACTGGCTGCCGCACCAAATGGTGTAGAAATTTGGTTTGGCTGTAACTTCAGCCGCTCCGGTGCCTTGGCTGGTGATATCGGAAGACGGGGGGAGGGGTGCTGTTCAAAAATATTTGTCGCTTCATCGCTGTAACTTCTATTACTTATTATAGGTTACTTTTTATAAGATGAACGGAAGCACATTTCAAACGGTCTACGGGGCACGGTCGCGTGGGCCCATTATAAAAGGTCTGCGGGCACGCCTAATTTCTAAGGTCTACGGGAACACGTGCCCCTCGGCCCCCCTGGATCCACCTCTTGTTTTTAAGTTTTTTGCAATATCACAAGTTACGTAAAACGTCCGCAATAGATAGCGCTCTTTGAAACATTTGTAAACAAATGTGCGTAACCGTAAGAACAATTGATTTATGTCTGTCTAACAGGTGGTGCAATTTGTATGACCGGTAAGAATCCTTAACCAAATTTTAAAAAGTAGGTGTTACTTTTTTTTCAAAGGGTCGTAAATTATTTCTACATAAATCAAATGTTAACATACACCCACACACATTTACTAGCTCGATTATACTTAGATTCTGTCAGACAGTCGTACATACAAACAGACTCCATATCTCCACTGAAGTTCTTTTCTTTCTAAGGGATCATTTCAAAATGTCGTTGTCTGATATCAGGCGAAATTACCTTCACTTGGGGAGGGGGGTCTGAAGCAGTTTTATCAGGCGTTAATATTTTACTCTTCTTACCGATACTGTTATTATATTGGTAACATCATATCAATGTTTACATATTTTAGTTTGAGGGAAGGGATGGTGGGCTGAGGTCAGATTAAATTAATTTTGTCTGATATCGGACATCGACGTTCTGAGATCATCCCCAAGGATCGTTCTTTTTGTAGTAAACCACGATTTGGCATCATACAGCAGCACTGGTCTTATCCTAGTCTTGTAGACCTTTGTGTTATGAATTGTTGTTTTAATTAGTTAGGATGGCAGCTGACAGAAGGTCGTCTCAGTGCAGCTGATGTAATATGGCAGGTGCATTGGAAACCTGGCTAGCTGCCAGCATCGGCCTGGCTATCCAGGGGTCAAGCAGGCCTGGTTATCCAGGGGTCAAGGTGGCCTGGTTATTCAGGGGTTAAGGTGGCCTTGCGCTCATAAAGCCCGATTGTTTTAATTTTATTCACTCCCCTGTAATATCCATAATTAAGAACATACAAAAACTAGTTTTATCAATCATTTAATTTTCATTTGAAGTACAATATACAAAATGTCATATACCAAAATATCTTATATCAATAATTCCGTAACCTTCTATATACACATTGGGTATGTGCTAATATACCTTGTCTATAAAATATTTCCCAGTACCCTGGATAAACAAAATGCACATGCTTTTTAACCGAAAATTAATGTGTTGATGATTTACCTCGCCAACAAAACAATGTTGATAAACTTGGAATGTATAGCTGTAGGCATATTATACACAGTTACCCTAACAAGCATAATTTATATATAATAATGAATACCTCAATTGCCTGATGTTAAACATTATGATTGTGAACATATCAAACCTAAAAAACTTTGAACATGCAACGATATAAACCTACAATGCTTGAAACATTATAAACCTTAGAAACACTCTGAACATGTTAATTAATTCGGTAAGGTATATTTTTAAAATAAAATATGCTTTTTGAACAAATATTTGAACAGTTGTATACAGTGATACACAACACGTACATAGCAAATACCTTGTCTGCAGCGCATTTTATTAGACATCTTAAAGATAATAACAAAACGGTGTAGGTCATTTTTGGCTTAAAACTTGGGGGTGGGTCACTCCTAGTTCAAGACCTGGGGGCGTTGGTCAGTTCTGGTCAGTGCGTGACATTTCTCCACCTGTGTGACAGAACTACTGAAAGCCTTCCACGCGTCGGTGTGTTGGAAGCAAACAGTGCCTCCTGAACGACGCTTCTGGGATTCCTGAAACAGCAACAGCGCAATTAGATTTTGTTTCAGGGAACATGAGGTAAAGGTAAAAGGTAAGTACTTATACAGTGCGGCATACAGTCTGTAGGACTGCTCAAACTTCACTCCTTACAGGTCTGTTCAACTGAACATCATTTTGACTTTTTTTGGATGCATTCATCCTCGCAAGCCAGGGCTGTTTGCAAAACTAGCTCTGGCTGATCCCCTGCACGAAGTGCGGAAGTTAGCCGAGTCAAACTAGTAATTGACTTTGCAGTCACGACTGCATCACCCGTGAGAATAGCGCAAATACCCGCCCCAATTTGAAGATGGATAAACGACTTCTGGGAATCCCAATATATAATGACCCCTTCGCCCATTAGCATGAGCAGCTGAACGGTATTGTGTATTCGAATAATTGCTTCTACTTCCTAAACACTGCATGTAACATGAGCCATTGTTGGTTGAAATTAGTTTTATTATGACCACCTGACCTGCCGACATCCACTGATCTAGTGAGCGATTTCATAGGCTGAGCTTAAATTAAGAGTTTCGCAAAGTGATCAGCCAGGGGGTACTGCTGGCTGGCACCGACGTAATCAGCAGCAGCGACCCTTGGCGCGCAAGGATGGATGTATTCAGCCATGCTGCAAATACTACATCAAGACTATTCGTATACAAATATCCACCACTGTCTACAGCCAGGTACTCATTCATATAGCTGAGTGAACTGCAGCAACGTGGAGTGAACGAACTTGCCCAAGGTTTGAAATGGCAGCACAGGATCCAATTTGAAACAGGAATATCTTGATTGAGAGTTCGGTGCTTTAACCACTGCGCTACCATGTCCCAGACGGAGAGATGTTAATGTGTGTAATGAAAGGTGTGATAACAACAGACTATATACTTATGCATAGAAGGATAATTGTCAGACTCCCAATTAGCCAAAAATTGACCTGTCCACTTGCTACCTGATGTTGCATTAAAATGACAGTATACCAGTCAATTGAGTTCTTTAACTACATGTTTACATAATTACCTACATTAGAAAGTTATTTAGTATATTTTTGCTACACTATAGAGATTACTACTAGAGTAATACTGTTTGAATATTTTGTATAACATCTCTCCAAAAGGCCCCCTTGGAACCACCTATGGTTATT
>CM034540.1:41947578-42425078 GCA_020002185.1 Paraescarpia echinospica | reverse complement strand
ACAAGGGTGAGAGTCACGTACAGTATAGCTGAACCACTCTCTGTATCTCCTCCTTGTTCCCTCTTGTGCAGGGGTGAGTGTTAGGTACAGTATTGCTGAACCACTCTCTGTGTCTCCTCCTTGTTCCCTGCTGTACAGGGGTGAGGGTCGGGTACAGTAAAGCTGAACCACTCTCTGTGTCTTCTCCTTGTTCTCTGCTGTACAGGGATGAGGGTCAGGTACAGTATAGCTGACCACTCTCTGTGTCTCCTCCTTGTTCCCTGTTGTACAGGGGTGAGGGTCAGGTACAGTAAAGCTGAACCACTCTCTGTGTCTTCTCCTTGTTCTCTGCTGTACAGGGATGAGGGTCAGGTACAGTATAGCTGACCACTCTCTGTGTCTCCTCCTTGTTCCCTGTTGTACAGGGGTGAGGGTCAGGTACAGTATAGCTGACCACTCTCCGTGTCTTCTCCTTGTTCCCTGTTGTACAGGGGTGAGGGTCAGGTACAGTATAGGTGACCACTGTCTGTCTTCTCCTTGTTCCCTGCTGTACAGGGGTGAGGGTCAGGTACAGTAAAGCTGACCACTGTCTGTGTCTTCTCTTTGTTCCTTGCTGTACAGGGATGAGGGTCAGGTACAGTATAGCTGACCACTCTCTGTGTCTTCTCACTGTTCCCTGCTGTACAGGGGTGAGGGTCAGGTACAGTATAGCTGACCACTCTCTGTGTCTCCTCCTTGTTCCCTGCTGTACAGGGGTGAGGGTCAGGTACAGTATAGCTGACCACTCTCTGTGTCTTCTCACTGTTCCCTGCTGTACAGGGGTGAGGGTCAGGTACAGTATAGCTGAACCACTCTCTGTGTCTCCTCCTTGTTCCCTGCTGTACAGGGGTGAGGGTCAGGTTCAGTATAGCTGACCACTCTCCGTGTCTCCTCCTTGTTCCCTGCTGTACAGGGGTGAGGGTCAGGTACAGTATGGCTGAAGCACTATCTGTGTCTTCTCCTTGTTCCCTGCTGTACAGGGGTGAGGGTCAGGTACAATATAGCTGACCACTCTCTGTGTCTCCTCCTTGTTCCCTGCTGTACAGGGGTGAGGGTCAGGAACAGTATAGCTGACCACTCTCTGTGTCTCCTCCTTTTTCCCTGCTGTACTGGGGTGAGAGTCAGGTACAGTATAGCTGACCACTCTCTGTGTCTTCTGCTTGTTCCCTGCTGTACAGGGGTGAGGGTCAGGTACAGTATAGCTGACCACACTCTGTGTCTTTTCCTTGTTCCCTGCTGTACAGGGGTGAGGGTCAGGTATAGAATAGCTGACCACTCTCTGTGTCTCCTCCTTGTTCCCTGCTGTACAGGGGTGAGGGTCAGGTATAGTATAGCTGACCACTCTCCGTGTCTTCTCATTGTTCCCTGCTGCACAGGGGTGAGGGTCAGGTACAGTATAGCTGACCACTGTCTGTGTCTTCTCCTTGTTTCCTGCTGTACAGGGGTGAGGGTCAGGTACAGTATAGCTGACCACTCTCTGTGTCTTCTCCTTGTTCCCTGCTGTACAGGGGTGATGGTCAGGTACAGTATGGCTGAAGCACTCTCTGTGTCTTCTCCTTGTTCCCTGCTGTACAGGGGTGAGGGTCAGGTACAGTATAGCTGACCACTCTCTGTGTCTCTTCCTTGTTCCCTGCTGTACAAGGGTGAGGGTTAGGTACAGTATAGCTGACCACTGTCTGTGTCTTCTCCTTGTTCCCTGCTGTACAGGGGTGAGGGTCAGGTACAGTAAAGCTGAACCACTCTCTGTCTTTTCTTTCCATAGTTTTCTGTCCATCACTCCCTCTCTCCATCTTTCATCCTCCCCTGATCTTCTCATGTCCCTCCTCACACAGTCCTCCCATCTCAGCTGTGGCCTTCCCCTTTTCCCCTGTCCTTTATGTTGTTCTGCCTCTGCTCTCTGCTATTTTTCCAGCATCCGTCCTTGCCAAGAACATTTACATATTTATATAGAATTACATTAAATATTTATAGAGACTACACAGATTTATAGAAATGTATATTTTCAATATTCTTAGACTACATCCACACACATGTAAAACTCTTTCCCATAATCCAAGCATGTCACGTTTGTACCCTATAGTATAATTATCTTGATAAAATAAAAAGGTGTCAAACCTGCATCAAATTTGCGATATTTGGCAAAACTCAAGAACTTGTGCCCTGCCTTTGACTGGAGCACAACCGAGTGGTTCCACGGTGGCTGCTTGACGTGTTTGTCTTGCAGCACCAACGCCATCTGGGGGCTCGTCTTGGCAAAGTCACCGGGCATGTTGTAGTCATACACCCATGGCATATTGTACATCAACTGCGTGCCTTTAAAAACAACATCAATTTCACATATAACTACCAATTTTACTCATTTTTAATAATGTTATACATAGTAAGAATATTTTAGAGATTGAAACTGCCTCATTTTTATTCCTTTCTAAATAGAAAACTCATAAATGTATGGGCAAAATATTCAAAGTAGTAATTAATTTTTTTTATTTTATTAAAAAATTAACTACCGGGGTAGTAGGCTTCCTGCACTCTTGTAAGACTAGGGATCTCCACCCGGTGTCGAAGGTCAGTTGTTGGCTGGGCAGCGTATGTTGTGGCTGTAGAGGCCGATTCATGAGTGGCAGTCTTTATTGCATTTGCTGCACTTGAAGGCACTCTTGGCCCTGTTCTCAGCCTGGGTGGTTTTTCTGCGGTTACGTTTTTCTTCTGGTAGCCTGTGGAGAGTTTCCATGTGTAGTTCCTGCCTCCATGTGGATCAGTCTCCAGTTGTCACTTGCATACGTCCTTGAAGTGCAGATGGGGACGTCCTGCAGCTCTCCATAGAGAATGTCTTTTGGAAGTCTCCCATTGTCCATCCGATGCACGTGGCCAAGCCAGCAGAGGCGGCGTGGCCTGAGCAGGATCACCAGGCTCACACACTTGGCGCTTGGGAGAACCTCTGTATTGGGGACTCGGTCCTTCCAGGAGATCCCAAGGATGCACCGCAGGCAGCACATGTGAAATGAGTTCAGTTGATTCTCCTGAGTGGAGTACAGCATCCAGGACTTACTGCTGTACAGAATTGTACGCGGCACGCAGGCGTTGTACACTGTCACCTTTGTGTGCTTCATCAGCATTTTGTTGTTCCACACTCTCTTTGCAAGCCGGGCGAGCCGCTCTCCCAGTCCTTCTGCTGATTTCTGTTTCTAAGGAGAGGTTGTCAGCATTGGTGGACCCGAGGTAGATGAAGAGGTGGACGACCTCTAGCTCATAGTTGTTTATGGTGATGGCTGATGTTAGTCTTTCTCAAGCTGATTGTCACTCCAAAATCCGTGCATGCCTTTGCAAAGAAGTTCATGAGGTTTTGTAGCTCCCCCTCAGTATGCTTGATGACGGCTGCATCATCCACAAACAAACAGTCTCTGATGAGGGCCAGGTGCTCCTTGGTCTTTACTTTTAGGCGAGACAAGTCGAATAGTTTTCCGCCAGATCTCGTGTGCATGTACACTCCCTCTGTCGAAGATCCAAAGGCGTGCTTCAACATAAGGGCAAAGCATATCCCAAAGAGGGTTGGGGCGAGAACGTTTGATGCCACTGGTAATGTTAAAAGTCTCAGAGGTAGAAACATCGTACAAGATTGTACCTCTCATATCATCGTGGAATGACCTGATTATGCTGCAGAGCTTTGGGGAGCATCCTATCTTCAGTAGAATCTTGAACAGACCATCCCTGCTCACAAGGTCGAAGGCTTTGGTAAGATAAGTGAAGGAGGCATCCTGCAGTCTCACAAAATATTCAAATTAGTAATTATACTTTATAATTTCATAAAAAAATTAACTAATCATACAATATTCATAAGACAGTCTGCATAAGTAATTTAAACTAGTAAAGTAAAAATATACGTGAGAGAAAAGGAAACAAAATTTATGTTAATAACTAATTACATACCTTTCATAGCAAACATTGATTGTTTTCTTCAGTTCAGCATATCTCTGCGAGACGTAGCTGATCCCACGTAGATGATTCCACGATACGCTGCTCTGTCTGCCGTTCGTCTCCCTTCTCTCACAATGTAATCTTCCAATCAGTTGCTGATGTCCTGCTCCCATCTTCTCCTTGGTCTTCCCCTTCCTCTCTTTCCCTCCACTTTGTCTTCTAGGATTGTTTTCTCTAAGGAATTATGTCTTTTGATGTGGCCAAAACAACTAAGTTTTAGTCCTTTTATTTTATTCACTAGTTGGCAGTTCTTTATGTCTATTTTTTAAGGATCTCTGCATTGGTTGTTCTTGTTATCCATGGCACTCTCAGGACTTTTCTGTAACACTTACTCAAACGCTTGTATTCTTCTCATGTCTTCTTTGTTCAGTGTCCACGTCTTGCTCCAGTATAGAGCTGTTGGGAAAACGCAAGTTTTTAAAATTCTTATCTTTGTTGGTATGTTTTGTCCTTTCCATACATTTTTAAGATTACAGCTGTATTAAGTTTCTGCGTTGCTATGGCTATTCTTCTTTTGATCTCTGATGATGTCTTGCCTTCTTCTTGTAGTCTTGCTCCAAGGTATTTCATAGTGGTTCACATTTTCAACTTGCTCCCCGTTGATTGCAATTTCTGTTTTTTCAATGCACCTGTCAGTGTCCATGATTTTTGTTGTCTTCACATTAAGTAACAAGCCTTTTTCTCACTGTGTTCTTTTACAGACATGATTAGGTTTGTTAGGCCGATTGTTGTAGTGGACAGGAGTGTGGTATCGTCTGCGTATCGTAGGTCTCTTATTCTATGTCCATGAATATTTACTTTATCGTATCTTGCACTTCTGTCATCTAATTCTACATCTCTCATTATGTCTTCTGTGTAGAGGGTGAATAGGTATGGTGATACAATACACCCTTGTCTTAAATTGATTACACCATCATAAACAAAATCAGTTTATGTACATTTTTATAGGAAAAAACATCTGTAGAGAAACAGAGAAACCTAACTGAACATACCAATGAGGTCAAGCTGGTCATAGTTGTAAGTGACACAGAGGAAGGTTTGTCCGTTCCTCCTGCCCGAGTGGGGGTACGCATATCTCTTGTTGGCCAATGGTGGTAGGTGGGGTACGCTGTGAACCAGCCAGAACCCACTTGACTTATCAAAGCACACATCACCTACAACATGCACAAATACAAAAGCATTGTGCAAAATGTTCTAACAAATTCGTATTTATACCATTGTTCACCAATAACCCATGTACAGACATCTTCTTAATAACAGTTCAAAATGGTAGCTTAACTAATTACTCCGAATGCAACTTTCACTAGAACCAGATCCAGCTACTTTAATTACCTATGTAATAAAAATGGGCCAAGTGGCCCTGAAGTCCTTTGGACTAATACGTCTATATGTGACCCCGGCTGACCAAATGAGTGATAAGTCGGAAAAATTGTAACATTGTTTTCTTACATCCTTGTAAAGGTTTGGTAGGGTGCTTTACACGGTTTCAAAAAAATATGACTGCTACAAAAATTGGCAAAGTTATGGAGCATTGAACATGGTAGGGATCAAAAAGTGAAAATGAAGAAAACGGCTGTTGAAGTTTTACATTATATATGCAAATGGATTGCATGGAAATATTACATGCACAACATTCAAATGTGGCACACAGTATGTAATATGTATGTTATGTTGCAATGATACACTGGAAGTACAAATGTGCTGCTACAAAGACTTATCAAGTTATGCCAGATTATGTCTTCATGTGTAAAACTAAGAGGACAGATTATCTGAGAGCAAAAGGTAGACTCACTGTTTGACACAGTTTAAAACCTACAGGCAACTGTCCAGTTTAACAGGGGTCTAGTGGCTTAATGCTGTCTGTTGACACAAGCTACTGCCAGTGACCAATTACACATTAGTCACAGTTTCCATCAAACAATAGCAGGCAGAGAATCTTAGCTCCACAGCTGGGTGTAATACACAACCAGAGCCACCACTGATTCATGGTCAAGTAGATTAGCTCAATGCACCAACTAAGACAATACACAACATTGTGAGTGACAGTGTCCAGAGTGAGGCCTAAGCAGTGTTGTCATTGCTGAATAGATCAATTAAACCTGCCAAGTGGGTGACATTCTGCACAAGTGGTCATTAATCCTTAGTGATTGTTCAGAACACCAGACTGACCACATACCTAAACAAAGCGAATGTAATAGGTGAAGAACAGGCAGTGTTCAAATAGGGGTATTGGTTGAATTGTATTTGTCTCGACGCAAAAGGCTTTATTGTGCCTTCATCGATTATAAGAAAGCATTTGATTTAGTAGACCGTGGTCTAAGATAATTTCATGCGGTATTAATGGTATTGTGTTGAAAGTTGTATACAACATATACAAAAATGCTAAATCATGTATAAATCAGGGCCAGGCTGTGTCAGCCTTCTTCTCATGTGATGTATAGGTATGGCAAGGAGAAAACTTGTGTCCTTTGTTATTTGCTATTTACCTGAATCATTTTGAACACTGTTAGTCACAATTATAACGGACTTGACATGGCAGCTGGTGAAATTTACAACAACCTTAGGGATGATGATGTAGAAAATGTATGTTCTACTATATGCTGATGACACTAGAATGATTCAATCAAATACAGATTTCTTGCTTGTGTATAGCGGAACTATGTCAACTCTTCTAATGGTTGACATTTGGTTGTTTCAGGTTTCAACTATATTGTGAATCTGTAATTATTAGTCTATATTGATACAATTGATTTACACAGTACCATGTCTACACAAGGCATGGCAAGCGTAAACAGAACAGTAGAATGCATTTGATATCAATAAAGTGTAGGATATTTCACTCTATAGTTGTCCAGAATATTAATTTTCTATGTTTGTCACCTACAGGTGACAGAATATTAATTTTATATGTTTGTCACCTACAGGTTTCTACAGACAATACATCTTTAACCAATAGACACCACAGTCACACCATTTTATAATAATTAAATGAACATCAAAATAAACAATTATAGAAAATCAATAGTTTTGAAGATAAAAAGTATTAGGCAACTGTTCAGTCTAACAGGGGTCAAGTGTGTCTACTCTGCCTGATATAAAAATATTAAACAGAACTGATTGTAGTGTGGATATAATCATAAACTGATGACTGCCTAAGTATCTGAAGAGGTGGCGTCATGTTAAGTTACAAACCTTTTGTATGGCCATAAGTGAATGACCACTCTTTGTCTGGTTTCTCATCATTGTACAGGGCGTACATCACTTCCTGTCAAACAACAAAATGTACAAATAAAATTGTAAAGTAATCACAAGATATTCAATAAATCTACACATTTACTTAGACATTTCCTACTATCTGTGACTCGAGAGAGGGATTATTGTATTATACAATTTGGATGTTCTGCACTCCAATCATTAAAAGATGCAAATCTTTAACACAGCAAGACATTTCCATACTGTAAGAATAATTTGGAGTATTAAATTCCATCCATAAACTATGTCATACTATTTGTAGACATTTTTGAGACCCTCATCCCTTATCATGCTTTATAATGCTGGCATATAAATATATCTATAATAATTATGAATACTGGTAATTATTATATTTGCTATTGTATATGGCTTTATCGATTTGTTATTATAATATAACCAACAAACTTTTACAGACGTGTAGATATTTTACATATATTATATGTAAAATATCTATAAATATCTGTAAAAGTTATAAAATAATAGTACATTGCTGATTTTACATTGGAATGCAGTTGGCCAAACAATTATTGCTATATTGCCATCTTGATGAGCCAACATTTCAAAAATTGTTACGCAACAATTACCCAGTGACCCCCTCCCACCTCCATATGTAAGGCTTTGTTATGCTTGCCACCCTACCCCCTAAGCATGACGCCCATACTTTATAGATGACCTCTTATATAACTGAAGTGAGCACAAAATCCCATTATTTCTGTCTTCTAGGTGGTTTTCCATGAACATATTAGTATAAATGAAGTTCAATGAACATTAAGTAGGAACCAGCACAGAGGAACACGCCCTTAACCAGAAATATTTGTTACCAGTCTTGAAATAATGAAAGGTATGGCTTTTAGCATGCAGTCGGCTTGCATGGAAGCCATTTACATAAATCACGGCCATTATTGGCCAATTTAGTTTTTTTCAATGACAAACCAGTGTTATTTAAGCCATTTAGTTAATTATTGCTGATCCATTCAATTTGTTTCACTATCATTTGTGCCAATGAAAGTCATTAATGTGGGTTCCTAGACTTGGAACTATTAGTTAATCTCGTGGCCAGTTGGCCCCCTCTAAATTCCACTAGACTTAACAGTTGTAATTACCCATCTTGGCCAGTCAGCTGCCAGTCTTGAAGACAGGCAGTCAGGTCTCTGACTAAACCCCTGCAGACGAATGTTACCTTAGACTTGTCATTTGCATAGATCTGCCTCAGTGTGTATTCCACAGCATGTCCTGTAGCATTGATTGGCGTTTTGCTCCGACTCCAAACTGGTGACTCCGAGTCCATGTAGTAGAATGCGATGCCTTCTCTCACCTGGTCATCTTGACCATAGCGCAACCTTGGCAGCTTGTACACGACAAACCTGCGAGACACACAGTAAAAGTAAAGATAAGTTCTTATATAGTGCAGTATCCAGTCCTTTGGAGCTCTCTACACTTTACTCCCTGGCAGACCTGTTCAATCAAACACCAGCTAAATTTCTCTGGGAAGCATTCAGCCATAATGCAACTATTCATACGCAAATATCCACTACTGTCTATAGCCAGGTAGTTGTTGTTACAGCTGAGTGAACTGGAGCAACGCAGAGTGATTGAACTTACCTAAGGTTCGACAGGGCAGCACAGGATTCAAACCGGTGACTCCAATGCACTGTGCCACTCCACTCCACAGTATATTAGTTGGGGGAACCTCCAAAAATCTCTTAATCCGTGAATGTAATTGTCATGATAGTGGGCATTCACCAGGGTTGGGGTCAATTATAATTGTGTAATTAATTACAATTATGGTGTAATTGTAATTGAAATATTTGAAAGTATCGTAATTGTAACTGATTGTGTGTGTGTGTGTGTGTGTGTGTGTGTGTGTGTGTGTGTGTGTGTGTGTGTGTGTTGTAATTGTAATTGGCCATTGTAATTGCTTTAATTGTTCAATTACAATTCAATTACTTTCCCATAGTTTCTCCAATTGTGGGTGAAACTCCCAGAACTGTTTTTTTTATTTCATTATGAAAACCAAGGCTGTTTCCCTCTGAAATCACCTTCCCTCTCATACTCCCCACTTTTTGGGGTGTTATAGTCAGACAGTGATTCTTGCTGGTGAACATGGGCAGATAACAGCTGTCTGCCTGTCCTGCCACAGTCCTGTTGCATAAATCATTTAGCAGTGTCTTTCCAAACAATCAGTCACCCATGGACAGGCACAGTGCCAACTAGTCTTTATTTACCTTATTGACATGGTACATTGGAAGCACTGACAGAGAAATAAAAACATGGCTTCTCTTCCATTGGGGAGGGCATATATAGCTGACCCATTGAAGCACTAGTTCTAGCAGTAGCAGGCTTCAACAGTTGACAAGTGTCAAGTAGGAGGCCAAGAACAAATGATAGGTCTGTGGTCCAGTGCTACACAGGCTAGCTGTACTAATTGTAATTTAGTTAAATAAGGCTGTGTACTAACACTATCCTTGTTCAAACCAGACAGGTGTCAACTGTCAGACTCTAGGTTTGAGGAACTGATGTTTCTGAGGTGCAACAGTCACCACCGATGAACAATGAACAGCATCTATCTAACAGATGATCATGCGACTGTGATGTGTGTGCTGTATGTATTGTTATGTATGTTGTATCATCATGTGACTGTGAAATGTGTGTTGTATGTATTGTTATGTATGTTGTATCATCATGTGACTGTGATGTGTGTGTTGTATGTATTGTTATGTATGTTGTATCATCATGTGACTGTGATGTGTGTGTTGTATGTATTGTTATGTATGTTGTATCATCATGTGACTGTGATGTGTGTGTTGTATGTATTGTTATGTATGTTGTATCATCATGTGACTGTGATGTGTGTGCTGTATGTATTGTTATGTATGTTGTATCATCATGTGACTGTGAAGTGTGTGTTGTATGTATTGTTATGTATGTTGTATCATCATGTGACTGTGATGTGTGTGTTGTATGTATTGTTATGTATGTTGTATCATCATGTGACTGTGAAGTGTGTGTTGTATGTATTGTTATGTATGTTGTATCATCATGTGACTGTGATGTGTGTGTTGTATGTATTGTTATGTATGTTGTATCATCATGTGACTGTGATGTGTGTGTTGTATGTATTGTTATGTATGTTGTATCATCATGTGACTGTGAAGTGTGTGTTGTATGTATTGTTATGTATGTTGTATCATCATGTGACTGTGAAGTGTGTGTTGTATGTATTGTTATGTATGTTGTATCATCATGTGACTGTGAAGTGTGTGTTGTATGTATTGTTATGTATGTTGTATCATCATGTGACTGTGAAGTGTGTGTTGTATGTATTGTTATGTATGTTGTATCATCATGTGACTGTGAAGTGTGTGTTGTATGTATTGCTATGTATGTTGTATCATCATGTGACTGTGATGTGTGTGTTGTATGTATTGTTATGTATGTTGTATCATCATGTGACTGTGAAGTGTGTGTTGTATGTATTGTTATGTATGTTGTATCATCATGTGACTGTGATGTGTGTGCTGTATGTATTGTTATGTATGTTGTATCATCATCTGTGATCATGTGACTGTGATGTGTGTGTTGTATGTATTGTTATGTATGTTGTATCATCATGTGACTGTGATGTGTGTGCTGTATGTATTGTTATGTATGTTGTATCATCATGTGACTGTGAAGTGTGTGTTGTATGTATTGTTATGTATGTTGTATCATCATGTGACTGTGATGTGTGTGTTGTATGTATAGTTATGTATGTTGTATCATCATGTGACTGTGAAGTGTGTGTTGTATGTATTGTTATGTATGTTGTATCATCATGTGACTGTGAAGTGTGTGTTGTATGTATTGTTATGTATGTTGTATCATCATGTGACTGTGAAGTGTGTGTTGTATGTATTGTTATGTATGTTGTATCATCATGCGATTGTATGTGACATGTAAGTTTGAATAAAGAGCCTCAATGAAAGTTTGCTTTGTGATCTGTTTATATTATTTTGAGCGAAGCAAAAATCCATTGTAATTGACAATTATAATTGTAATTGAAAATTATAATTGTAATTGAATATATTTTGGGATGGTAATTGTAATTGTATTTGAAATTTGAAATGCAAAATAACTGTAATTGTAACTGTAATTGAAAATTATCCAGTCGTGTAATTGTAATTGATCAATGTAATTGAACCCAACCCTGGCATTCACTGTTGTTATTATAAATACTATTTGTTTACATGTATGTTTGTCATTTACAATGTTGATAAATACACAATTTCACCACAGAAAACAATCATGCAAACGTATCAGATTAACCTATTTATCTACATTCCATTTGTTTATATTTCATGGACACTTCTATTGCAACATACATATAGGTCATAATTAAAAAGCAATGGCGTGTCAAGATTATAAGTGGTTTTCCCGTTAATTTTTGATCCTAAAATGTAGTGGCACAACAGGGTATATAGGAAAACTCTGCAAAAATTACAAAATTAATATACAATTAAGGGGAATGCCCCAATGATCTAGGACCCCTAAATGGGTTGTGGCAGGATGCATGAGGGTGGACTCTCAAAATGGTAGTAATTTGGTATTGGTGCAATATAGTAAATATAATAATTTGGATGATTATCGTGAATAACAGACTGGACTATCAATAGTAATGGCAGTCAGTATATAGATCACCAGGGCAACTTGTATTGGTCGCATACAAAAATCCTATTCACGGATTTACCGTTTTGAATCAACTGCATATAAGACCATGTTATGGGTATCCACAATTCCATGATAATACCGGTAGTGCAATACTGTCACAAGTCATGACACTATCGCAATAGTACTTCAATAGTAATTACAGTTACCACAATACTGTCACAAAGTAAACTATCCCCAATAGTCACCCCTAGAATATGGCCCCCAAAGCAGCGGTAAGATGGGCGGTTCTGACCATTGCCACGTCCCTCCTAAATACGCAACTGGTCGCAAGCGGTTTTACCGGGCGTATAGTCGGGCGTATAGTGGGCAGTGTACGGTATCACAAGACACTTCGTCTTGGACCTTCGCTATATACACTTCCTCGTTTGCTTACCATAGCTTAACTCGAAGTTGAGCATCAGTAAAACCTACGTAAGTCAGTCGGCAAAGCAACTAGTATACGTAACTGTCAAGGAGGAATGCAGTAATCTCGACGATCGGGTAATTACCCTTTTAAATTAAATGAGCTCAAATTTTTCAAAAATGCGTTCTTTTGTGTTCGTTTCAGAGGACAGAACGTACCAGTCTACCGGATTCCCGGCCATGTTTTTGCAGGAAATCTTTCCATGGATGTCGCCGAACAGCTGAAGAATTATTGCGACACCGAATAAGATGGTTGGTGTCATTTTCAACGACGCTGTGACGCTTACATTTATCCGGCGTTAAATAATATCCGGGTGACGTTTCTGCGCGTGCGCGAGCCATTTGTTGTCATTAGTTGCCATTGGGTACGCTTACGCTTCCCACCCCGCGGCACCCCCGTTAAATAATATCCGAGTGGTGTTTCTGCGCATGCGCGAGTCAGTCATTTCCGTTTACCGCTTAAACTGGCAGTATGAGTTGTGTTAAAACGAACGCAGAAATGTTTTACGAGCAGCTCATGCACTACATTAACAATGGCGTACACCATCCAGCGGTTGCAAACAATGACAGCAGGAAGAGAAGGATACGCTATGCGGCATCGAAGTATGTCACAAAAGGTGCGTTACAAAGGCAATTTAAAGTGTCTAAGGCTAAGCTAAATCGAAGTCAAGTCCAGATGACCTTAAAATTAATAACTAAGCTTACATTATCTAAGGTAGGTACATTACAAAAAAATTCAAAATTGTTATATAATAATTTAAACACTTCTGTGTGATAGTGTATGCTATGTAGTTTACAACCCTTTTTGATTTTTTTAAATATCTTTATTATTAACAAAGTAAATCCACTTTTTAGTGTCGGAAAAAAGGGTAATTGTGTCTATAGGATTCATGTCCATTTCTTGTGATCTGGAACTTGTGCAGGCTGTGCTGCCACCATGTGGCACTGAATATAGGCATATATTACATAATCTGTTCTAAGGAAGATATTGAGGTAAAATAAAAAGCTATGACCCAAAAACATTGTCCTAATACTGTGTGACCTTGACATGACCTAGTTAGTTGACATTTAATGACCGTTGACCTATTTATGATGATACATGACCTAATTAAATTATTATGTGTGACACAATGGCTTAAGTTGATAAATTGTTGGAATGGAACATTTACTTATACGTTGACCATAAAATAGCATATTAAAGCAAGAATCAAGTGACCTAATTTGTTTTAAAAATTGACCTTTGACCTAATTGCATGTTTGAATATCCAATCTATTTTTACTTATTAATTATGGTATGTTGTGCTAGCAAATTAAAGGTAACTAAATGTTTAGCCTTGACCATAATAGCATATGACCTTGACATGACCTAGATAATTAACCTTGAACATGTATTGATTTATTTATGTTGACAAATGACTTAATTAAATTACTTTGGGTAAAATGTGTAGTAAACTTTATAAATGGTTGTAATGGATCATGTATGTATGCATTGACCATAAAATGGTATATTAAAGTTGAACCATTAATTTCTTATTTGTAAACAAAACTTGACCTCTGACCTAATTGTCTATATTAATGTCCGATTTATTTTTTACTTAATGATTATGATGTGCTAGCAAAATGAAAGTTCAACTATTGATCAACTGTTGGCCATTGTGACATTACTTTGACCTGATTGTTTGACCTTTATTAGCTTTGACCTACATACATTTGTAAACATTGAAGTGTCCCGTACAAACTGAAGAGTGTTAATCATTGTTGCAAAGAAACACCACTTGGATTTAACACCATTTATTATACATTCCAAGATCGTTATCATTTCCAGCAGTTGACTGTGTGATAAAATGTTCACAGTATGATGTAAAGATCTGTACTACAATAATTATGTTTAATTGTTTTATTCGATGTCTCACACTTCAACATGAAGTAATGTTAATATATTGTTCACAGTAAGCAGCCGACAAGTAGACAAAACAACTGAAACAGCAGAAGTACAAGAACTAGTCAGCTTCACTGCACATACAGGGAACTACAGAAGGAGGAACAGAGTACATTGCCGACTCAGTGTAGATATAGTTGGTTCACTGTTATATCGCAAGTGAAGTGTGCCAATATTCCCAGGATATTGTTGGCCAAGTACATATATAATCAGTTCAATGTTTCATATTATCCATGCAAGTGCAGTGTGCCAATGTTCCCCCGACACTGTTGGTTGAGTGTAGATATAATCCGTTCACCGTTTCATAAATCCATACAATTGAAGTTTGTCAGTTTCAAAGGACACTGTTCACTGGTTCGGTGTAGACGTAGTCAGTCCAGTGTTTCATATTTCCATGTAAGTGATGTGTGCTAGTTTTCACAGAAGTTATCTTCACTGTACCGTCACTCTTCATACATTTGCAGCAGAATCCTTCAACATGAAGTAAAGGAAAACTGTATTAATGTATGTGTGTGATACAAATTAAATAATGTAATACCATGTATTCCCAAAATAAAAAATCATATTGGTGTCACTGGACTTTGTTTTTGTATAATTAATCTTACAGTACTGATTATTAAGAAAGCTATTAAAAAGCTGGCATTTAATTGTATTGTAGTACAGGAATAAAAATATCATGGCAACATTTTTGTTACTATTTTTATTATAAACAATAATAAATGTTAAATTAAATGCACATAATTACAAAAGTGCTGACGGCACTGGATTTAACTGGCACTGGTTCAATATAAATAATGTAAAACTCGGCCAAAACATGCCAATGTCATATAGATTTTAAATTGTGAAACTAATATTTTCACTAAGCTATTTAAAAAAAAAAATAACACCATACATTATTTATATATATATAATTCATTATTCGCACAAAATACATCAGGATTTACGTGCAAACAATTTTGATTGCGTGGATTTTAAATTATAGGAAACAGCGTGACCTACATTCTGTTCGTATCACATACGAATCGAACATAGGAATATTGGATAACTTCAGTTTACGCTCACATTCTCAGACCCAATGCTACATTTGTAAATCAATTTAAAACTATGACTAATTTTTAGAATAGCTTAGAAGCATACATTTTAATCCGTGTCAGAGCAAGTATTTTGTGATTTGCATAGCGCGCGCGCCCGTCGAACTTAATTGTGCCAACACCAACGTGGCGTACATGCTGCGGCACAGCTCGTGCGCTTGTCTGCTAACTGCGCTTTTCCATTTTGAACGCCAAACAGCGTGCAACATGCCTATTTTCGACGGGCCGCTGCGTCTTTCCGACAAAGCTCACAACTATAACATGCATATCATATTAAAGTAGATATACATAAAATAGAGTGCGTAAGATAAATAAAAGGCTGATGGTAATTTTTACCGTATTTTTAAACGATTGTTTAAACGTCAAAGTTAACAACCACTTACCTCGGTCAAAATTGTCGGAAAACTGTCCGCGAACATGGCTATGACGTAGTTCTGTCTTTCATTGGTTCATGTGATCATCAATATAGGTCGAATATTCATTTGCATAATGTTGCCATGCAATCTTGGGGAAGCCCCGAATCTTGGCGGGAGCGGACTCACGTGTCACAGATTTTGGTCTAGATTCAGAGGACAAATCTACAGTGCTGCCTCTAGCGGATTGTGATGTACCTATCTAAGGTCATCATCAAACGTTCTACATCGTTATCGGTTATGGCGTTAATATTGAATGATGTTGTCATTTGCAACGTAAAATATTCTATTGGGTAGCATTAGTTTGTTTAAGATCTTATGCCTACATTCTCTCAACAGATTAGTCATTAGCCATGCCAGGATGTCAATGTAATAGTATTGATAGACTTAACATTGGATAGTGCATGCACCATAATCATGTTTTCTGAAAGTCTTAATTTACTTTTGTAATAACATGTATATATACATATATATAAACCTACCACATCATATGCACTATTTTTTAGTCGCAAATCTTCTGTCCATGCAGTATCCATCTGTGAAAGAGCCAACTGGTGCTTAAAGGTAAGTTCCAATAATATAGCTGAGTGTGTTCTTGGATATCCTAACAGCAAAAAAGTTTTTAAGGGAAACATTACACATTCTGCACAAAAGCTGTTCATTCGTTTCAACCATTCAGCATGCATTGAGAGAAGCTGCACAGCACGATGTTTCGTATAATATTGCACACTTATGTTAATGAATGTATTTTTTATGATTGTAGGGCAACTGGACTAACTGGGAACATGCAGTCAGAAGATGGATGTGACATCACTTATAATGGCTATTCAGTTCAAACCTCAAGACACACATTACTTAAGTGCACTGATAAACAGTTATATTTTTGTATTATTTAATTTTACTTACGAATGAAGTTTGGAAATTTTAGTGATGTCAATAAGAAAAATATAATTGTCACTGGCGATGCTCATAGTACTTCAGCCAATGACAGACCTGTTCACTGCAACACCAACACAGTCTCCAGGAAGCATTCAGCAACACTCACTGCAATTAGGTATTACAGTTTGAAAGCTTGTCATGTATGTAGATTCACTGGTGCCTATAGTTATGTACTCATTTATATAGCTGTGTATATAAGTGCATTGTGAATAAAATATATTGTGAATAAAACATGTGTGAATTTGGTTTCATGTACTAGTCTTGTCTTACCATGCTCTTATGATGTCTTGTTCAGTTGAAGCAAGTGCATAAGTCTGTGTTACCAATTTTAGAAATAGGCAATATCTTCCATAGTATATCTTGATCAAACAGCTTACTTTTGTCCACACTCATCATATAGATAGTTATAATTTCTTTGTATACTTCAACAATCGAATGCAATATATCAGTGTTTTGTGGCTGGTTCAAATCCAGCTGGTATGTCACTAGATGCACAATATACTCCTGGTTTATGGACATCTCACTGAGTATTGCAATCGTCTGTTGTTGAGTTCTTCCCATATCTATAAAAGGGTTACCTTTATTGTGGTGGGATTTTGTCTATATAACTACTAGCATTCTGTGAAGGATAAGTATTTCATCAATTTGTTTGGTAAATAGTACCGCATTGAAACACCTTACTGGTGATTTAGTGATTAATTATTCTGCACACGAGCCAAAAATACGTGTCTAGGTGATGTCCCATCAATGTTGTGATGTCAGAAATGTATACTTTATAATCTCATCTTTCAATTTCCAGTTTATTTTCATCAACAAATAAAACACAAATATTATAAAATACTAACTGTATAGTTGTTATTAGTATTTCTTTTCAACACAGCCCAATTTAAACAATTTTTCTCACTTTGAAACTTAAAATTATGGGGTGCTATTTTATTGGAATCCAGAAATGTAAAAAATTCCATTTCACAATGTTGGAACTTAATACCCACTTTGCTGCAGCAGATCACATGTCCATAAAGTCCTCAACTGCAATAGCTTGACCACTTGGTGCTAGCATGATTGGTTACCTGTTTATAATAAGCTATATTACAACAGCTTATACTTGTGTATGTCATTATTAATTTGTATACTGTAGGTCATGACCTGTACTATAAAGGAAGAATGGGGTTACGTTTGGTTCTGAAGACCAGAGGTGAAATAGAGAATGTGCTGAGAGAGTGCCATGATGACCCAGGCAGTGGTGGTCACAGGGGCATGACCATCACACGCTTGAAGGTGGAGGAAACTTACCACTGGAAGTCAATGACAGCCGACGTGAAGGACTGGGTAAGTTGTCATTATGTGTACAATGTCAAAAAACAATTCTTCACAACCCAGCACGTCGGTAGGTTGATAATGCCTGTCACACATTAAATGGATGTCATTTGACTTAGTTTACCATGTTTGTATTCCCAGGTGAAATGGTGTTCTCGCTGCCAGCATTCGGAGAGAGTAAAAACAATAGCCGCCGAACTGCACCCCATCACATCAGAGGCACCCTGGGATGTGATTGGGGTTGATCTCATCGGTCCCTTCACTGAGACGGAAAGTGGCAATCGCCTCATTTGTACAATGACAGACCTGTTTACCAAGTTTGTCTTTGCTAGACCCATCAAGGTAATTTGTGTGACACTTGTTTGGATAATCATGTTTATAATAATAATAAGATAACTTCTATTGCACCTAAGTCCTTGGAAACCAAGCTAAAAGGCACATAAAAATAAAAGGATTGGGCAATCAAAAATTTCATAACCAGTATTCCAGTTGTCAACAGATGGGTCAAGGCGCTGTTTTGTTTCATCTGTTTAGATTTGTCTGTTATAATGCATACTTTGTAATGTCTTTTTTGTACTAACATTACTTCATGTCCACTAGTTCTTCTATCTGCTGTAAGTGAGAATGAATAATTCAATGAATATTTAAAGATATTAAAATGTCTATCTTAGCCTCAACTTTATCTGCTTGTCTTTATTCTTTCAGGCATTTGTCATATATCAACATATATATACATATAATATTATATATATATAGTATATGTATACATATATTCATATTGACAGCATACGCACAACATTTATGCTATTTTTTGCCATGTTAAACACACCGCTGTTTTATGTAGACTGAATCTGCAGGTCTCTCTCATAACAGACTATCTGTCTAAGCTGCTTTTAGGAATATATATATACATGTATATGTACACAATGTCATGATATATGTGTGTTTCTAGAACAAATGTGCTGGCGAGGTGGCTACAGTTCTTCTAGAAATGTTTTATCTGTATGGTCCACCAAGACGTGTTATCACAGACCAAGGACGAGAGTTTGTGAACGAGGTATTGTATGAACAATTACATGACTGTATCACAGATTGATATAATACTACTTACAGTGATATAATACTACTTACAGTGTTCCATATTGCAACATAGCAGTAATGTGTCATGTGCCTGTCATGTGAAGGTTCTACTTCCCACCATTGTATACATCACTGCATGGATACATCAGCATGTGTTTACATCTTCTTTTTTAAAGCCCCGATTCTTTAAGTATAATCAACTTAATCTCTCTGCTTTCAATATCTCCCCAATGTAATTCTGCTCTCAGACAAATAGACCACCACCATCACATGAACAAATAAGAGATATCTTGTATTTCTGCTTTTCTAGCTGAATGACCATGTCCTGAAATCGTATGGTGTGAAACACTCGGTGACATCAGCGTATCATCCAGCAACAAATGGACAGGATGAAAGGACCAATCAATGCATTAAAAATGCAATGCGGAAATACATAAACGAGTGAGCTACATTTTAAGTGTACAAACGAGTAATGGGTCTAGTGATCTTAATGGGTGATTATCTTGAATATATGAACAGTGTGCTAAGTAGTACCATGCAGTTACACTACAGGGTAGTTACAACATTCTGTTGTATGTGTTGCAGGCTACAGACAGACTGGGACAGACAAGTGGCACACATAGTGTACAACATCAACACATCTTTCCAGTACTCAATTAAGTGTCCCCATATAAGGTGAGCTTTATGAATAATTGTAGTACTTCTTAATGCTAATAATATAGTATAGTTTTATAATTATAGCACTGGTATCCACTTACCAGTACTACGTTAGCAGAGCAAATATTTAAAGATACTGGTAATTTTTTTGTAAATGTAATACTTAATGTCGTACTCTAAGGTTCTAGTAATTCTGAGCCATGGAGGACCGACCACATTCAAGTGTTAGTTACAAGTATAAAGCTCTTCAGTCATAAATTGAAATGGAAACAGCAGGATGTAACCATGAAACAATTACTATTGTTTACTTAAGTCAATTTACTATAGTTTATTATAGTAAATACTATAGTAAACTACAGTGTTTTTGCGGAATATTTTAACATGTTTTACCATAGTAACAACAATCGTTTACTATAGTAAATATTTCATTTTACTATGGTGGATATCACGTTTTACCATGGTTTACTATGGTGAATAATATTTCACTGTGGTTTATTATGGTGAAAGCACGGTAAAATGTAGCAGGGATTATATTATGAATTCAAGCAATAGGGGTTTTTATTCCCTTTAAGCTTCTGAGTTGTTAAAAATATAATTGTGAACATATCAAAAGCTAGGTTATATTAATAACCACAATATTGCACTGCAGAAACTACCAGTCATCCCACAGTTGGAGCAAGTCTGGGGGAACCACAGCACATCAACAGCTCTGATGGCAATGGTGAATGGAGTGAAGCTCTCTGGGGTGGCCTTTGGCACCGTGAAGCCCAACAATGATGTGTTGGATGACGTACGTGATGATAATGCTAAGATATACTTATATGCATTTGTTAAGGCCAGACACCCCAAGTAAAATGGGTTTTTTTTGGACAAAAATACCCAAAATGTTTCTCTGCCAGATTATGATACCTTTGCAAGTATACTATCAATACTCTTCACTTTTATAACAATTACATACCTCTAACAGACTTATTTATGGATCAAGCATGTCAATCTCAAGTAATTAAATCAGTTATTCATTCTTTGATGACCATTTCCTCAAAAAGCATTTTCAATATTTTAAACAGTGTCTGCCCTTGAAAAAAACTATATATTTTGTATAGAATAATCTATAGGATTTTTGCACTTTCTTCACAATTTTCTATAGTTTTCTATAGAATTGTTTGCCAAGGGTGGCATTAAGCTGCAACAAACTTGAGTCAACAACTGATGATGTGTGTATTTTCTCTGTGCATCACTTCGTATATGTTAGTACTGGAAAGAAATATTGGCAATATCTTACAAGGTTTTCATGTATGCTATTTAAATACATTATAGGTCATCAGAGCTTACATGCAGGTGCTTGTGGAGCCCCGAAGTGCAGCCGCCATTGACAGCCATGTAATGAATATGGTGGTGAAGGCACCAACTGCAGCGTCCATACCAAAGGTATCAGGAAACAACACAATTAATATATAACAATTGAAATCGTGTATGTCTTATATTGGTAAGACAGTCATGATTAAGTTTTGTTAAAGATAACATGTGAAAACTTCTGAAATGTTGTAACTATAAAGGGTTGTTGTTATTATTAAACTTTCATTTCAAGGGGTATATGGTGGGAGTTACATCTGTATTTAATATCTTAAGAACACAAGTTCCTTGTTAAATATCACATTTTTAATAAAATATTTATCCTATATTTACAATATTGATGTCCAATTTATTCAGTTGGCATAAATGGCTTTATTTCATAAAAAATAAAAAAATTGAAATATATTTCCTTTGTTATTAACTGTACAATAATATTTTATTACTATGTTGTGTAATGAAGCAGTTTAACAAAATAAAGGCAATACTTTTGGAAAGATTTATTTTTGATGTGTTTATAAATTTCAATATAAGATAGTATTTGATATTCATTTGATGGGAAATTTGCTTAATATTAATAATAATAATAATAGTTTTATAGATATGACTTAATTTGAATATAACTTTACTCGGGAAGCATGCCTCTAATATATTTATGACTCGTATGTAATCTAACTACAGGACATCTTCAAGGACAAAGATGTGGTCTTGGCGCCCATCAATTTAACTGGGAACCATTGGGAGCTGCTCGCGTTGTACCCCAGTGAGAGAAAGATAGTATACATTAATCCACTGGGGGAGAACATAGAGAGGGCCAAGCTCATCCTTGAGGCCTGGAACACCTTCATAAAGAGGTGTGAAGGTTCGCAAGAAATGTGGGCACTGACTCTTCCTCCCCACACAAAGCAAAAAGATGGGCATAGTTGCAGAGTGCTGGTCATGGAAGTAAGTGGTCATATACACAAGGAAATGTGTGACTGAACAATTTGATCAAGAAATTATGAAAATACCTGTGGTCTATGTATACAATGCATGCTATATATGTCATGTACCAGATAATCTCATGTTTTTAATTGTAACATGTTTTCATAGAGTGATCCTAATGTAATTTTAAGTGAATAATATGTATTAATAATATTATTATTACTAACTTATGAATTTAATAATAATTAATCTCAATTGGCTGAATCAGTTCGCAGAACTACTCCTGGACACAGCTCAACTAGTCCTGCACGAAGATACTGATGCACTCCGGCGCAAAATTGCCCAAAGACTTCTGGACAAAACGGATCTAAGTAAGGTTATTTAGATTCAATAGCAGTTACACAAAAATCTTTTTTGCAGCTAATAGTTATTCATAGTCGGTGCATAGTAGTTGCATGCGTGTGTCCATATGCGTGCATGTGCTGGTAGCCTGGTAGGCATGCATATGTGTGTACTTTAAAGGTAATTCCTATATTTTGTATCATTCCATAACAGATGGTGTCACGATAAAAACATTATGCAATAAAGTGAAAGATAAACTCCTGTAGAACGGTTTCAAGGAGACTAAAAATTTTGCATTTATGATTGATAGGTGCTGCCAGTTACTGCTGCAGACACTGTGGCAGTCAAAGTAGACATCCGGCACATGCATCGGTAAATATATTATACAGTGTATGTTATAATTCAAACTAGATCTTACATTGTCAGATCCCTTGTTACAGCAGGAGTGAGAAAGTGACATTGTCAAAGAGAAATTGGACATAATCATAATTGAATATTTATACACTAAATTTCAAATACCGGTAGACCTACTCTATATCCAAAGTCTATTTAATTTCTCTAGTTCAGTTTTGTATTTATGTGTTTTACTTGTATTATTATTATATTTATTCTTTATAATTTCTAACGACTATTGTCAACACTACTGAACACAGTTCTACTCTGGATTTCAGTGTCTAAATAAAGTTATTATTGTTATTATTATAAAGTAAATGTCTCTTCAGTAGTATTTACCATTTATTAAAATGCTACAATATAGATAGTATTAATAAATACGATATTGCTATAACTTGGAAAACAACTGAACTAGATAAACAAACCTGCACATATAAAGTTATAAGATATAGCGTGCCTTATACAGTACATATAGACAATATATACCAAACATTGTCTTGCAATATGGCTATAGTAGAATAACAGATGTATCTGTTGCAGATGAGATGTGACTGGTGCCACTGGCAGTACCACATCACATGTGCCCAGAATCACACCAAGCACCGACAGTGTTCTGCAGCGGTCAATAACTACTTTGTGTGTGATGTCTGTGTGGATAATGAGTGATTATTGTGTGCTATGTTTCTAAACAGGTGTATTGTATGTTGTTTGCTGCAGCTGAAAGGAATATCTTATGTTTAACGAGTTATATAAAATTGATTGCAAACTTTGAACACGGTGAACTATATCAAGTGCAGTTATAGTTCTATCAACAAATAGTCTTAGAATATAGTCAAAAGCAATTACAGTGGAACCTCATTATGGTGGTCACACTTGGGTCTGAGCAAAAGTGACCTGGTTAGCGAGGTGATCTTATTAGCAGGACTACTTTCTTATACTTTACTGTATGTAGAACTGTTGTAGAATGACCTCAATTGCGAGGTGGCTGTATTACTGAGGTTACCTTAAAGCGAGGGTTGACTGTATGTATTATTTAAAGGTGGATAACTTATGTCTGATACAACATAACAAATACACCAATAATCGTATTATATGTATGTGTTATGACAATTATGACATTTCTAGGAGTTGCATAGTCTGTAATGTCTTCCATTGCATACTCCAGGAGATACACTTGACTAATGTAAAAACAAAAATAGTCAAGTAACATGAACAATCGATGAATGTTTGTATCATATGCATACAGTGTATATGCAGGTATATGCAGCAAACTACTTTTTTTAGTATTCCGTATGTAATACTATATATGTCATATTCTGCAGGTTTTTTTAAAATATATTTATTATACTAATTTGTAACTCTGATGAGCCTTCCTTCCTCATTTGGACAATTTCTCAACAACGTTTGAATTTAATATAATTGATGTATGGTCCAGCATATTACATTTTGTTTGAATAAACTGTTCATATTAAAGCATACATTTGCGTAGTTGTCTACAAAAAAACTAGCCATAATTGTTGCTCTCCTCTTCTTTCCGTGGGCCACGGTGAGGCTGACCTTGATTTCTGGGTTTTCCTTTCTTTTCTGTTCCTCCCCTCACTGCCTTTTTACTGCTATCTCCAACGAACCGTCTCCACTCACCTCTGTCTTTCGCTTTCCTTCTCCACCCCTCTCCCAATCCTTCAAAGTCTCTCTTAATGCAATCTTCCCAACGCAATCTTAGGCTTCCTTGTCTCCTTTCCCCGTCCACTTTCCGTGTATCCGCTTTCTTCGCTAGCTGTTCTCCCCCCATTCGTTCTATGTGTACCGCCCACTTCAGCCGACATCTCACCAAACTCTCTGTCACGTCAACCTCCAGGTATACAAAACTGTCTGTGTGTATCCATGTCTTTGTATTCCTGCCCAACCCACATCGCCTCCGTCTTCTCCAAACTGACTGTCAGACCCTGCTGAATATGGCCATCCATTTCAGTAGCTGTTCGTAGAGGTCTGCTTCCCCATCTGTTGCCACTACCACTATACTAATAACATGTTTTTATATAGCCGTAAACGCCTTTCTAATGCCCACGTAATAACATTATCAGACATGTCAATGATTTGTGCAGTAATACAATTTTAATTAAAACACCTAGTAAAGCAGGTAGTATTAGCATAAACGTAACTTACTTATATAATTTTATAATCTTTACGCACGCACGCGCGCCTGCACACACACACACATACATAATTTACAACAGTGTCTGTCGCCGACGACTGACATAATATCAGGACATTTTCATTCAACCATTTCATATAAGTACGTAGGTCTGTATTCCTCAATATGCACCCCAAAAGTCACATTAAATACTGTTATTATTATTAGTACGCCATAGCATATATATATATATGCACAATTGCTTTATATATATATATATAATTGTGACATAAATTATAAAATGTTTGATTCCCACAGACATAAACAATATCCTCTCCACGCACACGTCACGTGACTTACTCTTATACTTGGTTATAAATATGAAACAGGAAATTATTATTATGTACTCTAACTATATGGATCGTGTTTCGACAACAAACGAAACATATTTAACTACTAAATCATATTTATCACCACCTGATCTACTGGTGCCAAATAGTATGCCTTACATATGCACATAAACATCACCCGGATAAAATGTAACGCCCGGATAAATGTAAACGCGACAGTCGTAGGTAGCGTTAAATATTTTCCCCTAGATACGCGCACGCGCAGAAACGTCACCCGGATATTATTTAACGCCCGGATAAATGTAAGCGCGACAACGCACCCACCGACTGCATGAGCGTTGACGAGTCTTCGTGAATGTAGCATGAACGCCTACTAAATGACTAATTGATGATGATGGCAGAACTATAAATAGCTCCCGGGTAAGACTATAGGCGTAGACCTCTTGGCCTAGCGCGGGCTTGGGAGTGGGGCTGCACCCGGATGTTTTTTTGGGTGAGCCAAGGGTGGGGGTGAAGTGGAAGGTCTGAAGGGGGGTGTAGTTGCACCAAGGTTTTTTGGTGAGCCTCTAGAATGGGGGCAGTTGGAGGTCTCGTGGAGGTTTTTGGTGAACCTGCAGGCAGAAAATCGCACCCCCAAAAATATATTATATATACTGTTAATTTTTTGGATAATAAAATTATAATTATATGCCAATATCGTTAGTGAATGCGATATTATTAAATGAATGTATGCAGCAAATTTATTCACACTAACTTAAAGTGCTGATATCTATTATATTCAGTGTCGCCAGTTAGGCCCCTATATGCACGTGCATGGTAATATGTTACTCAGGAAATTTTAATGTGCACTGATGATGTAAAAATTAAGCTGTTCAATATCTTTTACTCGTGAATGTACATATCCCAACTCAGGCCCGTAGCCATGCAGAGTTCACGGCGTTAACGTGAACCCCCTTTTTGTGAACCCTCTTTCTCCAAAATGTGAACCCCCCCTAAAAATTGCATCTTTAGATAGTGTTCAAGCATTACAAGGAATGCCAAGAAAGCCTGATTTGTGCAGATGATAATGTCATGTGTGAAAAGGGCAGTCACTAGAGGAATGTGTGTCAAAGGACCATTGCATCTAATTAGCCTTGCAGAAGGACTTCACACTATCCCAGGGTCTCCTGTTATGTAAACACATGGGGAAACAAATACACAAGAAGCCAGTTTTACACCAAATGTAAAATTATAAGTCCTAATTGTAGTCACTCAGAGATGACAGATGCAAACAAAATACTGGTGAATGAACAGGGTGACGATGATTTAACAATTTTGAGCACATAAATTAAGCCATATAAAATAATTCATTATTTCTCATCATAACTCTGTTAGAAAGTGAATGAAAGGTACGACTTTATTTTTAGTGTGCTGATTAAGGTAACTATTGACTGTCAAAGAGGCTATTCTCAACAATCAACAACTTAAGATGCGTAGCGAGTGTATTTCCTACAAGCTGCTAACCCGGTAGATGAACTCATCTGGCTTAACACGAATCATAATTTTCAACTATTGAGCTGGAACGCGAATTACACTGAATAATTGTATTTACCGGTAAACAATACAAAATAAAGTTTAGCTTCACCTATTTTAAAATGCGCGTGCTGGTGAGAAATCGTGTAATTGTGTGGCAGTATGGTTGCCGAAATACTGTGGTTGCTAGTTGTATGTTTGTAGATCTCAGAAAGGGGAGCCTTATCGCTGATGAGGAGGCAAGAATGTGTGAAGGGCCTTTATTATCAATTATTATGTCCATTTTGTGTTCCGTATACAGTTTGTGTTTCCAGGAGTCAGTGTGGTGTACAGGATATGGTACTTGACTGTTTGACACCTAGAATTTAAATCAAATTCCACAAGAGGACAATAATTTTTCTAATCTTCAATTTTTTCCGGGCATGTTTTATAAAGGTTTGTTAATTTACTCACTTAATTATGTTTATGATAAATTTTGGAACTTTTGCACATCAGATCAGATAAATATAATGTATTAACTGAGTGAAAACCAGATTGTAAATGTCACACTTTAACTGTTTATTCTGAAAAATAACTTGGACACACACTCACTCCTCGGTCCCTCGTTTATTATATTAATATGATCATATTCAAAACAATTGTATACACTACAAAGGGTTTCGAGTAAATAATCCAGTTATATTAACAATTAGTTTTTATGTTAAAATAAATATATACATTGTTTACTTATGATAAATATCAACATCAATCAGCTAAGGTAAGTTAAATAATTAATTTATAAAAAGGAATACATTGATCTGATGTTTTATATATATATTGGCCTTCAGTCGTGCATTTACACATGTCCAGTCTTTGATTAATTGCTCATGCCTAGTCATTACCTATAGCTGTTACTTTCAGTTTCATATAAATGGATCAACAACAGTAAATGAAATGAGTGTTCCTATCCATTACCTATTACTTTCAGTTTCAGATAATTGGATCAACAATGGTGAATGAAATTAGTGTTGCTGCCTATTAACATCCTACTTTCAGTTTCAGGTCATTGGATCAACATTGATGAATGAAATAAGTGTTGCTGCCTACTGACCACTTACTTTCAGTTTCATATCATTGGATCAGCAGTGGTGTATGAAATGAGTGTTGCTGCCTACTGACCACTTACTTTCAGTTTCATATCTTGGATCAGCAGTGGTGAATGAACTAAGTGTTGCTACCTACTGACTTCTTCTTTCAGTTTCAAATCACTGGATCAACAATGGTGTTCAAATGTAATTAATGCCACAGCCTATTAACCTTTTACTTTCAGTTTCACATCATTGGATCACCAATGGTAGTTTAAAGAGTGTTACTTTCAGATCGTTGGATCATCAATGATTAATGAAAAAATGTTGCTGCCAGTTACCTCTTACTTTCTGTTTCATATAATTTAATCAGCAATGGTGAATGAATTATTAAATAATTATTGCTGTCTATTAGGTCTTACTTTCACTTTCAGATCATTGCATCAGCCATGGTGACTGGTTGTAGCGTGTTGGTAGTTGTGTCTGGTGTCGTGGTTGCTGCGATGGCATACGCTCTCTACATACCAGTGCCTGAAGGATTTGCAAAGCCGTTGAACACTCGTGTCATACTTACAGTCACAGAAGTCGCAATGAGTGTGGTATGTAGACCAATTACATAACATAAATTAATTAGCATAAATGCCCATCCTCTGGATGGTGCTGCATACACACAGCATAGGCGGATCCAGGGGCTAGGGGGCATGTGCCCCCCATTAGAATTTTTTGTGCCCATAGATCTTTTTGAATGGTGGGCCCACACCCTCCTAGACCCCTGGAAATGTGCCCCTTTTCAGGTTACAACTATAAATAAGGTGAAACTACACTGGTGCTGCACAGTTTCAAGCCATGCAGCGACAATAAACTTTCAACAGTACCCCCCGTCTTCTGATGTTTCCAGTCGATCCGAGACAACAGAGAAGCTGAAAAGTGACAGTGGCGCGGTTGCAAAAAATGTTCTACACCATTTGGTTCGGCCGCCAGTGGAGGATTTTGTGCCCCCTCCCCAGACTACCCCCTCTTGATCTGCCCCTGCACAGATGTAGAATGTTTCGTGGAGTATTTGTAAATTACGTTTATATTGACCTAAATTTGAAAAGTTTTTCTAACGTAACGTAAATGCTTCCCACTAATCTGTGTTCCTCATGACCTCGAAACAATTGCAGAATATATGCGTAATGTGGAGATCGAATCATTTAAGTCCATCTAACATACTGTAAAAACCATAAAACTGGTTAGAACCCTTGACCGACGAGGAATTTTGAAAAAATAAGGTGTTACTTTTCTTCGGAAGGGTCATAGATTAATCCATGAAAGTTTGGCACCCAAGAAGCAAACAGTCAAGGAGGAAAACAATAACATACACTCCCTCAAACACAAACATTAACATACACTCACTCAAACACTAACATTCACTCCCTCAAACACAAACATTAACAGACACTCCCTCAAACACTAACATACACTCTCTCAAACACAAACATTAACATATACTCCCTCAAACACAAACATACACTCCCTCAAACACAAACATTAACATACACTCTCTCAAACACAAACATACCCTCTAGCTCAGTTATTGTCAGATACTTTATAAATAATGATGGTCCAATATTGCATCTGTTTTTATGTGATCTGGCACAAAGCAAGTATGAAAATAACATGTTAGTGAAATGTTATTACCGTTATTTAAAAAAGGTTCGAGAAACAAGTCAGAGAACTATAGACCAGTGTGTTTAACATCAGTGATTTGCAAATTATTAGAAAGACTAATTAAAGATCACATGGTGGATTTTCTTGTTAAACATAACTTGATAAACCCATCTCAACATGGGTTTTTAAAAGCGAGGTCATGCTTAACAAATATGTTATGTTTTTTGGAAGACATCACTAGGTGGGTAGATGAGGGATCACCAGTAGATATCATCTATTTAGATTTTCAAAAAGCTTTCGACAAAGTACCACATCAAAGATTACTCCTTAAGCTAAAGGCCCATGGCATAGGAAATGGTATAATAAACTGGATAGAAAAATGGCTGAATGACAGAAGACAACATGTAGTAGTTGATGGGGAGGCTTCAAACTGGAAATCGGTATTGAGTGGGGTACCACAGGGATCAGTACTAGGACCTATATTATTCTTAATATATATCAACGATTTGGACGATGATATAACAAGCAAGGTGTTAAAATTTGCGGATGATACAAAAGTGTTTAGAAGGATTAAAAGTGATGGAGACAGACAGCATTTACAAGATGATCTTGATAGGTTGATCAAATGGTCTGAAAAGTGGCAAATGCTGTTCAATTTTGGGAAATGTAAATGCCTCCACACAGGTCATGGGAATGAAGAGGTAAAATATAAAATGGGGGGTACTGTTCTAAGTACTACTGTAAAAGAAAAGGACTTAGGGTTAACCATTAGTGCTGATATGAAGGTTTCAGAGCAGTGCGGAATTGCAGCGTCAAAGGGAAATCAAATCCTTGGATTAATTAGGCGAAATATAGCGTATAAGAAAAAAGAATTAATAGTACCGCTGTACAAAACAATAGTGAGGCCTCATTTAGAATATTGTATACAACATGGAGGCCATATCGCAAGAAGGACATAGATATGCTAGAAAGAGTACAGAGGAGAGCGACTAAAATGATACCAAATCTGAGGGATCTTAGTTACGAAATACGCCTAAAAGAATGTGGTTTAACAACACTAGAGACCAGGAGATTGAGAGGAGATCACATAGAAGTGTTTAAAATATTGAATGGTTATGAAAATATTGATAGAAACATTTTTTTCTCAGTTAAGAAAGATAGAAGGACCAGAGGACATGAAGCTACATTAGTAAAGGAGCAGTGTAGATTAGATATAAGAAAGTTCTCATTCTCACAAAGGACTGTAAATGAATGGAACAGATTATCTCCTGATTGTGTTGGTGCTAGTAGCGTGAATATGTTTAAAAATAAAATCGACACACACCTTAAAAAGGCGGGATACATGTAGATAAAAAGTATTGGACTCTCGATAAGCCAAAAGGCTTCCTTGTCCACCTGCCATCCAGAGTAATTTTCTGGATGGCAATCTTGTTAAATCTTGTTAAATCTTCTCTGTTAGTTATTTTTCCTGTACATTTTAAGTTATTCAAGGAAGGATATGGAGTAAACATATCAGAAATGGAGTAGGGTTACTGAAACTGGAGCAGAAACACCAAATGTAGCGTAGACATGCCATCCATAAATATTATAAACAACTTTTTATTGTCTCATAATATTTACTTAATCATAATTGTGTGTCGTGGTTCAGTAGCTATGCAGGGAAACTGGCAAAAACAAACTGTCAGTAGACAACTGGACAGTATTATGATCCTTCAATTATCATCTTCAACCAAGACCATTACAGGAAAACATATTTTTTAAATTCCCATCATTGCAGTTTTAAATCCAACTATATTATAGTTGTTTAGAATCGACCATGCCTTTGATCTACTGATATTACGCTAGCTTTTGTCACACAACTACCTGATAATACAATTTATTTAACACATCACTGACATTTAGTTATTGTTTCTGCTTCTTCAGTTTCAGTTGCTGGAAAACGTTGGCTTTGCAAATGCAACTTACTTCATAGAACACTTCACGAGGAAGCCTCATCCTACACTAAAGGTGAATGAAATTGAGTCATGTTGGATATTAACAAAATCAATGTCTAATCAATCATGACTGGTATTCAATCAACTGTGGCTAATATCCAGTCAACTATGACTGATATTCAATCAACCGTCCAATTAACCATGGCTTATATCCAATCAACCATGGCTGAATTTATCCAGTCTATCATAGCTGATATACAGTCAGCTGTGACTTATATCCAATCCACCATGAATTTATCCAAACTATCATAGCTGATATACAGTCAGCTGTGACTTATATCCAATCCACCATGAATTTATCCAAACTATCATAGCTGATATACAGTCAGCTGTGACTTATATCCAATCAACCATGAATTGATCCAGTCTATCATAGCTGATATACAATCAGCTGTAACTTATATCCAATCCACTATTGTTACGTATAATTGTTTGCAATGTTCTACATATCTTGTATGATTGTACTGTTACGTAAATCTATATCAAATACCGTGGAATCAGCACATGGACCACAGCATTGTTTTTCATGCGCACCTAACAGTAAAGATTGTTATATCAATCTTGTCATGCGTAATGGTGCATGTTTTCAAACATTATGACAATTACTTACAAAATTCTTAATCAGTGATCTGTTAATCTTTAATTAATTACGCCTCACAACTGGCCTCAGGTATGGAATGCCTGTACCTGTGTGTGAATGTTCTGTCTTACATGGCCATCACACGTGTTCCAGATAGAAGAAACCCAGTTTGATGGAGTGAAGGTTCGCATCTACCAGCCTAGGACCGAGGGAGCGACTGACTGGCCGGCAGTTGTCTACTTCCACGGCGGAGGATGGGTACTGGGCAGTGCTGGTTAGTCCATGTTTACATCTTAAACCGAGGTTGTCTGTTCTGTTAATTAGTCTAGGGTGGTAATTATTAGCAGGAAATTAACTGAATTATTTGTTTTGAAAGCATGCACCCTTCTAATTAACCCGGCTGGTGACCGCAATATTGCCAGTAAACTATGTTTATTTGTTTTGTTTATAATTTGAGCGTTTCAACTCCTAAATGTTAAAATTGTCTGTTGAAAATTTCAAATGTTTCAGACTTAATGGGCATCAGTTCGTTAGGGAGAATACAGAATAAAGATTTTGAAACCGTTCTAGTGTTTATGTCTACAGAGTAGGATAAGTTGATGTTTCCACATTGGAAAAAACACCAAAAAACAGACAACACCTGGTCAGAGAGGTAACGCTAAAATAAACGTAACCTTTTTCTTCCTTGTTTAAGATCTCGCTGATGTCATCACTGCCAGACTTGCTGAAGGAGTCAAAGCCACTGTCATGTCCATTGAGTAAGTCTACAAATGTTCACCTTCAACACGTATCCTTACAATGTCTGTACACTAAGCGTAAAGTGAAACTAAGCAACTTCCAAGCAATATTTGTCTGGATACAGCTAAATTAATTATGTTTGATGATGTCTAGGTGTATATTTTGATGTGAATAATAATTAAATTTGGTATTCCCAATTTAAGCTGGTGAGAAATTTGCTTTTAAAATCATGTTGTGTCTCATAATCATTAATTTATATGCAAAATTGAAATATATATATAAATAGCAGAGAACATGTTTCATGTTTGCTTGCTCTGCCTACAGATATAATTCTTGTGCAAAGAACAAATTTCATGTTTTCTTGCTCTGCCTACAGATATCGCCTCGCGCCAGAGAAAAAATTTCCAGCAGCCTTTGACGACTGCGTAACAGCAACTAGATACTTGCTGAGAAATGCAAAGAACCTTGGAGTGGACCCCAGTCGGGTTGCAGTGGCAGGTAAGATGACAGGACAGTGGTCAGTTATAGGACACCCAAGTAGCCAGGTCATCCTCTCAAGCCAGGCTGACTACGCATATCGACTTGTAAAAATGTGTATTTATCGTTGGGTGCATTAATAAGTCATGTTACAACTTTTTAGATTTTTGTATTTTGGGACATATAAATGGGCATTTTGCTTTAATTGCATGTCGTTACCTCTCGTCATTGGGTGGGTGTGTAATATCAGGCATTTCCTTGACTTGCTCTTTCATGCTGCGGTGGTTCCTTGGATCATGGAACAAAAACAATTTGGATGAAGCACAAATGATTCAGTATATGTCTATACATCGCGTGGGGTAAATACCAGGATACGATATTCAACTATCACCCCTAACTTGCGAGGATGGCTAGGTATGGGGAAAGATCTGACTAAGAGCCCATCTACAAATCTTGTACACATCCAGACCATGATTATATTTGTTGTGCATATGGGGGACTATCCTATTGCGTACCATATGCAAGGCAGGGGTACAGCTACCTGATATTGCCCTCCTCCTTGTTCCCTGTTGTACAGGGGTGAGGGGCAGGTGCATTATTATCACTCACTGTGTTTTTCTTTCCAAAGTGTTTTCTATCCATAGCTCCATCTCTCCATCTTTCATCCTCCCCTGATCTTCTCATATCCCTCCTTACACAGTCTTCCCACCTCAGCTGTGGCCTTCCCCTTTTCCTGTGTCCTTTGTGTTGTTCCGCCTCTGCTCTGCTATTTTTCCTGCATCCACCCTTGCCAAGTGACCTGCCCATCTCATCCATCCTTGCCAAGTGACCTGCCCATCTCATCCATCCTTGCCAAGTGGCCTGCCCATCTCATCCACCCTTGCCAAGTGGCCTGCCCATCTCATCCACCCTTGCCAAGTGGCCTGCCCATCTCATCCACCCTTGCCAAGTGGCCTGCCCATCTCATCCATCCTTGCCAAGTGACCTGCCCATCTCATCCATCCTTGCCAAGTGGCCTGCCCATCTCATCCACCCTTGCCAAGTGGCCTGCCCATCTCATCCATCCTTGCCAAGTGACCTGCCCATCTCATCCATCCTTGCCAAGTGACCTGCCCATCTCATCCATCCTTGCCAAGTGACCTGCCCATCTCATCCATCCTTGCCAAGTGACCTGCCCATCTCATCTGGCTTCTGAATAACCTTCCTGTTAGGCTGCATTACATTCCAACCTCTTCTCAGGTCGTTCATCCTTCTTTTCTCTACTCTTTGTTCTTGTTATTCTTTGAACCTAGTTGTTCTCGCCTCACAATTGGTTTTCTGAAAACAAACATCCTTTAAATAAAGAATAGCTTGAACGTTCAAATCAAGTGTTGGACAGTGTATCGGGAAATATCTAATCATCAAACTATAAGCAACAATAACATTATGGGAAAACTCTGAAGATATTAAATTTCATTCATATAGGTATTCATTTCAGGAGACAGCGCTGGTGGCAACCTCGCTGCAGCAGTCGCTCTCAGGTTGCGTGACACGACCTCTGACCTGCCAAAGATCAAACTTCAGGTGCTTCTATACCCAGCTTTTCAGGCAATCGACTTCCAAACGTCATCTTACTGCTTCATCATCACGCCGATTCTGACACGCTACAAAATGACTGTCTTTTGGTTGAAATATGCACAAGGTCACGCGAGAAATAGTGCATCTTTGCTAACCAATAACCACACAGCGCCTCATGTTTTGGAGAAGTTGCACCAGTCTCATTTAAACTGGTCTCGCCTGCCGAAAGAGTTCAACACAAAACCTGTGGAATCACGTTGCAATGGCTGCGGAGATACTGAGTTATGGGCGGATATAGAAAACGTTTTCATGAATCCATATTTTGCACCTCTGATGGCAGATGACCTTGAGAATTTACCATCTAGCTACATCGTTACAGTCAACAACGATGTACTAAGAGATGATGGAGCAATGTATGCAGACAGACTGAGACAGGCTGGCAACAAAGTCACTCATAAACACTGGCATGTTGGCTTACATGACATCATCTTCTTTGCTGGGAGTATCATCCCAGAGGCAGATCAAACTCTTGATGAAATTGTGAGATTTCTTGCCAACAATCTCTAAAAAGCCTTTCTTGCTAACAATATCTGAATTGCTTGTAATCTGAAATGTAGTTAAATACGCAAAGTATTTAGTTTAGTGTACCTGAAGAAAGTCTACCGCTTTGGATGAATTTTTGAAATGTAGGCCTATTTAACTAACATAAACGGAATCAATTTCGTACATGCTTCCTTGTATAAGTTTTTTTCTCACAAATAGTGGCTGACATGAAACCTTGCAATACGTGTGCACACATATTAACATACGTATATCTTCATCTAAAAAACAGGGTTCCTGACGAACGTAATCTGTTCAGCGGTTGCCGAAACTGAGCTGAATGGTGCTTATAGTGAGTGGCCCTTTTGAAAAAAGCCTCCGGAAGTGGTGGAATTCTGCCATAAATCATCAAGTGTGGCAAGAGTACTCTAATTCGATCCCCTCCCTACACGTGCTTCTTTGTCAACGTTGTCCAGGGAGAAGGGGCCGTGCCGCAAGACACAAGAGACGCCAACATCATCATGCTTTACAAGAACAACGGAGACAGGTCTCTCCTCATCTCTCCTGTGTGTGGTGTGCGTGTGTGTGCCTGCGTGTGTGTGTGTGTGTGTGTGTGTGTGTGTGTGTGTGTGTGTGTGTGTGTGTGTGCGTGTGTGTGTGTATGTTTGCGTGCCCATTTAACTGACATAAACGTCGTGCATGCTTCCTTGTATCAGATTTGTTCACAGTAGTGACTGACATGAAACCTTGCAATAAGTGTGCACACATATTAATATACATATCTTCTTCTGGGGAAACAGGGTTCTTGATGAACGTAATCTGTTCAGCGGTTGCCGAAACTGAGCTGATTGGGTACGGATAGTGAGTGGCCCGTTTGCACAGAAAACAATCTAAAAGTTTTTTAAATATAACAATTATAATATACTGTCTGTGAATTACTGCATAAGGGATGAGCCCGTACAGTGACCCAGACTTGCTCGGAAGTAATCCAATGAAGGAGAATCAATAAGCCTGGGTGAAAGACTGTTCCGCTGGTGCAGTGTTCTTGCATGGGAAGAACTGTTAAACAGGACTGGGTGAACGATGCGTTCCTGGAACAATCTCGATCTTGTTCTGCCGTCCCATTTGGTGTAGAAAAGGGTATTGTTGGTGATCATTAAGTTGGTGTTAATCTTGTTTAACATAATGAGGCGGTTGTGCTGTCTTTTGTTCGCGAGAGGCCCCCGGCCAATGCAGTGTGTTCAGCATGCTCGTAACACAACTCGGGGTCTGATCATTGTAGTTGTTGAAAACACATCTGGTTACCCTGCGTTGCACTTTCTCCAATACCATGCATGGTGTCTTTCTGACTGGTCAGATCCCAGACTGTGAAAGCGTACGTATTCGATGACGGGTCTGACCATGGTCTCGTATGTAGCCACCTTGACGTTAGTGGGGCATTCACGGAAGTTCCGCCTGAGAAAACAGCTCTGTTGCCCTCGTTAATGGTGGCCCGGAATCAATGTGTTTGTTCCAGGACAGGTCCTCAGGGATGGTCAATCCGATGTACCTGCTGTTTGATGTTGTTTTCTATGTCTGTCCATGGAGGCTGTAGGGTGTTGGAAGTATACTTTTCTTCTTGTTTGGGGCAATGCAAATGATGTTGCATTTGCTGAGATTGAAATCCATTT
Organism: Paraescarpia echinospica; assembly: GCA_020002185.1. NCBI lineage: Eukaryota > Metazoa > Annelida > Polychaeta > Sabellida > Siboglinidae > Paraescarpia > Paraescarpia echinospica. The sequence continues at coordinate 42,388,013 of CM034540.1, read as the reverse complement.
GCCGTGTTGTTTCCCAGTGTTCCAGCGACAAGAGGTTTTGTGGAGTTGCATGCTGTTTCAAAAATGATGTGTTGGTCTGCAGGTGTCTGCATGTAATAGCCCTGTCTACACTTGGTCCCAACACGTAAACAGCTGTGCTAAGCGGTGCAACCAGAGACTGTACCAACTTGGATTAGATGCTGTGAAGTTTCCAGATCGACAGAACTATACTGGAACTCTTATACAGGTCAACAGTAAAAAGCATCCTGCAATTCTGCGCCAAGTTGTGGTGCTCATAGAGCCCAGAAAATCGTAGGCAAAAGCCTAACATCAATGGACGATATCTGCGCTGGAATTGTCCTGGCTAAAGCAAAATCAGTTATGAAAGACAAAGATATACCGGTGTCGCGCTTACATTTATCCGGGCGTTAAATAATATCCGGGTGACGTTTCTGCGCGTGCGCGTATCTAGGTAAGCGCATTTAGTACCAGCTACGACTGCCGCGTTTTCCTTTATCCGGGCGTTATGTATGTTTATATGTACATATATATTTACATATGTGTCTATATATACATATAAATTATAAAATGTTTGCTTCCCACAGACAAACAATATTTTTGTCGTAAAACAGTTTCCTCTCCACGCACACCTCACGTGACTTGCTCTTATACTTGGTCACAAATCTGAAACAGCAAATTATAATTACGTACTTTAACTATAATGCTCGTATTACGTCAACAAACGAAACATATTTAACTACTGGATATTACTTATCAATAGGTGATCTACTGGTGCCAAATATTATACCTTACATATGCACATAAACATCACCCGGATAAACTTTAACGCCCGGATAAATGTAAGCGCGACACCGAGCTTATTGCTTTTATTCCTGTAATAGGCCATATCATAAAACTCACAGAGAGCATACATCCTGTTGTTACATATATCAGACAATATTACAAAATGTTATCACCTAAAGTTTGTAAATTGTTATTCTAGAAGAAGTCGATTTAATTTCCAAGTGAAATGTTTTGAAGCCGATGGACTGTCGATCGTGTGCCAGTGTGTGTGTGTGTGTGTGCGTGCGTGCGTGCGTGTATTCGTACGTGCGCGCGTGTGTGTGTGCGTTCGTGCGCGTATTCGTATGTGTGCGTGTGCGTGTATATAGTCATAAAACAACCATAATTTCATGTACAATACATGTATTGTAATTGTATGCATCCAGGACCATGTCGGTGTCAAGTTACTGCAAATGAATACTGATAATTTTATAAACTGATTGTCCTTTAGTTCTAGTTATTCTAGTTGTTTCCAGCACTCGGCAACGTTCTATTAACTGACTAGTCTGTATTATTGTGGTTACAACGTAATGGTCTTATGAGGTCTCATTCAACTGGTCAGTCTTTTTTCAGAACATTATCGTCAAACCGATATATGCTGGCACTGAGGGTGGTCATTGCCAGGGTGCTTGTCATCCTCAGTGGTTCTTTTACGTCCCAGATTGAGACGGGACGTGATCTCCGAGTCATGAGGAATACACAATCCCCAATGTTGAAAGCCTGATTTTTGCACCAAATATTATGCCTGCCCGTACTGTACGGGTTTCGAACGCGGAACGCTGGAATGCCAGGCAGATGTGCTAACCACTACACTAGCCGCGCTCTTGGTGAATGTATGTTACTTATTGTAATATGTGCAATACATTTCCTTTTAGGTCATCAATTAGTGTAGGAGCAGATGATGAGATGAGTGGTTCCATGCACTGATGGTGATGCACGGATGTACCAGTTGCAGCTGCCCCAGAGTCTCTTTGATCAGAAGTTGCCGGCTGACAGTGACCAGTAGCTAAGTGCTACATGAATAACAAAGGTTAGTTTTTAACGTTTGCATTACCTCTGTTTAAAAAAATATCTATATTTAAATAAAACTACAATAAATATTGTCTTACTGTATAAAATTAATTTATTTTCATACTACACTATAATGCAGTGTTCGAAATTAAGGCTTTTGAATCGGCGGCCTCCAATTAAAAATCCGTCCCGCCAATTCAATTCGCCAAAATGTTCAAGTTATCGGCCCGACACCGCTGGTTCACAAACGCCACCAGTTTATTTCAGTGGACACGGCTAGGCTGCATCCGATGCAGTTCGTTAGAATTCTGAAACCCGACTCAGTTATAGGAGACGGCCGGTAAACACAACTTTGGTAATAATTCAACAATAGTTCATCAAAACTGAACTCTTATCACGCGAACGGTTGCATTCAGTAGCAAAGCCAACGAACGCCAAGTCTAAACATCGGTGGCATCCTCACCTACAGTGCAGTTTTCTTAGAGTCAGACTGGACGCCATTTTTCATAGTTTTGCCACGACCTTTGAACTAAATTTTATGGTGTTTGGAAGGTGTCTCGGTTGTAGGTCAGAGTTAGGCAGAGTTTATCTACAAATAAATATGGCTTAAATCCAAGTTTGACTGGTGACAAAAGTGCATTTCGTAACATGACCAACATCAGCAAGTTGAAGGCCACATTGTTTGCAACACTAATACAGTTAAATACAAGTACAGTGTACTAGCTTTTGGCAGAGTTTGAACAATGAGGACATACATTTGGAACAATATTTATTATTATAGGCTAGTTTGGTAAATACAAATATTTTATAATTTGCACTTTATTATTATAGTGTGCTTACATATATGTTTGTGTGACAGGCCCTGACAATTTTATCAATGTGACGACTTAATTGGCATTGTGCGTTTCATAAAATCTACATTGTTGTTCTAGTGGTGATTGCTTTTATTTACAGTTTTTAAGGCATGATTTTATAAGCTATGATAAAAACATGCTGTGTCAATACCGTTCTGCTTTCAATATCCCCATCTGCCTTCTGGCCCTGTATCATGTGTCCATTTTCACTATCACACTTTCAGTATCCCAACTACCCCCATGTTCTAGTAACTTCTACTTTCAGTATCCCAATTATCTCCATGTTCTATTTTCAGTGTCCCAACTACCCCCATGTTCTACTTTCAGTATCCCAACTACCCACATGTTCTACTTGCAGTATCCCAACTACCCCCATGTTCTAGTAACTTCTACTTTCAGTATCCCAACTATCCCCATGTTCTATTTTTAATATCCCAACTACCCCCATGTTCTACTTTCAGTATCCCAACTACCCACATGTTCTACTTTCAGTATCACAACTACACCCATGTTCTAGTAACTTCTACTTTCAGTATCCCAACTATTCCCATGTTCTATTTTTAATACCCCAACTACCCCCATGTTCTACTTTCAGTATCCCAACTACCCACATGTTCTACTTTCAGTATCCCAATTACCACCATGTTCTAGTAACTTCTACTTTCAGTATCCCAACTATCCCCATGTTCTACTTTCAGTATTCCAACTACCCCCATGTTCTAGTAACTTCTACTTTCAGTATCCCAACTATCCCCATGTTCTATTTTTAATATCCCAACTACCCCCAAGTTCTACTTTCAGTATCTCAACTACCCACATGTTCTACTTTCAATATCCCAACTACCCCCATGTTCTAGTAAATTCTACTTTCAGTATCCCAATTATCCCCATGTTCTATTTTCAGTGTCCCAACTGCCCCCATGTTCTACTTTCAGTATCCCAACTACCCACATGTTCTACTTTCAGTATCCCAACTACCCCCATGTTCTAGTAACATCTACTTTCAGTATCCCAACTATTCCCATGTTTTATTTTTAATATCCCAACTACCCCCATGTTCTACTTTAAGTATACCAACTACCCACGTGTTCTACTTTCAGTATCCCAACTACCCCCATGTTCTAGTAACTTCTACTTTCAGTATCCCGACTATCCCCATGTTCTATTTTTAATATCCCAACTACCCCCATTTTCTACTTTCAGTATCCCAACTACCCACATGTTCTACTTTCAGTATCCCAGTTACTCCCAGGTTCTAGTAACTTCTACTTTCTGTATCCCAACTATCCCCATGTTCTACTTTCAGTATCCCAACTACCCCCATGTTCTAGTAACTTCTACTTTCAGTATCCCAACTATCCCCATGTTCTATTTTTAATATCCCAACTACCCTCATGTTCTACTTTCAGTATCCCAACTACCCACATGTTCTACTTTCAGTATCCCAACTACCCCCAGTTTCTAGTAACTTCTACTTTGAGTATCCCAACTATCCCCATGTTCTATTTTCAGTGTCCCAACTACCCCCATGTTCTACTTTCAGTATCCCAACTACCCACATGTTCTACTTTCAGTATCCCAACTACCCCCTGGCCCTGTACCAGATGTCTGGTGAGTGTGCGATGCTGTGGCACGGGGCCGCAGCAGGAACCTTTGATCTTAAGAAGATTCTCCTAGAAACTCTCACCAGCATGCGTCGATGGTATGCATGACAGCCAGCTTTCATATTGTGATCCACAGTGAACCGGGTGTGAAGTCGCACACACGTGTTCTGCAGATGAGCCAAAAATAGTTGTCCAGGTCAAGTCCAGTAAATTTTGTGATTTTTACAGAAATACACACCTTATAATCTCATCTTTCAATGTCCAGTTTACCTTCCTCGACAAATCGTCCAAAACTAATAAAGTACACGCATTTATGAACCTATATATTACAGAACAATACAAGTCAAAATGGCTTGGTTTCTCAAAAGGACACTTTCTAAAGTTTGCTTCAATTCTAGCAATAAGTAAACAAACACTGGTGGTTTTTTAACAAATGAGGTATACTTTTGGAGCTTATTACTCCCTGGCAGACCTGTTCAATCGAACACCACCTCGACTTCTCTGGGAAGCATTCAGCTATGCTGCAGTTAATGCGTGAAGACTACTCGTACACAAATACCCACCACTGTCTGTAGCCAGGTACTCATTCATACAGCTGAGTGAACTGAAGCGATGTAGAGTAAACGAACTTGCCCAAGGTTCGACACCGCCACACAGGATTCGAACCCGCGTTCCCTCAGTCGAGAGTCCGGAGCTCTTACCATTGCACTACTGCGCTCCACTGTGTAAGAACTTACCTTTGACAATTTAATTACTTTTAGGTATCCGAATGCAAAGTAATTGAAGTGGTTCCTTATATTGTTGAAATACCTGTTGTTCTTGCCTGCAGGAGCGGACCTAATCATCACTTACTATGCACCTCAACTCCTTGAGTGGATGAAAAAGAACTAAGAAGATGCTACGTTGAAAGCAGTCATTCCCAACATGGCAAAACAACAGTTCTGAAGAGAGTTGTGGTATTTTATGTAAACTTCTGCCATTTATTGAGTTAGCCTGTTATGTTCCCGCTGGCTTACACCTGGAGCAAGAGACAGTATTTCAGTATTTTCAATTTAAAATCCAATCACAGTGGCGCAGTCTGGAAAGATAACCACTCTACAGTTTGTTCCGTTGTTCTCCAATGAGTAGCGAAGCAAATACGTAACTTCTGACTCAAAGGTAGTTATTTTGAGTTATTCATTTAAAGTCAAAATAACAATCTTTGTGTTTTTAAATTGCCCATTGGTATACTTAAATACATATTAAAATTTTGAAATTAGAATTGCACAAAAAATATTTGTAAAATATGTAGCATCAATAAATAAAATAAAAAACGCTGTGTTAAAATGTTCATTACGTTGTTTGTCCCTGTTGTCTAATTAAACACGTTCTGCAAATATGCTCTCTTAAACGCACTTAGAGAGCTGCATTTTTTTATTTCTGGATTTAAAGTATTCCATATTTGTGCGCCATTAACAGCTATAGAGTTCTTGAAGATGTTGGTCTGTGCACTTGGATCATACAAGTCCCCTCTTGCATTTGGCCGTGTTGTTCTTGTCGAAACGTTCGAGACAAATTTGAATAGCACACACATGTAGTCAGGAGCCAATCCCTTTACTGTCTTGAACACCAATTGAGATTGTCTAAGTTTGTAGATGCGTTCTGATAAATTTTCATTGCCCCAGAGTGTGCTGCAATAGTCCATGTGTGGTAGAACGTAGCTGTTGTAAAACGTCTTCCGTGCTTGGTATGGAACGTATTTCTTTATTCTGCAGAGAAGTGCGAGGTTTCCGGCAATCGTGTTGTGTGTCTTGTGCACATGGGCGTTCCAGGTGAGTAAATTATCCACTTGAAGCCCGATTAGCCTTTCACTTTCGACCACTTGAAGCTTGTCTCCCTTTATGCATATCTCGATATCAGTTTTGTCAAGATGTTGGCACTTTTGTCGGGTCGTGATGATCATGATCTTCGTTTTTTCAGCATTAATAACATCCTGTTTTCCACTTGGAGAGTTCCTGAAGATCGTTGTTTACGCTCTGTTCGATTGTCTGAACAGTCTTTCCCGTGGCATTGATGGTGGAATCATCAGCATACATGTCCACAGAGTTTATCGTTCTTGTGCTATCGTTCATGGTCTCAGCTTTTCCAGACACTTTGCCCTTGAACTGGACAAACTGTTGGCGCTCTGACAGATACGAAGAGAACCATCGCATTGAATGTTGTGAACATCCGTATATGGCCAATTTCTGCAGCAAGACTGTGTGGTTCACAAGATCGAAAGCCTTTCGCAGATCTAGCAACACTACACCATTCACTAGTCCATTGTCAATAGCCGTCGCCCACTTATGCACCATGTGGTTCAGTGCTGTCTCACATGAATGCTTGGCACGGTGAAATGTATCGTGGTACTGAGTATTGTGGTAGACTAGGTTAGAATTGAAAACACGATGTTGATCGGTTCCATTTTATTTCAACAACAAACCCAACGGGGTTTTCACTTCCGTTCGCACGGGCAAGCTAAACTGCATAGCGTTCAATTACAGTATCAGCGATACACCACATTCCTCCAATTATGAAGAACACTTATGACATAGGCGGGCAGCGCACGGCGTACACCCTAATTATAGATCAAGCCTGATCGGCGGCTTAATCACTCTAGCAGATCGTCGAGGATTGGAGATTGGAGACGACGATTGTGGTGTGGAGATGATTGGAGACGACGATTGGGGTTTGGAGACGATTGGGGTCGACGGTGGTTGTTGACTCTCGGGTTCGGACAGGGGAACGTCGATGGGTGGCGCTGTCGGCGGAACAACGCTCACAGCGCTCGGATCGGGTGGCGGGAACGTCTCGTTGACGTTCTCGTCGGGGAGACGCGTGCGTAGATGGTCGGCGTGGCGTCTCCAGATGCGTCCGTCCGTCATGCTGACGATGAACGAGACGGGTCCGGTGCGATCAGTGAGAACTCCCGGCAGCCACTTCGGTTTGCCAGCGAAGTTCATTGCCCAAACCGCGTCGCCTGCGTAGAATGCGGTTTCTGACGTATCCGTGGACGTGTGGTAGTCACGTGCCTGTTCCTGATGACCAAGCACTCGGTTTTCTCGCTGCGGTAGTAACAGGTCGAGTTTTATGCGCGGCAACTTTGAGTTGAGCATCTGAGCCGGCGATTCGCCCGTTGTGGATTGCGGCGTCACTCGGTAGCGCGCCAGATAGTTGTAGAGTCGTGTCTCGAGGTCTGGACCGCTGGTCTTCCTCAAGCCCTGTTTGACGACAGTCTGCACCGTCCTCTCAGCGAGGCCGTTGGTCGCTTGGTGAAACGGCGCACTGCAGATGTGTTTAATGCCGTTACTACGATAGTACGCTCGGAACTCCTGGCTCGTAAAAGCGGTGCCATTGTCGGAGACTATAGTGCACGGGAGACCATGCGTGGCGAACGTTTGACGTAGACTGCGTATTGTCGCCGTAGATTTTGCAGACGACATGACGTGCGCGCCGATATACTTCGAGTGTGCGTCTACGATCACGAGAATCATTTTGCCCTCAAACGGTCCCGCGTAGTCGATGTGCAGTCTGTACCAGGCATTGCCAGGCCATTCCCACGGATGTAAGACTGCTTTCGCCGGCAGTTTACTGTGCTCCTGGCATGTTCCGCAACTGCGTACTTTGTTCTCGATTTCGGCGTCCAGTCCCGGCCACCAGATATAGCTGCGAGCCAGTGATTTCATACGCACTATGCCCGGAAGGCACCCGTGTAGTTCCTCTAGTATGCGTTCGCGCCCTGGCGTAGGTATGATTACGCGCGAAACCCACAGCAGACAGCCCTGCTGTATTGTTAGTTCGTTACGCCGTCTGGAGTTAGCGTCCTCGAAGTCATCAGTGTTTGACGGCCATCCCTGCCGCACGTACCCCGCCACTGCAGACAGGATAGGGTCGCGCGAGGTCCACTGCGCGATCTTAGCAGCGGTGATCGGTGTGTCGTCGACGATCGACAACGAGAGTACCACCTCAGCCGGTACAGGGATGGACGATGGCTCAGTAGGCAAAGGTAGTCTGTTTAGACCGTCTGCATTGCCGTTCTGAACCCCAGGTTTGTAGCGTAGTGTCTACTGATAGTTCGACAGCGTCAACGCCCAGCGTTGTATGCGCGCGCTGGAGAGTGGAGAAATCAGCTTATGTTCCCCCAGCAGACCTAGTAGTGGCCTGTGATCTGTTTGTATCTCAAAGGACCGGCCGTAGGCGTAGCGGTGGAACTTGGTTACGCCAAACACGACGGCCAGGCCCTCACGTTCAACTTGCGCGTAATTCTTCTCTGCCGTGACGCGAATGCCACAGGCCTGTCTGTGCCGTTTGCCATGCGATGAGAGAGCACGGTGCCGATGCCGTATGGAGACGCGTCGTAACTCAACAGCAGTGGAAGACTCGGGTCGTAATGAACCAGAACTTGCGACGATTGCAACAACGCTTTTGACTGTTCAAACGCACGTTTTTGAGGCGACCCCCAATGCCAGGAAGTGCCTTTCTGCAACAGCTGATGTAGCGGCGCTAGCACAGCGCTCAGGTTTTTCAGAAACTTGTGATAATAGTTCACCATGCCCAAGTAGCTTCGCAATTCTGACACTGATGTCGGCGCAGGTGCCTGCTGCACTGCTTGTAGTTTCTCTGTAGTAGGATGGATGCCCTCGGCGTCTAGACGATGCCCCAGGTACACACACGAGGCCTGCATGAACGCGCATTTCTCTAGCCGTAGCCGCAAACCTGCCGTTTGTAGTCGGCTCAGTACAGTGACTAGATTCGTCTTAGCCTCCTCGTACGTGTGACCAGACACCAAGATGTCGTCAAGGTACACTGCTACCATCGGTATATTCTGCACTAGTTGCTCCATCTCCCGCTGAAAGATGCCGGGAGCGGATGCTACGCCATAGCATAGGCGTGTATATGCGAATAGTCCCTTCAGCGTAGTGATAGTAGTGAGCTTCTGTGAGTCGGCACTGAGGACGACCTGTTGATAGGCGTTGCTCAAGTCTAGCTTAGAATAAGCCACGCCCCCTGACAGTTTAGCGTACAAGTCCTCAATGTTAGGGATCGGGAATTTGTCAATCTTAGCAGCTTTATTGACAGTGAGCTTATAGTCCCCGCAAATGCGTACCTCGCCATTAGCTTTTAGAACGGGTTCGATTGGTGCCGCCCATTCAGAGTGTTCAACTGGTACCAGCACCCCCTCTGCCTGTAATCTATCGACTTTGCCCCTCAATGCCAGTGGAACAGTGCGTGGTTTGAAGCAGCGTGGCACAGCTTCGCTATCTATTTACAGCTTCGCCTCAACCCCCTTTAGTTTGCCCAGACCTTCACTAAAGAGTTCTGGAAACATGCGCGCGAAATCAACATTTCCCTCTACCCGATGAACTGTAGACCAGTCCAACTTGAGATGCTCTAACCAGTCTCTGCCGAGCAAGTTGGGAAGATCGCCGTCGACCACCAGGAAGTCAACCGGTGTGTCTCGTCTCGGTGGAGCACGTCGACCGTTACGCGCCCTGCCGGCTGAATGAGCTGACCGGCGTAGGTGCGTAGCGTAGGTAGATTGTCGGTGCCTAGCGGTAGCGACTGCGTGCCGCGACACGGGCTTTCGAGTTGTCGCAGACTGATGATGCTCGTAGCTGCGCCAGTGTCGATTTCCATCTGGGCTACAACATCATTCAGCATGGCAGCATACATGTATGGGTTTACAGTAGCATTCTTTGTTTGCAAAGTGTTCAAATCGAGAATGTCGTCGCGGTCGCACGATACATGCTGTATCGCCGTTGACAGTTCAGGTTCGATCGCAGTGACGTGTTGAACTTGCGACTTCGAACGACAAACACTCGCGAAGTGATTTTCACGCTGACACAGATGACAGCGTTGGCCCCATGCCGGGCACTGGAGTTGACGTTTGACATGTGGCGCCGCCCCACAGCCATTGCAGAGACTATGGTGTGAACTTGCTCGCGAGTTGTCAGCACCGTCGTTCGGCGACTTCCGATTTCGTTGATGTGAAGTCGTCCTCCAGGTAGCAGCAGCTGCGTTTGGTTTCGCCTGCTGGTGTGATCAACTCCGCCAGGTGGAAGCACCTCGCGATTGCGTAGCCGATTTTGTGACTGACAACTTGTTGACAATCGAGCGATCGGTAACCTTGCCAGCGCTATTGCCTGTCATCGATGCGTGGTTGTTAGCCATAGCCTGGCCCTGAGCATTCGTAGCTTCTAGCGTACGCCCAAATTTCAACAGTTCAGACAATGTGATGTGTGCGTCACTCAGTCCTTTATCGCGGACTTTGCCGAGTTGACAGCATTGAATAATTTGTGAGCGAACTTCCCTGTCTAGGTCGTTGAAGTTACAGTTTTTAGCGAGTTGCCTTAGTCGTGCGTGGAACTTATCCAGACTCTCGCTGCCTAGTTGCGCCGCCTGGCGGAACACGTAAACCTCGTACTCGATATTTCTTTGCGGAGCGAAATAGGCCGTAAGTATGTGTTTAGGGTTCTCCAGAGACGTGTCATCCACAATGCCTAGTGATTCTGCCAGTTCAAACACTTCCTCACCCACGTAGTGTAAGAGGATAGCCTTCATTCGTCGCTCGTCAGTAATGTCCTTCGCGACTGTATAGTTCGTGAAGCGTTCCAGCCAACGCTCCCATCTTGACGCTGCAGAGTCTGCTGGTTCCGCTGCAAACGGTGGCAGACCTTCTTGATCCATCGTAGCCGTGGATGCGTAGTTCGAATTTCTCGTCGCCAATTGAAATGTATCGTGGTACTGAGTATTGTGGTAGACTAGGCTAGAATTGAAAACACGATGTTGATCGGTTCCATTTTATTTCAACAACAAACCCAACGGGGTTTTCACTTCCGTTCGCACGGGCAAGCTAAACTGCATAGCGTTCAATTACAGTATCAGCGATACACCACACACGGAAACCCGATTGGCCGTCATGTAGCATGTTATGAGACATGAGATAGGCATACAGACTGTCGTGTACGTGTCGCTCCAATATCTTGCTAAGAACACACAAGACTGATATTGGTCGGTAGTTGCCTTTGTCGTCAGTAGGCCCCTTCTTGTGAATTGGAGTAACCTTTGCAAGCTTCCACAGCGTTGGAAATTTGCCACTCACAATGCTGTTCTTTATGAGTGCTGTGACAGACACTGTGATGGCAGGCGCAGCTGCCTTCAGCAGCCTAGCACTGATTTTGTCGGCTCCTGTGGTTTTGTTAGGACGGAGAGCCATGAGTGCTTTGTTCACCGTTTGCTCTGTGATTTTTGGGATCGAGAACGCTGTATCGAGCTTGTCACTGACAAAGTGTTTGAGCTGTGAGTTGTTGTTGTTGTATGTCTTGGCTGGCACTAGTGTATTGGTTGGCTATGTTTGTGAAGTATTCGTTGAAGGTGTTTGCAATGTTTTCTGGTTCTGTGATTTCCTGTTCACCATCTCTGATGCTAAATGGCGTTTGTGTTATATCTCGTGGACACAGGTCACAAAAATGCGCCCACAGCTAACGTGGGTTTCTGGTGTGCTCTTCGATGACATGTTGATAGAAGGAAGTTTTTGCAGTCTGGATCATGTTAGTCACCTTGTTTCGCCAAACCTTGTAGTTTTCCCACCTCCCTTAATTGTGACTTGTGTCTATCTCTCTCTCTCTTACATAGCACCAACAATATCTCCTGTGAGCCAGTGTGGCTGCTGTTTTGGCTTTACGTTTCTGCGCTTCACTGGCGCATGTTTGTCACACACACACACACACACACACACACACACACACACACACACACACACACACACACACACACACACACACACACACACACACACACACACACACACCAACAAAACTTGTCATCCATGCATCCAGCGCATCATCTACACCAGCATGCTTGCCAACATCTGACCATGGCATTTGATGAAGATCATGCACAAAATTGTCCAGATTAAAGTGTTTATACTGTCGATATGTGATCACAGAGGGAATATCAGTCTTAGTTGAGTTGCGTTTGCGTAACACTACCACCGGAAAATGATCACTGGCAGAGAATACACCAACTTTGCTGGCTCGGACATGTTGCGGGTGTGTCGTGTATATGTGGTCAATTAGTGTATCACTTGTTGCGGTCACACGGGTTGGTGATGTGATGATCTGTGTCAGTTGGAATGCGTCCACAACGGCTTGCCATTCCTCATTGGAGACTACTCCATTCACGAAGTTGATGTTTATATCACCCATAATAAGTGTCTCTTTGTTCTCACCTTGAGTTCTTTCCAGCGTGGATTCCATCAGTGAGCACTGGGGGCGCGCGATAGTGTAGTGATTAGCACATCCGCCTGACTTGCCTATGCCCCGAGTTCAATACCCGGACCGGGCTGGTACGGTATATTTGGTGTAAAAATCTGGCTCTCAACATTGATGACTGTGTATCCCTCGTGAATAGGAGATCACGCTAATGTCGGTCCCGTCTCAATTTGGGACGTAAAAGAACCACTGAGGACGACAAGCACCCTGGCAGTGACCATCCTCAGTGCCAGCATAGAAAGGTCGGCTTGGCGATGATGTTCTGAAAAAGGCTGGCTAGTTGAATGATACCTCATAAAATCATAACATTGTAACCACAATATATACAGACTAGTCAGTTAATAGAACGTTGCTGAGTGCTGGTAACAAGTAGGAAACAACTAGGAAACCAATTATCGATACCATTGTTATCCGGTGGTCGATATACTGTTCCCAACAGGATGCCGCTCGAGCAGGGAAATTTTACTTCAACCCACATATCCTCCAACTGATCTTTCTCTAGGTCGTGTCGTCGACTATGTCACACTGTCATGTAGGTAGACAGCCACACCTCCACCTCTACCAGTGGACCTGTCTCTTCGCTCGAAGTTGTAGCCGTCGATGGCCACAGAGCTATGATTGTAAGTCGCATTTAGCCAGCTTTCTGTGATGCCCAGCACGTCAGCCTCACGTTTTGAGTCACTCATTATCAGTCGCAGCTCATCTAACTTGGGATACACACTGCGGGCGTTCCACTGAACAAACCGTAAACCGCTAGGCAGGTCCTCGCCAAATTTAGAGTTCTCGCGCACAGTTCCGCAAATGTTTGTGTTGACAGTAGCCATAGCGATGTCGCGGGAAATATCACATTGACAGTTGCTCAATATTGTGTCAATGTGTCTTCGTTTGTTTATATCATCTATGGGGGTCAACCGCATTGTCTGGCGTGACATTGTCCCACTTCGCTGACTCCTTCTGGTTGGTCACATTCTGGAAATGCCATTCACTGTCAGAATGTTCCACAGTGGCCTACTGACTGGTTTTCCCAGCACAGCGCCGGCCAACTTGTAGAGAGCCATGGCTGAATACTGCGTCTTGGTCGTCATGCGATTGCGTAATCCAGTAATGGTAAACAGAGTTCCGGTTGACGGTCTCTACCCGGCTGAGCAAACCCGGCTTAGGTAAAAGTCATTAAAAGTTCATCCCAAATCGAGAAACCATGTAGACAAAATTAAAAGACTAATGTATATGACAACGATGACCTTACACATAACTCCGATAAAATGTTCCAAGGTCTAGTAAGTAGAACACTTCCAAAATGATGAATTTTAGGCATCTATCATGGGAGCTGCTAACAAGCGCTGCACCACACACGCTGCCATTCTTTCTAAACTGTAATACATAGCATTTTGTTACTTATCGTATCATATTTGGTGTCTTACAGCGATATTGATGTTACTATGTTTGCACATGATAGCAAGAACAAAGACTGGATGCTTTAATACTCTATTGGTAGGTGCATGCTTTAGTTTATGAAGCGTGTATTATGAGCGACTCAGGCACAGATATGCTGAAACAGATCAGTCAGTTTCAGTTGAGTTTTGTAAAGGCGCAGTTGAATGTCTAATGATTTGAAACAGGAATATCTTGATTGAGAGTTCGGTGCTTTAACCACTGCGCTGTGATGCCCCAGACAGAGAGATGTTAATGTGTGTACTGAAAGATATGATAACAGCAGGCTATACACTTATGCATAGAAGGATAATTGTCAGACTCCCAATCAGCAAAAAATTGACCTGTCCAGTTGCTACCTGATTTTGCAATTAAATTTAAAAATGAAAGTATACCAGTCAATTGACTTCCTTAACTACATATTTACATAATTACCTACATTGGAAAGTTACTTAGTATATTTTGCTACATTATAGAGATTATTACTAGAGTAATGTTTGAAAAGAAAATTTTAACATCTCTCCAAAAGGCAGATTATACAAAGATACAACACATGAAACTCAATAATATAAAAGTTGTCCCCATTTGTTATTTGAGTTTTGAGCTCTGTATGGCAACATAGTGAGATGTTGACCTAATTACCTGTCTGTTAATGTCTCCGATGCAGATGGTTTTGCCGGTGGTCACGCATCACTTGGCATGGTCATGTGGCTCATCAAATGCCACGGTCCCCACTCGCAATGCCTTGATGTTGAACACCTGAAGTAAACATGTTGTGTTGACATTTATTATTTCTTTAATTGTTTTCTTTTTTAATAACACAAAACTTATTTGAGAACATTGTAAATCCACACTTTATTTGTTTCATACATAGCATTCTGAAGGGAACAACCTAACATTCACATTAACCAAAAATAAATGTATTATAATCTTATGTAAGCTATCAAATAAAAGCTTGGTGGATTTAGGATAATAATAATTTTTTATGTTCATTTCAAGATTTGACAGTCATCAATATGGTTTCCAAAGTATCCCATTATTGGAGACTGACACATCTCGCAGGCACACCTGTATGAGTAATTGTGTATGCACACAAACACAGTCCACACAAACCTACAAATACACACACACTCACACACGCACTCTCTCGTACAGGCCTACAAGCACGTACACACATAGGTACACATATACACACACAGGCACAAACACACTCAAACACATAACCACCCTTACACACACACTCTTTCTCTCTCCCTCTCTCTCCCTCTCTCTCCCTCCCTCTCTCTTCTCTGTCTATCTCTCTCTCCCTCTCTCCCCACCCCCTCTCTCTCTCTCTCTCCATCTCTCTCCTCCTTGTCTGTCTGTCTGTCTCTCTGTCTCTCCCTCTCTCTCTCGCCCTCTCTCCCTCTCCCCCCCTCTCTCTCTCTGTCTGTCTCTCTCTCTCCCGCTCATTCCCTCCTCTCTCTCCCCCTCCCCCTCTCTCTCTCTGTCTGTATCTCTCTCTCTATGTCTGTCTGTCTGTCTCTCTCTCTCTCCCTCTCTCTCTCTCTGTCTGTCTGTCTCTCTCTCCCTCTCTCTCTTTCTCTCTCTCTCTCTCTCCTCTCTCTCTGTCTGTCTGTCTGTCTGTCTCTCTCTCTCTCTCTCTCTCTCTCTCTCACTCTCCCTCTCTCCCTCTCGCTCTCTCTCTCTCTCTGTCTGCCTCTCTCTGTCTATCTCTGTCTGTCTGTCTCTCTGTCTGTCTGTCTGTCTCTCCCTCTCTCTATCCCCCTCTCTGTCTCTGTCTCTCTCTCCCTCTCTCCCCCTCTCTCCCTCTCTCTCTCTCTCCCTCTTTCCCTCTCTCCCTCTCTCCCCCCCCCTCTCTCTCTCTCTCTCTCTCACACACACACACACACACCACACACAACAGATGACTTTTGAGTGCCACGACACCTACTGCCCTGTCACTGCACCTTGAACTGTCCCAAGTAGTTGGAAGGAGTCGGTTCCTTGCCGTTCTGCCAGGTTTCCACGTACAGTGGACTACCAAGGTAAGGGGCTACCCACGCGTTGTACAGATCTGAAACAAAATGACCACACAATAACAGAATAAATGTCTGCACTCCCTGGCAGACCCATTCAATCGACCACCATATCGACGTCTCTGGAAAGCATTCAGTTACTGGGCAAAGACTATTCATACACAACTATCCACCACTGTCTTTAGCAAGGTACTCATTCCTACAGCTGAAAGAACTGGAGCAATGTATCATGATTTTTCTAATAATATGCCCTGTCTCATTATGGTTCGGACATGTTATGATGGTAAGTGTTTTCAAGTACATATGCCGTTTAACTTTGTTAATAACAATCATTGTATACTGTTCATATTAGAAGTTAATATATTGGCCCATCGTAATAACAAAGTTTCTGGCAAGTAACATTTGGTTTTCATGTGTTGATGTTGAACAAATACACATTACTGTAGAATGACCGACATTGTGTAATTAAAAAACGATTGTGTATGGCATATCATCATTTATAAACATATTTTATAGTATTTTGTTGCTCTCCTCCTTGTTCTCTGTTGTACAGGGGTGAAAGTCAGGTACAGTAAAGCTGAACCACTCTCTGTGTTTCCTCCTTGTTCCCTGCTATACAGGGGTGAGGGTCAGGTACAGTAAAGCTGAACCACTCTCCGTGTCTCCTCATTGTTCCCTGCTGTACAGGGGTGAGGGTCAGGTACACTAAAGCTGAACCACCCTCTGTGTCTCCTCCTTGTTCCCTGCTGTACAGGGGTGAGGGTCAGGTACAGAAAAGCTGAACCACTCTCTGTGTCTCCTCATTGTTCCCTGCTGTACAGGGGTGAGGGTCAGGTACACTAAAGCTGAACCACCCTCTGTGTCTCCTCCTTGTTCCCTGCTGTACAGGGGTGAGGGTCAGGTACAGAAAAGCTGAACCACTCTCTGTGTCTCCTCCTTGTTCCCTGCTGTACAGGGGTGAGGGTCAGGTACAGTATAGCTGAATCACTCTCTGAGTCTCCTCCCTGTTCCCTGCTGTACAGTGGTGAGGGTCAGGTATAGTAAAGCTGAACCACTCTCTGTGTCTCCTCCTTGTTCCCTGCTGTACAGGGGTGACGGTCAGGTACAGTAAAGCTGAACCACTCTCTGTGTCTCCTCATTGTTCCCTGCTGTACAGGGGTGAGGGTCAGGTACACTAAAGCTGAACCACCCTCTGTGTCTCCTCCTTGTTCCCTGCTGTACAGGGGTGAGGGTCAGGTACAGAAAAGCTGAACCACTCTCTGTGTCTCCTCATTGTTCCCTGCTGTACAGGGGTGAGGGTCAGGTACACTAAAGCTGAACCACCTTGTGTGTCTCCTCCTTGTTCCCTGCTGTACAGGGGTGAGGGTCAAGTATAGTAAAGCTGAACCACTCTCTGTGTCTCCTCCTTGTTCCCTGCTGTACAGGGGTGAGGGTCAGGTACAGTAAAGCTGAACCACTCTCTATGTCTCCTCATTGTTCCCTGCTGTACAGGGGTGAGGGTCAGGTACACTAAAACTGAACCACCCTCTGTGTCTCCTCCTTGTTCCCTGCTGTACAGGGGTGAGGGTCAGGTACAGAAAAGCTGAACCACTCTCTGTGTCTCCTCATTGTTCCCTGCTGTACAGGGGTGAGGGTCAGGTACACTAAAGCTGAACCACCCTCTGTGTCTCCTCCTTGTTCCTGTGTCTCCTACTTGTTCCCTGCTGTACAGGGGTGAGGGTCAGGTACAGTAAAGCTGAACCACTCTCTGTGTCTCCTCATTGTTCCCTGCTGTACAGGGGTGAGGGTCAGGTACACTAAAGCTGAACCACCCTCTGTGTCTCCTCCTTGTTCCTGTGTCTCCTACTTGTTCCCTGCTGTACAGGGGTGAGGGTCAGGTACAGTAAAGCTGAACCACTCTCTGTGTCTCCTCATTGTTCCCTGCTGTACAGGGGTGAGGGTCAGGTACACTAAAGCTGAACCACCCTCTGTGTCTCGTCCTTGTTCCCTGCTGTACAGGGGTGAGGGTCAGGTACAGAAAAGCTGAACCACTCTCTGTGTCTCCTCATTGTTCCCTGCTGTACAGGGGTGAGGGTCAGGAACACTAAATCTGAACCACCCTCTGTTTCTCCTCCTTGTTCCCTGCTGTACAGGGGTGAGGGTCAGGTACAGTAAAGCTGAACTACTCTCTGTGTCTCCTTCTTGTTCCCTGATGTACAGGGGTGAGGGCCAGGTACAATATAGCTAAACTACTCACTCTGTCTTTTCCTTCCACAGTTTTCTGTCCATCACTCCCTCTCTCGAACTTTCGTCCTCCCCTGATCTTCTCATGTCCCTCCTCACACAGTCCTCCCATCTCAGCTGTGGCCATCCCCTTTTCCCCTGTCCTTTATGTTGTTCTGCCTCTGCTCTCTGCTATTTTTCTGTCATCCATCCTTGCCAAGTACATTTACATAATCTTATAGAATTACATTAAATATTTATACAGAATACACAGATTTATAGAAATGTATATTTTCAACATTCTTAGACTACATCCACACACATGTAAAAATCTTTCCCATAAACCAAGCATGTCATATGTTTGTACCCTATAGTATAATTGTCATGATAAAATAAAAATGCGTCAAACCTCCATCAAATTTGCGATATTTGGCGAAACTCAAGAACTTGTGCCCTCCCTTTGGACTGGAGCACAACCGAGTGGTTCCACGGTTGCTGCTTGACGTGTTTGTCTTGCAGTACCAACGCCATCTGGGGGCTCGTCTTGGCGAAGTCACCGGGCATGTTGTAGTCATACACCCACGGCATATTGTACATCAACTGCGTGCCTTTAAAAACAACATCAATTTCACATATGACTACCAATTTTACTAATTTTTAATAATGTTATACATAGTAAGAATATTTTTAGAGATTGAAACTGCCTCATTTTTATTGCAGGAACAAAGCCTTTCTAAATAGAAAACTGATAAATGTATGGGCAAAATATTCAAAGTAGAAATTTTATTTTTTTATTTTATTAAAAAATGAACTACTGGGGTAGTAGGCTTCCTGCACTCTCGTAAGACTAGGGATCTTTGCCTGGTGTCGAAGATCAGTTGTTGGCTGAGCAGCGTCTGTTGTGGCTGTAGAGGCTGATTCTTGAGTGGCAGTCTTTATTGCATTTGCTGCACTTGAAGGTGCTCTCAGCTTTGTTCTTAGCCTGGGTGTTTTTTCTGCGGTTACGTTTTTCTTCTGCTAGCCTGTGGAGAGTTTCTTCTCCTCTTTTGAGACCCCTGTGTAGTTCCTGTCTCCATGTGGATCGGTCTCCAGCCAGCTCCTCCCAGTTGTCGCTTGCATACATCTATGTCTAGTGCCGTCAAATCTCGCTTGCATATGTCCTCTCTTTCCAGTGGGCAATTCTCCAAAGAGAATGTCTTTTGGAAGTCTCCCATCTTCCAACCAATGCATGTGGCCAAGCCAGTGGAGGCGGCGTTGCCTGAGCAGGATCACCAGGCTCACAGACTTGGTGTATGAGAGAACCTCTGTATTGGGGACTCGGTCCTTCCAGGAGATCCCGAGGATGCATCGCAGGCAGCGCAAGTGAAATGAGTTCAGTCGATTCTCCTGAGTGGAGTACAGCGTCCAGGACTCACTGCCGTACAGAAGTGTACTCAGCACACAGGCGTTGTACACTGTCACCTTTGTGCGCTCGGTCAGCATTTTGTTGTCCAAGACTCTCTTTGTAAGCCGGGTGAGCGGCTCTCCCAATCCTTCTGCTGATTTCTGTTTCTAAGGAGAAGTTGTCGGCAATAGTGGACCCGAGGTAGATGAAGAGGTGGACGACCTCTAGTTCATAGTTGTTTATGGTACGTGATGGCTGGGGGAGTGACCACATCCTGCCCTATAATGTTAGTCTTTCTCAAGCTGATTGTCAATCCCAAATCCATGGATGCCTTTGCAAAGAAGTTCATGAGGTTAGCTCCCCCTCTGTATGCGTGATGACCGCTGCATCATCCGCAAACAGAAAGTCTCTGACGAGGGCCAGGCACACCTTGGTCTTTGCTTCTAGGCGAGACAAGTTGAATAGTTTTCTGTCAGATCTCATGTGCATGTACATTCCCTCTGTCGAAGATCCAAAAGCGTGCTTCAACATAAGGGCAAAGAATATTCGAAAGAGGGTTGGGGCGAGAACGTTTGACAATGTTAAAAGTCTCGGAGGTAGAACCGTCGTACAGGAATGTACCTCTCACATCATCGTGGAATGACCTGATTACACTGCAGAACTTTGGGGGCATCCTATCTTCGGTAGGATCTTGAACATACCATCCCTGCTCACAAGGTCGAACGCTGTGGTAAGATCAATGAAGGAGGCATCCTGCAGTCTCACAAAATATCCAAAGTAATAATTATATTTTATAATTTTATTTAAAAATGAACTAATCATACAATATTCATAAGACAGTCTGCATAAATAATTTAAATTAGTGAAGTATAAATATACGTGAGAGAGAAAAGGAAACAAATTTTATGTTAATAACTAATTATACACCTTTCATAGCAGACATTGATTACACCATCATAAACAAAAACAATTATACACATTTTTATAAGAAAAAACAGCAGTGATGTCTGTAGTGAAACAGAGAAACCTAACTGGACGTACCAATGAGGTCAAGCTGGTCATAGTTGTAGGTGACATAGAGGAAGGTTTGTCCATACTTCCTGCCCGTGTGGGGATATGCGTAGCTGTCGTTGGCACAGGGGGGGTAGGTGGGGTATGCTGTGAACCAGCCAGAACCCACTCGACTTATCAAAGCACACATCACCTACAACATGCACGAATACAAAAGCACTGTGCAAAATGTTCTAACAAATTCGTATTTATACCATTGTTCACCAGTAACCCATGTACAGACATCTTCTTAATAACAGTTCAAAATGGTTGCTTAACTAATTACTCCGAATGCAACTTTCACTAGAACCAGATCCAGATATTTTAATTACCTATTTGATAATAATAGTTACCTATTTAATAATAAATAACAATTATAAACATAACTGATCGTAATGTGGATATAATCATAAACTGATGACTGCCTGAAGAGATGGCGTCATCTTAATTTAAGTTACAAACCTTTTGTGTGGCCATAAGTGAATGACGTCTCTTTGTCTGGTTTCTCATCGTTGTACAGGGCATACATTACTTCCTGTCAAACAGAAAAATGTACTAATAAACTTGTAAAGTTGTCACTAGATATTCAATAAACCCAGACATTTATTTATACATTTCCTACTGTCTGTGACTCAAGAGAGGGATTATTGTATTATACAATTTGGATGTTCTGCACTCCAGTCATTAAAAGATGCAAATATTTAACAGAGCAAGACATTTCCATACTGTAAGAACAATTTGGAGTATTAAATTCCATCCATAAACTATGTCATACTATTTGTCGACATTTTTGAGACCTTCATCCCTTGTCATGCTTTGTAATGCTGGCATATAAATATATGTATAATAATTATGAATACTGGTAATTATTATATTTTCTGTTGTATATGGCTTTATCGATTTGTTGTTATAATACAACCAACAAACTATTACAGACGTGTAGATATTTTACATATATTATATGTAAAATATCTATAAATATCTGTAAAAGTTATAAAATAATAGTACATTGCTGATTTTACATTGGAATGCAGTTGGCCAAACAATTATTGCTATATTGCCAGCTTGATGAGCCAACATTTAAAAAACTTTTATGTAACAATTACCCAGTTACCCCCTCCCACCCCCATATGTAAGGCTTTGTTATGCTTGCCACCCTACCCCCTAAGCATGACACCCATACTTTACGGATGACCCCTTACATAATTGAAATGAGCACAAAATCCCATTATTTCTGTCTTCTAAGTGGTCTCCCATGAACATATTAGTATAAATGAAGTTCAATGAACATTAAGTAGGAACCAGAACAGCATACATGTTAAGTTTCAGAAACGCCAATCCAGTAGATTTATACGTAAATCAGAGGGTCTCGAAAAATCGGGCATTTATACGTAAATCGGAGTCTCAAAGAATTGGGCATTTATACGTAAATCGGAGGATCTTGGAAAATCAGGCATTTCTACATAAATCGGATTAAAATATAACAAAAAAGGATACTTTCCATAGACATTAATAATCATGTTATACTAAAACGTTAAGTTTCAGAAATGCCAATGCATGAGATTTATGCGTAAATTGGAGGGTCTTGTAATATCAGGAAATTTTGTGTAAATTGGAGGGAAATTTTTTGTAAATTGGAGGGTATTATGGAATGTGTATAAATCTGAGTATTTCATGTTATGAAAAAAGTCACAGATCAAGCTTTATTTCCAAATCCATTGCACATGTGCTCTTAAATCAATGGCACATAACAGCATGTTAATATGTATATGTAAAATAATTAAATAAATTATATGTAAATTAAAATGTACGTGGCTTTATAGGTATAGTAGAAAGAAGAAAAAGTTTACTAATTGATGTTCTACGCATAATGTGTTCATATATTAAATATATAGTTTTATGGTGCAAAGAACCTTGCATATAGGCAGTAAATACATCTTTTTTTATTACAAATATGTTATTACATTATTACAAACATATACTATATTCACAAGTATAAGAACCAGAACGTAGCATTGTATTTGCTTCAAAGTGTGTTACCATGGCCTGGGTGACGGAGGCATGCGTATTTACAATTTGTGATATTTGTTCTTGCTGGTGGAGCATTTGATGTTATAAAATACATATTTTCATTTATAATGTGTTCCAGTTCTAACAGTTACAGATATACATGGATTAAATAAAACGTGCACATAGTGTAGATGGATCGACTGACATTATTTGAGTATAGATTGAAACGGATTACATTTCGTTCTACAAGATCGACAAGCTGACGGTGGGCGATTATATGGAACCCGCGGCCGCAAGCGCGATTGCAATTAAGTTAACGCACTGACACTTACTGTATTGACCACATTCTGTTGACCCAATCAAACATACTCGAGTCAGCCGGAAATAAAACCCAATTAGGCCATGGCACCATGCCGAGTTCGGAAAATAAGATAGAAAAAAAATAGTTTTGGTTTCACTGAAAATCCAGGAGGTTGGTTCTCCTTTCCAGGAGATCGGGGGATTTGATGGATTTCCAGGAGTCCCCCGGCGAATGCAGGAGACTTAACATGTATGGAACCGGCCCTTAACCCGAAATATTTGTTACCAGTCTTGAACTAATGAAAGGTATGGCTTTTGGCATACAGTCGGCTTGCATGGAAGTCATTCACATCAATCACGGCCATTATTGTGGCCAATTTAGTTTTTTTCAATGACAAACCAATGTTATTTGAGCCAATTTAGTTAATTATTACTGATCCATTCAATTTGTTTCACTATCATCTGTGCCAGTGAATGTAATTAATGTGGGTTCCTAGACTTGGAACTATTAGTTAATCTCGCGGCCAGTTGGCCCCTTTCCGTAAATTCCACTAGACTTAACAGTTGTAATTACCCATCTTGGCCAGTCAGCTGCC
This sequence comes from Paraescarpia echinospica, assembly GCA_020002185.1. NCBI lineage: Eukaryota > Metazoa > Annelida > Polychaeta > Sabellida > Siboglinidae > Paraescarpia > Paraescarpia echinospica. The sequence goes on along the minus strand of CM034540.1, from coordinate 42,364,440 downwards.
AGTCTTGAAGACAGGCAGACAGGTCTCTGACTAAACCCCTGCAGAAGAATGTTACCTTAGACTTGTCATTTGCGTAGACCTGCCTCAGTGTGTATTCCACAGCAAGTTCTGTAGCATTGATGGGCGTTTTGTTTCGACTCCAAACTGGTGACTCCGAGTCCATGTAGTAGAATGCGGTGCCTTCCCTGACCTGGTCATCTTGACCATAGCGCAACCTTGGCAGCTTGTACACGACAAACCTGCAAGACACACAGTAAAAGGTAAGTTCTTGTATAGCGCAGTATCCAGTCCTTAGGACTGCTCAAAGCACTTTACACTTTACTCCTTGGCAGACCCGTTCAATCGAACACCATCTCAACTTCTCTGGGAAGTATTCGGCCATAATGCAACTATTCATACGTAAATATCCACTAATGTCTATAGTCAGGTACTCATTCATACAGCTGAGTGAACTGGAGCAACGCAGAGTGAATGAACTTACCCAAGGTTCGACATCGCAGCACAGGATTCGAATCGGAGAGTTCAATGCTCTACCCACTGTGCCACTGCGCTCCACCCCACAGTACATTAGTTGGGGAAACCTCCAAAAATCTCTTAATCCGTGAATGTAATTTCTTTTGTCATGATAGTGGGCATTCACTTGTTATTGTAAATGTTATTTGTTTACATGTATGTTTGTTATTTATAATGTTGATAAATACACAATTTCACCGCAGAAAACATTTATTTACATTCCATTTGTTTATATTCCATGGACAGTTCTATTGCAACATCCATACAGGTCATAATTAAAAATGGGCCAAGTGGCCCTGAAATCCTTTGGACTAAAACGTCTATATGTGACCCTGGCTGACCAAATGAGTGATAAATCGGAAAAATTGTAACATTGTTTTCTTACATCCTTGTAAAGGTTTGGTAGGGTGCTTTACCCGGTTTCCAAAAATATGACTGCTACAAAAATTGGCAAAGTTATGAAGCATTGAACATGGTAGGGATCAAAAAGTGAAAATGAAGAAAACGGCTGTTTAAGTTTTACATTATATATGCAAATGGATTGCATGGAAATATTACATGCACAACATTCAAATGTGGCACACAGTATGTAATATGTATGTTATGTTGCAATGATACACTGGAAGTACAAATGTGCTGTTACAAAGACTTATCAAGTTATGCCAGATCATGTCTTCATGTGTAAAACTAAAAGAACAGATTATTTGTGAGCAAAAGGTAGACTCACTGTTTGACACAATTTAAAACCTACAGGCAACTGTCCAGTTTAACAGGGGTCTAGTGGCTTAATGCTGTCTGTTGACACAAGCTACTGCCAGTGACCAATTACACATTAGTCACAGTTTCCATCAAACAATAGTAGGCAGAGAATCTTAGCTCCACAGCTGGGTGTAATACACAACCAGATCCACCACTGATTCATGGTCAAGTAGATTAGCTCAATGCACCAACTAATACACAACACTGTGAGTGACAGTGTCCAGAGTGAGGCCTAAGCAGTGTCCTCATTGCTGAATAAGTCAATTAAACCTGCCAAGTGGGTGACATTCTGCACAAGTGTTCATTAATCCTTAGTGATTGTTCAGAACACCAGACTGACCACATACCTAAACAAAGCGAATGTAACCGGTGAAGAACAGGCAGTGTTCAAATAGGGGTATTGGTTGAATTGTATTTGTCTCAACGCAAAAGGCTTTATTGTGCCTTCATCGATTATAAGAAAGCATTTGATTTAGTAGACCGGTCCTCCCTGTGGTCTAAGATAATTTCATGCGGTATTAATGGTATTGTGTTGAAAGTTGTATACAACATATAAAAAAATGCTAAATCATGTATAAATCAGGGCCAGGCTGTGTCAGCCTTCTTCTCATGTGATGTATGGCAAGGAGAAAACTTGTGTCCTTTGTTATTTGCTATTTACCTGAATCACTTTGAACACTGTTAGTCACAATTATAACGGACTTGACATGGCAGCTGGTGAAATTTAAACAATCTTAGGGATGATGATGTAGACAATTTTTGTTCTACTATATGCTGATGACGCTAGACTGATTCAATCAAATACAAATTTCTTGCTTGTGTATAGCGGAACTATTCAACTCTTCTAATGGTTGACATTTGGTTGTTTCATTTCAACTATATTGTGAATCTGTAATTATTAGTCTATATTGATACAATTGATTTATACAGTACCATGTCTACACAAGGCATGGCAAGCGTAAACAGAACAGTAGAATGCATTTGATATCAATAAAGTGTAGGATATTTCACTCTATAATTGTCCAGAATATTAATTTTCTATGTTTGTCACCTACAGTTGACAGAATATTAATTTTCTATGTTTGTCACCTACAGGTTTCTACAGACAATACATCTTTAACCAATAGACACGACAGTCACACCATTTTATTATAATTAAATGAACATCAAAATAAACAATTATAGAAAATCAATAGTTTTGAAGATAAAACGTGTTAGGCAACTGTTCAGTCTAACAGGGGTCAAGTGTGTCTACTCTGCCTGGGAGCTGTGACCAATTAAAGATTAGTCAAGGTCTCAATGGAACAGTAGCAGTAGGCTGTAGAGATTAGTCTTGGTGTTGACTTTGTGGCACAATAAACAAAATCTACTGTTGGGGGCGTCTACTCTGCCTGGGTGGTGTGACCAATTAAAGATTAGTCAAGGTCTCAATGGAACAGTAGCACTAGGCTGCATAAATTAGTCTAGGTGCTGACTTTGTGGCACAATAAACAAAATCTACTGTTGGGGGTGGTCTCAAGGGCCCTTCTCAAAACCACATCACTAGATAATGTAAAACTTTTGCACTTTGGGGGCCCCTTAGGTGCCCTTAGAATGATTCAATCAAATACAGATTTCTTGTATATAGTGGCAGCACCCTAAGATACATCTATGCAAAATTAGAAAAAAAGTTGCTGAACAGTTTAAAAAAAAATAGGCCAAATGTTACATTTTTACCAGTTTTAGGGTCCTTGGAGGCCCTAGGGAGCCCTTAAAATGATTCAATCAAATACAGATTTCTTGTGCATAGTGGCAGTGCCCTAAGATATGTCTATGCAAAATTAGAGAAAAAGTTGCTGAACGGTTTCTGAGATACGGCAGCTAACGGCGGACGCAGAGTGATAGCAATAGTCCATTGGATCTCCGGCCAAAGGACTAAAAAGCAATGACGTATCGTGTCAAGATTATAAGTGGTTTTACCGTTAATTTTTGATCCTAAAATGTAGTGGCACAACAGGGTATATAGGAAAGCTCTGCAAAAATTAATGTACAATTAAGGGGCATGCCCCAATGATCTAGGACACCTAAATGGGTTGTGGCAGGATGCATGAAGGTGGACTCTCAAAAATGGTTGAAGTTTGGTATTGGTGCAACCATACATGGAACAATGGATGCATTGGAATAGACGATGTGACAACAGTGTACTACAGGTATATAGTAAATATAATAATTTGGATGATTACCGTGAATAATAGACTGGACTATCAATAGTAATGACAGTTAGTAAATAGATCACCAGGGCAACTTGTATTGGTCACATAAAAAATTCCTATTCACGGATTTACCTTTTTGAATCAACTGCATATAAGACCATGTTATGGGTATCCACAATTCCATGATAATACTGGTAGTGCAATACTGTCACAAGTCATGACACTATCGCAATAGTATTTCAATAGTAATTACAGCTATCACAATAATATCACAAAGTAAAGCTAACCCCAATAGTCACCCCTAGAATGTGGCCCCCAAAGCAGCTGTGAGATGGGCGGTTCTGACCCGTGCCACGTCCCTCCTAAATACGCCACGGGCGTATAGTGGGCAGTGTACGGTATCACAACACCTTAGACCTTCGCTATATATTTTGCGTAACACTTATCTCAAAGCTGAGCATCAGTAAAATCTACGTAAGCCAGTCGGCAAAGCAACTAGTATAAGTAACTGTCAAGGAGGAATGCAGTAATCTCGACGATTGGGTAATTACCCCTTTTAAATTAAATGAGCTCAAACTTGTAAAAAATTCGTTCTTTTGTGTTCGTTTCAGTCCAGAGGACAGTACGTGCCAGTCCACCGGATTCCCGACCATGTTTTTTTGCAGGAAATCTTTCCATGGATGTCGCCGAACAGCTGAATAATTATCGCGACACCGAATAAGATAGATGGTGTCATTTTCAACGATGCACACACTGATTGCATGAGCGTTGACGAGTCTTCGTGCATGTAGTATGAACGCCCACTAATTGATGATTACAGAACTATAAATAGCTCCCGGGTAAGACTAGGCCTAGACCTCTTGGCCTATCGCGGGCCGGGGAGTAGGGCTACATCCCGGATGGTTTTTCGGTGAGCCTGCGTTAGTTCCATTATTCAACATTATCCCAGACATATTTACGTTTAAGAATATTGCGTGTTAGCGCACGTTTGAGGCATAAATAATGTCCCAGTTTGCATCAACATACGCCGATATATCGCTCATTTTACGAGCGCGATGCGGTAACGCACGACCGCAGCGGTGCAGACTAGCGCAAACCGGGTCACTATTGGGGCTTAAAAAGTGCGCTAAAACACAATATTTTCGTAATATAAATATGCCTGGGATGATGTTGAATGATGGAACTAACGCTCTGATGTATCAAAGTTAGGCAAAACTGAAGTTATAACAGCGAAACCGAGGTGGGTCCGGATTTTACACACGTGCCTGCTAGTACATTATATATTCAGTGTCGCCAGTTATGAGTTAATTGAATGCACAAGTAATGTGTTACTCAGGCAATTTTATATGTGCACTGATGATGTAAAAATTAAGCTGTTCAATACCTTTTGCTCGTCAGTGTACACATCCCAACTATGGTGGAATCATAATGCTTACAGTATCCACAAATTACATGTTTGTTATAACAATGTGTTCAGAAGACTACTTCGATTACCGAGATATTGCACCGCTTCAGGCATGTTTGCAGAAAGACTTGTTCTGGACTGCAAAGAACTCATTCGAAATCTTGTTTACAAATTCATGAAACGTTTAGATAAATCATAAAATTCTCTGGTAGCAGCTGTAATAGGTACAGACATCAAGTGGATCTGTGTGGCTATGTGTTTTCTTATTTTTTTTTAGTTTTCTTATATATGTGTACTTTTTATTATATAATGTGCTTCTATACTGTTAATATACCTGTCAAGTGTTGTATGGACATATGGGCCGATCTATGTATCACTATATGTTTTTGTGTCGGAAATAAAGCATTGAATTGATTTGAATTATATAAAATTTCTCATGCACAGACTGTTCATACAGCTACTTTAAATAATAATACTATATTTTATAAAGTGCCACAACCATTAGTGTTCGCAGTGCTGTAGATATAAAACTAGCAGATAAAAAATAAACATATTTAACATACAAGAATAGATATAACTTAAGATAATAATATATACTAGAGCTGTTTAGACAGTAATGAATTATATTAGAGCAAAGTAGTTTTTATGTTAAAATAAATAAATACATTGTTTACTTATGATAAATATCAACATCAATCAGCTATGGCAAGGTAAATAATTAATCTGTAAAAAGGAATACATTGATCTGATGCTTTATATATATATATATTGGCCTTCAGTCGTGCATTTACACATGTCCAGTCTTTGATTAATTGTTCATGTGTAGTCATTATCTATAGCTGTTACTTTCAGTTTCATATAAATGGATCAATAACAGTGAATGAAATGAGTGTTCCTATCAATTACCTATTAATTTCAGTTTCAGATAATTGGATCAACAATGGTGCGGGGTGAAATTAGTGTTGCTGTCTATTAACATCTTACTTTCAGTTTCATGTCATTAGATTAACAATGATGAATGAAATGAGTGTTGCTGCCTATTACCTCTTTCAGTTTCAGATCATTGGACCAACAATGATGAATGAAATGAGTGTAGCTGCCTATTAGCATCTTACTTTAAGTTTTGTATCATTGGATCAGCAGTGGTGAATGAAATGAGTGTCGCTGCTTACTGACTTCTTACTTTCAGTTTGATATCATTCGATCATCTATGATGAATGAACTAAATGTTGCTATCTACTGACTTCTTCTTTCAGTTTCAAATCACTGGATCAACAATGGTGTTCACATGCATTTAATGTTGCAGCCTATTAACCTCTTACTTCTTTTTCTTCCGATTAACCAACCAACTTAAACATTTTGAAGATCATTGTTGGTATATTTGCAGGGGATGCGCATCGGAATAGGTAGACAAGAGATAGATAGGAGAAGATAGTTTGCAGTTGAAGAAACGGATTTATGGGGGGGTTGGACAGATTAAAGGAAATGATGAAATAGGGGGAGTGGGGCAGGGGAGAGTGCTGGTTTTGCAGCAACCCTAACCTTGAAGCAGCCAAGCCTGTGAGCTGACACTACTGCCTCTGGAAGTCCATTCTAATTTGGAATGGTCCTGGGAAAGAATGAAAATTTCCTGTAGTCTGTTCTGGAAGATGGTACCTGGAATGTCTTGCTGTGGTGATGTCTAGATCTTCTGGTTGGTGTTGCAGGGTTTAGGCTGGAGATGTTTACGAGGCCATTTGAGATCTTGAAAAACGTTGTGAGGCGGGCAATCTTTCTCCTTGTTTCTAACGTTTGCCATTTCAGTCTCGTCAGCATGGTGTTGACACTGGATGTGTTGTGAACTTTCCCAAGGCAGAACTAGGCTGCACGTCTCTGCACTGCTTCAATCTTGCTGATGTTCTTTTTGGTGTAGGGATCCCAGACTGTGCTTGCAAATTCAACTGATGGTCTGATGAGTGCCTTTTTAAGCCCGCTCTTTGATGGATAAAGATCCAATCTTCAAGTTTCGCTTGAGAAAGCCAAGCGTTCTGTTTGCTTTTGAGCATATGTTGTTTATATGCTGTTCCCACCTAAGATCAGAGCTGATGGTGACACCTTACTTTCATTTTCACATCACTGGATCAGCAATGGTAGTTTAAAGAGTATCCCAGTCCATTGCCATTACTTCCTATCCATTACATGTTACTTTCAGATCATTGGATCAACAGTGATTAATGAAAACAATTTTGCTGCCAGTTACCTCTTACTTTCATATCATTTAATCAACAATTGTGACTGAATTATTAAATAAGTATTGCTGCCTATTGGGTCTTACTTTCAGTTTCAGATCATTGCATCAGCCATGGTGACTGGTTGTAGAGTGTTGGTAGTTGTGTCTGGTGTCGTGGTTGTTGCGATGGCGTATGCTCTCTACATACCAGTGCCTGAAGGATTTGCAAAGCCGTTGAACACTCGTGTCATACTTGCAGTATCAGAAGTTGCACTGAGTGTGGTATGTAGACCAATTAGATAACATAAATTAATTAGCGTAAATGCTCTGGATGGCGCTGCATACACACAGCATAGGCGGATCCAGGGGGCCAGGGGGCATGTGCCCCCGAGACCACTGGAATTTTGTGTGTCCGTAGACCTTTTTGAATGAGTCCATGTGACCATGCCCCCTAAACCCTTGGAAATGTGCCCCCATTCAGGTTACAATAAGGAAGGTGAAGTTACACTGACGCTGCAAAATATCATGCCATGCAGCAACGAAAAATTGTCAACAGTACCCCGTCTTCTGATGTTACCAGTCGATCCGAGACAGCGGAGAAGCTGAAGTTACGATGGCGCGGCTGCGAACAATTTTCTACACCATTTGGTTTGGCTGTCAGTGGAGGTTTTTGTGCCCCCCCCCTAGACAACCCTCTCTTGATCCATCCCTGAACAGATGTAGAAGGTTTCCTGGAGTATTTGTAAATGACGTTTATCTTGACAAAATTTGAAGTTTTTCTAACGTAGCGTAAATGTTTCCCACTAATCTGTGGTCCTCATCACCTCAAAACAAGTGCAGAATATATGCGTAATGTGGAGAATCAATTTAACTCCATCTAACATACAGTACAAACCCTAAAACTGGTTAGAACCCTTGACCGACAGAGAATTTAGAAAAAATACAGGTGTTACTTTTCTTCGGAAGGGTCATAGATCATTAATCCATGAAAGTTTGGCACCCGAGTAGGAAACCATCAAGGAGGAAACATTAACATATCCTCCCTCAACCACAAACACTAACATACCCTCCCTCAACCACAAACATTAACATACCCTCCCTCAACCACAAACACTAACATACCCTCCCTCAACCACAAACACTAACATACACTCCCTCAACCACAAACATTAACATACCCTCCCCCAACCACAAATATTAACATACACTCCCTCAACAACAAACATTAACATACACTCCCTCAACCACAAACATTAACATACACTCCCTCAACCACAAACATTAACATACCCTCCCTCAACCACAAACATTAACATACACTCCCTCAACCACAAACATTAACATACCCTCCCTCAACCACAAACATTAACATACCCTCCCTCAACCACAAACATTAACATACCCTCCCTCAACCACAAACATTAACATACACTCCCTCAACCACAAACATTAACATACCCTCCATCAACCACAAACATTAACATACACCCCCTCAAAACAAATATTAACATACACCCCCTCAACCACAAACATTAACATACACTCCCTCAACCACAAACATTAACATACACTCCCTCAACCACAAACATTAATATACCCTCCCTCAACCACAAACATTAACATACCCTCCCTCAACAACAAACATTAACATACACTCCCTCAACCACAAACATTAACATACACTCCCTCAACCACAAACATTAACATACACTCCCTCAACCACAAACATTAACATACCCTCCCCCAACCACAAACATTAACATACACTCCCTCAACCACAAACATTAACATACCCTCCCTCAACCACAAACATTAACATACCCTCCCTCAACCACAAACATTAACATACACTCCCTCAACCACAAACATTAACATACCCTCCCTCAACCACAAACATTAACATACCCTCCCTCAACCACAAACATTAACATACCCTCCCTCAACCACAAACATTAACATACACTCCCTCAACCACAAACATTAACATACCCTCCCTCAACCACAAACATTAACATACACTCCCTCAACCACAAACATTAACATACCCTCCCTCAACCACAAACATTAACATACACTCCCTCAACCACAAACATTAACATACCCTCCCTCAACCACAAACATTAACATACCCTCCCTCAACCACAAACATTAACATACCCTCCCTCAACCACAAACATTAACATACCCTCCCTCAACCACAAACACACACGTACCCGCGAGTTCAGTTATCGTCAGATAATTTATAAATAATGATGGTCCAATATTGCATCTGTTTTTATGTGATCTGGCACAAAGCAAGTATGAAAATAACATGTTAGTGAAATGTTATTACTCTTCTGTTAGATATTTTTCCTGTACATTTTAAGTTATTCTAGGAAGAATATGGAGTAAACATATCACAAGTGGAGTAGGGTTACGGAAACTGGAGCAGAAACACCAAATGTAGCGTAGACATGCCTTCCATAAATATTATTAAAAAAATTTTATTGTCTTGTAATATTTACTTAATCATAATTGTGTGTCGTGGTTCAGTAGCTATGCAGGAAAACTGGCAAAATCAAACTGTCAGTAGACAACTGGCCAGTATTATGATCCTTAATCAATTATCATCTTCAACCAAGACCATTACAGGAAAACATATTTTTTTAATTCCCATCGTTGCAGTTTTAAATCCAACTATATTATAGTTGTTTAGAATCGACCATGCCTTTGATCTGCTGATATTACGCTAGCTTTTGTCACACAACTACCTGATAATACAATTTATTTAACACATCACTAACATTTAGTTGTTTTTTCTGCTTCAGTTTCAGTTGTTGGAAAATGTTGGCATTACAAATTCACCTTACTTCATGAGACTGATGGAACACTTCATGAGGAAGCCTCATCCTGCACTAAAGGTGAATGAAGTTAAGTCATGTTGGATATTAACAAAAGTCAATGTCTAATCAATCATGACTAGTAATGTGGTATTCAATCAACTGTGGCTAATATCCAGTCAACTAGCATATCAGCACATGGACCACAGCATTGTTTTTCATGCGCACCTAACAGTAAACATTGTTATATCAATCTTGTCATGCGTAATGGTGCATGTTTTCAAACATTATGACAATTACTTACAAAATTCTTAATCAGTGATCTGTTAATCTTTAATTAATTACGCCTCACAACTGGCCTCAGGTATGGAATGCCTGTATCTGTGTGTGAGTGTTCTGTCTTGCATGACCATCACACGTGTTCCAGATAGAAGAAACCCAGTTTGATGGAGTGAAGGTTCGCATCTACCAGCCTAAGACCGAGGGAGCGACTGACCGGCCGGCAGTTGTCTACTTCCACGGCGGAGGATGGACACTGGGCAATGCTGGTTAGTCCATGTTTACATCTTAAACCAAGGTTGTCTGTTTTGTTAATTAGTTTAGGGTGGTAATTATTAGCAGGAAATTAACTGAATTTTTTGTTTTGAAAACGTGCACCGGACATCAAAGGACCTTGCAATTAACCAAGTTGATGACCACAATATTGCCAGTAAACTATGTTTATTTGTTTTGTTTATAATTTGAATGTTTCAACTCCTAAAGTTAAAATTGTCTGTTGAAAATTTCAAATGTTTCAGACTTAATGGGCGTCAGCTAGTTAGGGAGAATACAGAATAAAGATTTTGAAAACGTTCTAATGTTTATGTCTACAGAGTAGGATAACTTAATGTTTCCACATTGGGAAAAACGGACGACTGGTCAGAGAGGAAACGCTAAAATAAACATAACCTTTTTCTTCCTTGTTTAAGATCTTGCTGATGTAATCACTGCCAGACTTGCTGAAGAAGTCAAAGCCACTGTCGTGTCTGTCGAGTAAGTCTAGAAATGTTCACCTTCAACACATATCCTTACAATGTATGTACACTAAGCGTAAAATGAAGCTATGCAACATCCAAGCAATATTTGTCTAGATACAGCCAACTTAATTATGTTTGATGACAAGGTGTATATTTTGATGTGAATAATAATTTCAGTTGGTATTCCCAAGCTGGTGAAAAATTTGCTTTTAAAATTTCATGTTTACTTGCTCTGCCTACAGATATCATTTTGTGTCAGAGACCAAGTTTGCTTGCTCTCCCTGCAGATATCGCCTTGCACCAGAGAACAAGTTTCCGGCAGCCTTTGACGACTGCGTAACAGCAACTAGATACTTGCTGAGAAATGCAAAGGACCTTGGAGTGGACCCCAGTCGGGTTGCAGTGGCAGGTAAGATGACAGGACAGTGGTCAGTTATAGTGAACCCAAGTAGCCAGATCCATCCTCGCAAGCTAGGGGGCACTGCTGACTACGCATATTGATTTGTCAAAATGTCGATTTATCGTTGGGTGCATTAATAAGTCATGTTACAACTTTTTAGATTTTTGTATTTTGGGACCTACAAATGGGCATTTTGCTTTAATTGCATGTCATTACCTGTTGTTATTGGGTGGGTATATAATATCAGGCATTTCCTTGATTTGCTCTTTCATGTTGAGGTGGTTACTTGAATCATGGAACAAAAACAATTTGGATGAAGCACAAATAATTCAATATATGTCCATACATCACGTGGGGTAAATATCAGGATAGGATATTCAACTATCACCCCTAACTTGCGAGGATGGCTAAGTATGGGGAAAGACCTGGCTAAGAGCCCATCTACAAATCTTGTACACATGCAGACCATGATTGTATTTGCTGTGCATATGGGGGACTATGCCATTATGTACCATATGCAAGGTAGGGGTACAGCTACCTGATGTTGCTCTCATCCTTGTTCCCTGTTGTTCAGGGATGAGGGTCAGATACATTATTTCCGAACCATCGCTGTGTTTTTTCTTTCCAAAGTGTTTTCTATCCATCATTCCGTCTCTCCATCTTTCATCCTCCCCGGATCTTCTCATGTCCATCTTCGATCAGTCCTCCCATCTCAGCTGTGGCCTTCCCCTTTTCCTGTGTCCTTTGTGTTGTTCCGCCTCTGCTCTCTTTGCTATTTTTCCTGCATCCACCCTTGCCAAGTGACCTGCCCATCTCATCCACCCTTGCCAAGTGACCTGCCCATCTCATCCATCCTTGCCAAGTGACCTGCCCATCTCATCCACCCTTGCCAAGTGGCCTGCCCATCTCATCCATCCTTGCCAAGTGACCTGCCCATCTCATCCACCCTTGCCAAGTGACCTGCCCATCTCATCCATCCTTGCCAAGTGACCTGCCCATCTCATCCACCCTTGCCAAGTGACCTGCCCATCTCATCCATCCTTGCCAAGTGACCTGCCCATCTCATCCATCCTTGCCAAGTGACCTGCCCATCTCATCCACCCTTGCCAAGTGACCTGCCCATCTCATCTGGCTTCTGAATAACCTTCCTGTTAGGCTGCATTGCATTCCAACCTCTTTTCTCAGGTCGTTCATCCTTCTTTTCTCTACCCTGTTCTTGTTATTCTTTGAACTCAGTTGTTCTCGCCTCTCAATTGGCTTTCTAAAAACAAACGTCCTTTAAATAAAGAATAGGTTGAACTTTCAAGTTAAATGTTGTACAGTGTATCGGAAAATATCTAATCATCTAACTAAACAAGAATAACATTATGGGAAAACTCTGAAGGCATTATATTTCAATTATATGGGGACTCATTTCAGGAGACAGCGCTGGTGGCAACCTCGCCGCGGCAGTCGCTCTCAAGTTGCGCAACACGACCTCTGACCTGCCAAAGATCAAACTTCAGGTGCTTCTATACCCAGCTCTTCAGGCAATCGACTTCCAAACGTCATCTTACCGCTTCATCATCACGCCGATTCTGACACGCTACAAAACGACTGTCTTTTGGTTGAAATATGCACAAGGTCACGCGAGAAATAGTGCATCTTTGCTAGCCAATAACCACACAGCGCCTCATGTTTTGGAGAAGTTGCGCCAGACTCATTTAAACTGGTCTCGCCTGCCGAAAGAGTTCAACACAAAACCTGTGGAATCACGTTGCAATGGCTGCGGAGATACTGAGTTATGGGCGGAAATAGAAAACGTTTTCATGAATCCATATTTTGCACCTCTGATGGCAGACGATCTTGAGAATCTACCATCTAGCTACATTGTTACAGTCAACAACGATGTACTGAGAGATGACGGAGCAATGTATGCAGACAGACTGAGACAGGCTGGCAACAAAGTCACTCATAAACACTGGCATGTTGGCTTACATGACATTATCATGTTTGCTGAGACTATCATCCCAGAGGCAGATCAAACTCTTGATGAAATTGTGAGATTTCTTGCCAACAATCTCTAAAAAGCCTACTGCCAGTAGTTTGAAATGTAGTTAAATACGCAATCTGTTTAGTTCAGCGTATCTGAAGAAAATGTACAGCTTTGAATAATTGTTTTGAAATATATTTAATTGACATAAATGGAATAAATGTTGTGCGTGCTTCTTTGTATCCGATTTTATTATTGTCATTCATTGTGGCTGACTTGAAACCCTGCAATAACTCAAAATATTAATAGTGTATAATTATAGTGTATAATGCCTTTCAGTCAAATACAAACTGCTAGGGATGATACATGTAGAGCTTTGCGAAAACGGATCTGAAAGACTCCTCTCGCTCCGTCTCCAAACGTCCGACGGCCCTGTCAACCTCATCAGCGTGTATGCTCCAACCCTGTACTCAACATCAGAAGCCAAAGACGCGTTTTATGGAAACCTGGAATCCATTATCAGCCAGATACCGCCACAGGAATACCTGCTGCTGTTGGGTGACTTCTACGCAAGTGTGGGTGCCGACAAAGTCGCCTGGCCAGTCTGCATGGGACATCACGGATTCGGCAAGGTAAATGAGAACGGACAGCGACGTCTTGAGTTGTGCTACTACTTCGACCTCTGCATCACCAACTCCTTCTTTCAGACAAAGCGCCAACACAAGGCATCTAGGAGACACCCCCGATGAAAGCACTGTGATCAGCTAAACTTGATCATCACCACACACTCTTGCCTCAAGAATGTTCTCCTCACCCTATCGCAGCTAACACAGCCCCGACTACGACACAGATCACTCCTTGGTGTGCTGCAGAATCAGGTTGCAGTCGGAGAAGATTCATCGCTTCAAACGTGAATGAAAACCTCGCATTGATGTGAGCAAGACATCACATAACGAAAAGGCAGCACTGTTTGGAGAGGCATTGGAGGAAGCATTGAACAAACAGCCCTCCATCTGACACTGCCACTCAGACATGGGAGCACCTACGCGACACGGACAGTCCAAAACGCTGCCATCATAGTGTTTGGAAAGAAGCAGTCATGGAAGACAAATGACAGGTTCGATGCTAACGCCAGTTTGATGACTCCAGCTATCGAGACCAGACGTGCAGCCCTTGAACACAAGCGCTCGTCCAGCCAAGCAACCGTCTAGGCGCTCCGAACATACAACCTTTCCAGTGAAAAAGCCTCTGGAAGTGGTGGAATTCTGCCATAAATCATCAAGTGTGGCAAGAGTACTCTACTCGAACCCCTACACGTGCTTCTTTATCAACGCTGTCCAGAGAGAAGGGGCCGTGCCGCAAGACACAAGGGACGCCAACGTCATCACGCTTTACAAGAACAACGGAGACAGGTCTCTACTCATCTCTCCTGCGCGCGCGCGTGTGTGTGTGTGCCCATTTAACTGACATAAACGAAATCAATTTCGTGCATGCTTCCTTGTATCAGATTTGTTCACAGTAGTGGCTGACATGAAACCTTGCAATAAGTGTGCACACATATTAATATACATATCTTCTTCTGGGGAAACAGGGTTCTTGATGAACGTAATCTGTTCAGCGGTTGCCGAAACTGAGCTGATTGGGTACGGATAGTGAGTGGCCCGTTTGCACAGAAAACAATCTAAAAGTTTTTTTAATATAACAATTATAATATACTGTCTGTGAATTACTGCATAAGGGATGAGCCCGTACAGTGACCCAGACTTGCTCGGAAGTAATCCAATGAAGGAGAATCAATAAGCCTGGGTGAAAGACTGTTCCGCTGGTGCAGTGTTCTTGCATGGGAAGAACTGTTAAACAGGACTGGGTGAACGATGCGTTCCTGGAACAATCTCGATCTTGTTCTGCCGTCCCCTTTGGTGTAGAAAAGGGTCTTGTTGGTGTTCACTAAGCTAGTGTTGATCTTATTTAACATAGTGAGGCGGTCGTGCAGTATTTTATCCGCGAGAGGCTCCCACTGCAATGTGTTTAGCATGCTCATAACACAACTCGGGGTTGTTGAAGGCACATCTGGTTAACCTGCGTTGCTCTTTCTCCAACACCATGATGTCTTTCTGACTTTCCAGATCCCAAACTGTGAAAGCGTACGTATTCGATGACGGGTCTGACCATGGTCTTGTATGTAGGCACCTTGACGTTAGTGGAGCATTCACGAAAGTTCCGCCTAAGAAAACAGCTTTGTTGCCCTCGTTAATGGCGGAATCAATGTGTTTGTTCCATGACAGGTCCTCAGGGATGGTCAATCCGATGTACCTGCTGTATAATGTTGTTTCCTATGTCTGTCCATGGAGGCTGTTGGAAGTATATGTGCCTTCTTGTTTAGGGCAATGCACATAACGCTGCATTTGCTGGGATTGAAATCCATTTGCCGTGTTGTTTCCCAATGTTCCAGCAACAAGAGGTCTTGCTGGAGTTGCAGGCTGTTCCAAGAATGATGTGTGCGTCTGCATGTAATAGCCCCGTCTACACTTAGTCCCAACACGTAAACAACTGTGCCTAAGCGGTGCAACCAGAGACTGTACCAACTTAGGATGCTGCAAAGTTTCCAGATCGACAGAACTATACTGGAACTCTTATACAGGTCAACAGTAAAAAGCATCCTGAAATTCTGCACCGCGATGTAGTGTCCATGCACGAAAGCCAGTGACAGAAAGATCATTGGAAGAATTGTGAAGAGAGCCCAGAAAATCGTAGGCAAAAGCCTAACATCAGTGGACGATATCTGCGCTGGAATTGTCCTAGCTAAAGCAAAATCAGTTATGAAAGACAAAAATCACCCAAGTGTGTCAAGTTCCTGCCATCGGGAAGGCGACTGCGTGCTTATATACAAGGCAAGGACGAGCCGAATGAGGTGTTTCTTTGTGCCAACGGCCATAGTAGCCATTAACAGCAATTGACTCTTGAGATAATCTGACTGAGACAATATATTAAATCAATCATGATTTGTGTGTATGGTGTTTTGTATCGAATTGTCCATGAAGTGCACACCAAATTCATTGTAAAGGGATAATAAACTATATTATCTTATCTTACACGGTGACAAAATGCGGTATTAAATTGCCGCGCTAAAAGTTATACCGGGCTTATTGTTTTTGTTCCTGTAATAGCCCATATCATAAAACTCACGGAGAGGACATATCCTGTAAATTGTTACATATATCCGACGCTAAATGTTATCACCTAAAGTTTGTAAATTGCTATTCTAGAAGAAGTCGATTTGATTTTCAAGTGAAATGTTTTGAAGCCGATGGACTGTCGATCGTGTGCCAGTGTGCGTGTGTGTATTCGTACGCACGCGTGCGTGTACGTGTGTGTGCGTTAATTCGTGCGTGTATTCGTACGTGCGTGTGTGTGTGCGCGCGTCTATGTGCGTGCATGTATTTGTCTTCTTGAAAACTGTGTCGTTTTTACTTTTGAAAATGCCATTTTGGAACATTAATAATTGCCTCCCCACGGTGAATAAGTATAATATATATACGTAATAACATAAATAATATAATAATAACGCCCTGGAGGAAGATATACCCCCTTCAACTGTCACCCTCCTCGGGGAAAAGCGCCGATCTAATCGCTTCTGCCGCTTGATATACCAACAATAAACTGCCCCGACCCCTTAAAAAAAACCTGGATCCGCCCCGACCCTAATGCTGGTCACACCATTTACATGTCAAACTATATATTTAAGGGTGGTGTCGTGCATTGTCGTTCTTTCATCTGCCAGAGCTAAGGATACACAAATAAACCAAATTAATCGTTGGCAGCGTCTTTCTGCAACGCAGCAAACTCGTGAGAACTTGTAGTCATAGCAACACCACCAGTGTCCAGACCTGTGACTGTGTCGTGGACTTTATTGCAGCCGTCGATAAAATAACAACCCATCGGCAAACATTCAGGCGACGGTCCGAAGGCAAATCTTCAGATTAGTGCGCGTTCCGCGAGTTCGTTGGTAAAGTCAGCCGATTTACGAGTAAAGGAAATCGCGTTAAATTCTGGATACACATAAGGTTGTACCTATGATAATTACTCAACTAATTATACACTTGTGAGCGGTGACTTTTTTTTGGGAAAGGTATATCTGGTTAATTGGATAAACCCAGTATACGTTGTTGGGCGAAAATAGGGCATCTTCCTTGTGATCGTCCGCTTTTACTCAACTAAACATCATTATGGCTTTTATGTAAACTTAGACTAGTAGTAGTGTAGTACGGCGATTTTGACAAATATCTAGACTATAGTCATAAAATAAACATAATTACATGTACAATACATGTATTGTAATTGTATGCATCCACCCATCCAGGACCATGACCCCACCATGTCGGTGTCAAATTAGTTACTGCAACTGCAAGTGAATACTAATAATTTTATAAACTGATAGTCTTTTAGTTCTAATTATTCTAGTTGTTTCCAGCACTTGGCAACATTCTATTAACTGACTAGTCTGTATTATTGTGGTTACAATGTAATGGTCTTATGTTATGAGGTCTCATTCAACCGGTCCGCCTTTTTTCAGAACAACCGACCTTTATATGCTGGCACTGAGGGTGGTCACTGCCAGGGTGCATGTCATCCTCAGTGGTTCTTTTACGTCCCAAATTGAGACAGGACCGATATTAACGTGATCTCTAAGTCACGAGGGATACACAGTCCGCAATGTTGAGAGCCAGGTTTTTACATGAAATATCATGCTGGCCCAGTCCGGTTTTTGAACACAAAAGCGCTGGCATGCCAGGCAGATGTGCTAACCACTACACTAGCCGCGCTTCCTACACTAGCCGCGCTCCCGATCTGATCTTTTAGAGAGATCAGAATCATTATTGACACAAATATTGTATATATTGTGTGTTTATGGCATTTTGATAATGTATCTAACAGCTTTGAAAGATTACCTAACATTCACTGGACCGGAAGCGAAAAGCGAGGCTCTTGGTGAATGTATGTTAGTTATCAGCGTTCGAAATAGCACTTGTCCGTTTGTCCGGGACAAGTGATTTTTGGCCCGGACAAGTAAAATGACTATATGGTTATCCGGTGGACAAGTGAAAATTTACATTAAATAATGACGCGTGCAACATTGCAAACTTTTTATTTGAGGAAATTCAAACGTAACTGAAGTTCGTTAGCAATCGCGTGCATTGCAATTTTGTTAGTGTGTCAGCGTCTTGTAGTTCCACCGTACATCAGTGTTCGACCGAGTTTAGTGCCTGCGTTAACAGGGTCATCCGCTGAGCGCACTGACCTAGCTCTGTCATACGCGTAGACAGACTCCGCATCAGCCATCGTTGATCGAGGCTGTATTTCACACAATTGTAAATCGTTCATTATGGCCGACGTACAACTTGCTTCCACTCACGGATCATATTTTATGAACTTTGGAAATAGTAGACTTTGTATCGCTACCTGTTATTTGAATAATAATAAAGTTTTAACCATTATTACGCCTAACCCACGTGGACTCGGCAGTCTTCCATGTCATCGAACGTTAGCCGATCCAGATCGGTGACAATTTTCAAAACTTGTAACTGGCTCTCCGGTAAATCTAAGGTGCTGATTGATAAACGGAATATTAATGAAATTTCAGAAGTGTTGTTGTATCTATGTAACATTTATTTTAACCATAAATTGCGAGTTTTCGGAACCGAATTATACAAGACGCGCGGCCGGGGACGGGGCGCCAACCGCCGTTGACATGTTGGCTTCCGCCAACTACGGCGGTCTGCACGCGGCCGCAACGTTACGACATAACTAAATGTATAAATTATTTTCTGCCTGGTAAATGTAATTCGGGCACCGTTAAAACTAATATATACATTTAGGAAAAAATATGCGTTTGTTTGCTGATGATCAATTGGATATTACCTTCGTTTGTAAAATACAGAACTTTGTTAATATTAAAGTTCATAGAGGTTTAACAAAATATGATCAGATTATATAGTTTATTATGATTTCCTGGCTTTGCATTGGTCGTGTTCCTGGTTGAATGGCATCTTCAATGACAAACTGATGCCAATATTTTACAGCAGTGTTATATATATAATTATATACACCATATTAAACAATTTTTTTTGCGACATTATAAAACAAATAGCAAGGAAAACAATTGTCTCATTCCTATCATCGTAATAATTATATGTTATTAATAAAAGCGTTCATATCAGCATCACTAAAATATTGGTATACATCATGTAACGTGTCTACTTTTAATATTCGTGATGAATAATAATGGACCGGAAAATAGTTGCAAATATAATTTTTACAATTTCAAAATTTGAAGATTAAATCAAATTGTGTCTTTGATCACAAGTCACTCAGATGTACATGCAACGAAACAGCAGAAACATTGTGTTGTTGTCATAAAAAATAAGACAGACTGTTTACGTTTTTTCCGAAGCTTCTATTCCCCTTCACAACCACTCGGACAAGTTAAAATTTTGGCGGACAAGTAAATTTCAAAACTTACTTGTCCGGCGGACAAGTAAATATTCTGGCTTATTTCTATCGCTGCTTATTGTAATATGTGCAATACATTTCCTTTTAGGTCATCAGTTAGTGTAGGGGCAGATAATGAGATGAGTGGTTCCACTGATGGTGATGCACGGATGTACGAGTTGCAGCTGCCCCAAAGTCTCTTTGATTTTTGTCAGAAGTTGCCAGCTGACAGTGACCAGTGGCTAAGTGCTACGAATAACAAAGGTTAGTTTTAAAAATTTGCCTTACATATATATGTGCAGTGTAAAAATTCAACTTTTTAAAAACCTATATTTAAATAAAACTACAATAAATATTGTCGTACTCTATAAAATAAATTGCTTTTCACACCACAATATAATGCAGTGTTCGAAATTAAGGCCTTTCAATCGGTGGCCTCCAATTAAAAATCCGTCCCGCTGTTTCAATTCGCCGAAATGTTCCAGTTATCGGCCCAACACCAGTGATTCACAAACGCCACCAATTTATCTCAGTGGGCATGGCTAGGCTGCATCCGATGCATAGTTCATTAGAATTCTGAGATCCGGCTCAGTTATAGGAGACAGTAAATGCAACTTTGGTAATAATTCAACAATAGTTTATCAAAACTTAACACTTATCACGTGAACAGTTGCATTCAGTAGCAAAGCTAACGAACGCTAAGTCTAAACATCGGTGGCATCGCCACCGACAGTGCAGTTTTCCAAGAGTCAGACTGGACGCCATTTTTCATAGTTTTGCCGCGTCCTTTGGACTAAATTTTACGGTGTTTGGAAGGTGTCTCAGTTGTAGGTCAGCGTTAGGCACATTTTTTGTTCTTTATCTACAAATAAATACGGCCTAAATCCAAGTTTGACAGGTGACAAAAGTGCATTTCGTAACGTGACCAACATCGGCAAGTTGAAGGCCACATAGTTTGGTGGTGTCACCTAGCAAATAAACAGGGAAACACCTAAAAAGAAGTGGCAAATGTACTGTATACATGCATCTGAGTGCAACACTGATACAGTTAAATACAAGTACTAGCTTTGGGCAGAGTTTGAACAATCAGGACATACATTTGGAACAATATTTATTATTAGTGTTGCACTCAGATGCATGTACTCAGTACATTTGCCACTTCATTTTAGGTGTCTCCCGGTTTATTTGCTAGGTGACACCACCACGTGGCCTTCAACTTGCCGATGTTGGTCACGTTACAAAATAAACTTTTGTCACCAGTCAAACTTTAGGCCGTATTTATATATATATATATATGTGTGCAATGCAAAGTTATATTATGTTAGTGTAACTTAGCTCTGTTATGCTAGTGTACATATAGTTAATGTTAAAATTATTAGTAAAATTAAAATGACAGACATTCACGTGTGTGATTAAAGAATGTGGAAAAATGGACATGTTTGAAAGTGGTTTGTAAATTAGTCGGGCCTGTTCAAATTCAGCAGGGCCGGTTAAAAAATTCTGGGTCAGTTCTTTTTTTTTGCTAATTTAAGACTAATGACATCTAAATTAGTAAGTTCACCCAGTTACTTTATTTTGAAAAAATTTCATTTTGTTTCTCTAACTTGAAAATGTCTATAGCGATAACTTCAATGACATTAACAAATTGCATACCTGTATGCAATACGGCCATCATTTCTCATTAAAATTATCTAAACTTTATTTATTAAAAAATTCACTTGTTTTATTATTTAAGGAAATATAAAATTAGTAAATAAACAAAGATGTTTGTAATTGTATCCTAATGTAATTACAGAAAATCAGGTCTCAGGTATTGTCCATTGAAATTTGGTTTCATAAAACATGTTAATCATTTTAAAAAGAAAACATTTTTAAATACATAATATGATTTGCTATATATATTTCATAGATCTGTATAATAACCATTGTAACTTGTATTTTTACAGACGAAGAATTCAGTATTGCTGTCCGGAAACATGGTGACCAGTGGATAAATATATATGTCCGTGGTAAGTTGGCAACCAGAAATGTAATTCTATTTACAACAGTAAAAAAATTTGTGTTTACACTTTGAAATCTTGTTTTAATGCATCAATCAATATTAGTTTGAAAATAATTAATAATGAACTATTATAGGTGTTTCCATGTTAGGTGGCAAATAATTAGATCAGAGAAGACACATTTACCCCTGAAACCTTCACAGATGTTGTCAGACATAGAAGTGGTTTGGGTGCGTCCGTCCAGAGAAAAGGGTGTTAGCCAATGTTTCAAGCAAGATTTTATAGGCCAACGGAAGAGAAAAAGGCCACTGAAGCAATGGACCGACTTGATTAGAAAGGACACTTGTTGACAGTAGAGTTGTATGTGGTGAACAGAACATGAGGGAGATAGGAAAGTGAGGGGTCAGTTTAGTTTGTTTAAGTAAAATTATGTCAATTTGAATGACTATACAGTCCAGGCGCAATTGAATGTGAACTACACTGTACAATTAGTCTCATGAGTCACTTCACCAAGATGTTGCTTAAAATTATTATGACCAGGATGAGAAACAAAATAAAGCCGGAAATTGCTGAAGAACAATGTGGATTTGTAGAAGATAAAGGTACAAGTAATACAATATACATCCTACGAACACTGATAGAGAAGGCACTGGAAGTGCAGAAAGAACATATGCCAGGTATTCAAGTAGGGGGATACAACATGAATCATTTACGATATACAGACGGCACAGTACTGATTGCTGAGAACAAATAGATCTACAACAGATGCTAGATACAGTAATAAGCGAAAGTGAAAAAAAGGTCTGTCCTTGAACAAAAAGAAAACAGAAATCATGGTCATCTCAAAGAAAAATTACACTCCAACATGCAACATGGTAGCATATGGCACTGTTTTGAAGCAAGTCCGAACGTTTAACTATCTGGGATCATTAATACCATCCGACGGTCGATGCAACGATGAAATCAAGAGACGAATTACTCAAGCTAAAACAGCTTTTCACAACATGAAAAACATTTTAACAAATAAAACTATATCAGTTGAAGTTTACTGCAATGCTACATAGAGCCCATATTGCTATATGGATGTGAATCCTGGACAATAACCAAAAATTCCCCAAAAACCACAGAAGCCACTGAAATGTGGTTCTTAAGAAGAATGCTGCGAGTGCCATGGACTACAAAGCAAAGCAATGAAGTCATCCTTAGGACAGCCAAATCAAAAAGAAAGATCATCAACAAAGTTAGAACACAACAAGCACGATTTATAGGCCATGTCATGAGAAAGAAAAAGTTAGAACATATAGTAACTACAGGAAAGATAGAAGGAAAACGATCCAGAGGACGCCAGAGAATAAAAATAATAGATAGTCTCTCAACATGGTGTGGAAGGAGCACAACAGAACTGCTACAAACTACACACGACCGTGCGGTTTGGAGTGCCATGATCGCCAATGTCTGTGACAGACATGGCACATAGAAGAAGAGAGTCCTGTTTAAAAAAAAAACAAGGAGAGTAATAAATCGCTCCCCTGAAAGCTCCAAGGAGAGTTATTCACTCTCCTGGCCAGAGTGTCCTTAACTTGCATGCCAGAAACAGCCATGTTCAACAACATTTTGACATCTTTGCTGTCAAGAACATTCCATAATCTGTCGGGTGGCGTCTCAGTACGCCATCCTCATATCATGCAATGTATGGCATACACAGTGACCCTACCACATGGGTTGTGAATAAATTGGATTTACAACCATGATAACAGTGGCTGTTTCATGGTGGCTTTCTGAGAAGGGTTGCAATGCTTGCGGTGCAAACAGAATGATGCAGGGGCCAATGTTGTAGGACTTATGTGGATGAAAAAACAACATATTTATTTATTTGGCTTAGGCATTAGCTCATTCGTTTTTGCTGTTTTGCAAGGAGTGCAGTCAGTCGCACTCCTAAGATCAACACGAGGAATGGCAGTGCAATCATGCTCCTCAAAACAGTAAGTCTGACTGCATGGGGAGATTTAAACATTTTCGCATTTGAATCTTTCTGTGAGAACCATGCTTCATCCATGTTTGCCATGCCCACTTGAAACAGTGATTTCTGTTGTAGATGTTCGCAACAAGTTGTTTGAGTGCCTCTCGGACCGATGGCGGTGCAGCATCAAAACCATATCAGCCACACTGAGTGGCGCCCCCTGTGAGACAGAGCGGAAAGTTAAGCCGGACGTCAGTGACATGGAGGTGAAAGGTGCAGCTGGCAAGGATAATGAAGTCGGGAGGAAGCTGGGACGCGGGTGTCGGAGGAAACGAAGCACGTTTCATGAGATGTCATCCGATTATGTGATGTTGCCAAAGAGACAAGCAACTAGGAGTCATCGTCAAGTTGATCTGGGAGTGCCAGCAGAAGGGAGCCCGTCACAGAGCAAGATGAAGCCTAGAAATTACGTGGCTGCGCTAGCGGCACCTGATAGTGACATTCCAGCACACCAAGATATGATTTCGAAGCAATCGTCACCGGAGTCTTCAGTTGTTGCCGAGACAAACAGTGAAACCAATTTTGTTGATGGGCCAGATCGTATAGTGGATGACATTGTGGCTGATAACTCATATGACGATGTTAAAACTGAACCGTTCACTCAGGAACCAAGCAGCAGCATAGACGGACAATTTGACACGGAACAGCAGACAGAATGCATCAACAGGGTGCGCCACCGCGGCCCGAGGAATCGGAAGCCTTACATTGCCTACGAACAGGTCATCAACGACAACCGGGCAGCGATCGCAGCATTGTCCAAACACGAATATCACTGCGCGCTGTGTCCCAGCTATGTGTGTTACACCAGTAAGACCCTTCACAACCACATTGTCTTCAAGCACAAGATGTCCTCGTCAGCCTACCAACAGCTCGTCGCTGCAAACCCAATAGACGCAGATACAAACCAATACGAAACAGACATTGCAACTTCCATCGACAATCCCAATGGCGACACCGTCAGTGCAGCCACCTTGCAGAAACAACCCGCACCAGCCGCGGGGCATAGAAAGAAGCAAAAGCGACGGACACTCAACAGTGTAGAGAAACCGATCGCTTGTCTCGTGTGTCCGCAGCAGTTCGTGCAGCGTACGTCGATGATAAAGCATGTGAAGCAGATGCACATGACACTGGAGAATACAGAGGAGATGTTGAAACTGCTCGAGGAAGACAAGATAGCACACGCCAAGCAGCTCAGTCCCATCACCGTCGAGTGCCCTGTGTGTAGCGTAGAGCAGCGCGGCAAACGGATCATCACACACATGAAGAAGGTAACAATAATATTTGGAAATCGCATACCCACCCTAACCTTCGGTGGTCCCTGGCTTTAATGATGACTCTTATTTATACCTGTTTACAATTTTGCCTAATGATTCTAGTATGTGGTGCCTCTGAGATCGGATTCATGGGGATATAGGTGCTATTGAAGTTTATTATTATAAAATTATTATATTTATCGTTTGCTATAAAAACCCACGAATGACAATCCACAAAATCTCAAAGTGTCAGTTTTGCTTCGGTGTATTTGGCCTCCGTATGTTGTGCTTTTGGTTCAAGTACACCTTACGTTTGGTCCATAACTCCCCCTAGAAGTATATGTGAAAAGTAAGAATGGTATAAAATTTAATCATAAATGGCTTTGTAAATGACACAAATCCAGTGATCGAAAAACTAATTTTTGAAAGGATTGGATCCTCCCACCCACACCAAAAAAAAATGACACTTGGAAACACTGTACACTCATTGCCTAGTTGTGGACCTTTTATGTAATCCAAATTGACCCACCCATGTCCAATTTAGTTTTGGATGATTGGAATTTATTACACATATATTAAATTTTACATATACATTGGAACCTCATTATTAACGTCACCTTTGGCACTGGACAAAAGTGACCTGAATAACGAGTGGACTGTATTAGCGGGACTAATATCCTATGTGAAGTCGCACAATACTGGGCCGAATTGGTGTCCTGTAACTTACGCTATATTTTGCTCCATAACCTGCTTCTTTGTGGACAGTTCCTGCGTCACATAACAGTGAGTACAGAGATCTTATCTTCTTCTTTAATTTTAGATGTAGATGTATATTGGCTACCATCTAAGACAGTTTTTCATTTATTTTAATCACTTTTTGTTTTTTTGCACTTTTGTTTTTGGTGTCCAGTCCTCCCTTTTTGGCCCATTATTGTGCGACTCCTATACTTTACTGTATGTGGAAATAATTTAAAACTGTTCTAGGGTGTCCTTAATTTCGAGGTGGCTGTATTACTGAGGAGATCGTAAAGCGAGGTGCCGCTGTCTGTAATATTATAATTATGCCCAGTATATAATATGAAGCCCCTAAGCTTGATCCTGTAATTTTGTTTTATTTTCACCAAGATGCACGCGAGCGAGCCAGAGTTTGAGCAGCTGTTTGAGCTGGCAAAGAACAAGTATTACTCGATCCGCTCGAAGCTGTCGCTGGCGCGTGAACCACCCGATCGCGTCAGCTGTCCGTACTGCGGCCGCCAGTTCGCGCGGGTCAGCATGCGGGGTCACATCCGCTACCGTTGCCGTAGCAACAGCGAGCGCACCCGTCTGTACAACTGCCACCTGTGTGGCTATTGCACGCCATACGAGGATCATCTTCGCACGCACAAGCTGCAGCACCCGGTTGGAGTGAAGGGATTCGTTTGTCACGTGTGTGGCTGCACGTATCACACACGCGCCGGGCTGATGGTGCACACGCGCATCAAACATAACATCATCAAGGAGAAGCCGCTGATGGAGTTCCGCTGCTCTGTCTGTCACAAGAACTTCCACTACAGCACCCAGCTGATGAGACACATGTCTGTGCACAAAGGTGAGTTGTTAATGGGTGGTACTAATTTTTATGTGACCTGCCCCAACGAACTGGGTATTAAATGGCACATGCCTATTCTGCATACGAGCCAAAAAGAAGCTGTCTAGGTCATGTCCCATAAATGTTGTGATTTTGACAGAAATACACACCTTATAATCTCCTCTTGCAATGTCCGGTTTATTTTCCTTGACAAATAATCCAAAACTAATACAACACTACCGGTAACTACATGCTTTTATTTTGCACAATTTGCCTGTTTTTCTCAAAACGTAATTTTTTAAAGTTTGCTTCATTTTAAGAAATAAATAAAAAACTACAGTTGAAGATATTTGAACAAATTGAGTGTCATTATGTTCAGTGGAATCCAAAATATTCAAAATTCTATTTAACAAACTTGCAACTTAATACCCTCTTTGCTGTGACAGGTCATATAAGTGACGGTCGCAAATGTTCGGACTGGAAGGTACATTTCTCAAAACTGAGGAAAAGCCAAACTACATTCGCAAGGTTGAAACAATCGATTTTCTTTTTCTGCATTTTTACTACAATTGAATATTTGAAAACTAAGTACCTCACTTTGATGTCAGCTTGCTCAAAACTTATATGGGTCCATTCAACCACACATAACTTCACAACAAATTGACTCATACGGGTGGATCAAATTTTGTTCTTAACATATTTTTTTCTACAAACCACAATTAGCAAATGTTGATTATAAATATAAATTCTAAATATTCAGCTCTTCATCAGTTACTATATAATTAGTCCAATTACCACTCACTCAATCCTCTTCGTGCCCTAGCACATAAGGCATCAACAAGAGAGCACCACTGCTGTCGGTTGGCAGCCTGTGCTTTGATCGTACTCCATGTCAGCTGGCAGGCCTTCATTTCATCCTCCACTCTTCTTCTCCTTTGGGCGACCTCGTCGCCGTCTTCCATCCGCTGCCCAACGTAGGGCTACCTTTGGTAGTGTGCCTGTGGGCATTCTGCAAATGTGCCCTAGCCATCTCCATCTCCGTCTCTTGATCTTCATAGCCAGGGATGTTGAATCTGTCTGGCGAAGCAGCTCTTCATTGATGATGGTGTTCGGCTAAAATGCCCCTATAATCTTCTAGTCCAGGTCTTCAAAAATTTAGGTAAGTGTCCATCTCATGTTCCTGTTTCCCTCTTTAGTGATTTCTGTCATCAGCCAGTCAATGGCAAGGATGACCAGAAAGGGAGGTGGTGATACCTCAAAAGTGCTTCCTTTGGCCTATTTTGTCCCAGCCTCCCAGGTTGATGTGGAGATTGCTCTTTCTTTGATCTTCTGTATCCTAGCATTGTTTTCCCTGCTTGCTCCATAGCCTTGTTGAAACTGTTTATTGTCATCTCTGTTTCCTCCTGCAGAATACAAAATTTTTTCTTCAGAGCAATTATGAACTGTTGCTTCGTTTCTGGGTTCTGTATCTTGTCTGTATCACAGCGCTGTTTCTTCTTTTCTCCAGTCTTAGCCTTCCTCAGTTTCAGGGCGAGTTTTTCCATCAACAGGCTGTGGTCACTGCCAGCATCTGCTAGTCTCCTTGTTCTGACTTCTTGTAGTGAGCGCCTCCATTTCCCGTTTATCAGGATGTGATTTATTTGGCTCTCAGTCTTGCCATCTGGAGATCTCCATGTCAGCTCGTGAATTGTCTTGTGTAGGTTCCTTCGATCACAAGGTCATTTCCCCGCACATAATGTCAGTAATGTCACACATTCTGCTGCCATTTTCAGTCATCCTGCCTGTTCCATGTTTGCCCATGATCCTCTCCCTGTCTATGTTGTCACTCCCCACACGTGCATTGAAGTCCCCAAGAACCACTAGTATGTCATGTCGGGGATGTCTTCCAAAGTTGACTGAAGACTGTCATAGGTGTCTTTGTCCTCATCCTCTACTTCTTCTTTTGGCACGTAGCAGATTACCACTGAAAGTTTGATAAATCTGGAGTTAAATCTAACATAAAGAAGTCTCTCACTGATTAGCTTCCATTCAAGAAGAGTGTTATTGTGCTTCCTCTGGGTGATCAGGGCCACTCCCTGTCGATGCTGGTTGTCTTCTCTGCCTGACCATATTATGGTGATGATTCGTCTGACATATATGGGGAGGTTGCAAAAGTGGGAAGGGGGAGTTGTGTAGAGGTAGGGGTAGTAGGCAGCAGAAGGGGAAAGGGTGAGGAGGGGGAGATGTAGGTGGTGTCACAGATAGGGGGCTGTAATTGAAGCAGTCCAGGAACACGGTCATCATGTCAATTAGAAACTGTTATGAAATAAATGGTTTAAATTGCTGTGACAATTATTGTGTTTATGATTCAGTGGAGCGTGACTTCGAGTGCAGTTTGTGCTCACGAACCTTCAAGGACGACGTGACGCTGAAACGACACCAGAAGACGTTCCACTTCAACGAATACCGCTATCACTGCGACAAATGTGGCCACGGCGTCGAGAAACGACAGTATCTGGAGCGACACAAATGTGGACGTGTACGACAACACAAGAACCGAGTCATCGTCAAACGTGACGCCGTCATCACCGACACCATGACAGAGCCCGTGCCTCCGGAAGAACAAACTGTGTCAGTGTTTATCGACGAGAACGGGGTCTGTAGTGCGATTTCAGGCAACAGCGTTGCACTAGCGATGGATACAGCCAGTGCAGTGGCAAGCACTGTGAACCTGGGGGCCATCTCACAGTGGCCAGGAAGTGGTGTGGAGATGATCCCCAAGGGGATCCAGCAAGAACAGTTGTTGTTTGTGACAGGAGACGACACGACTATGGCACCAGAGATGGTTTATGAGGAGGTGGTGATACCTCAGAGTGCTGTCCTCACTATGATTTGTGAGGCAGCCAGCACTGGCGAGGAGAACGTCAATGCACTCGTCATTGAATAACACAACTCTACGGTTGCACATTGTTGGCCAATACTCTGTGTGACGTTTATGCAATGAATACAGTGGAACCTCGTTAAACATAAACCGGAATTCCAGACATAATTTTACGGGAAGAAAATCTCCAAATGCTAATACAGGGTGTATACCCTGTTGTATGCATGATTCGTTTATTAATTTGGACATATGTTGGAGATCAAGGTGTCTCGGTTAATGAGGTTCCACTGTTTATATAGAGATAAGGCAAACACTCTTGAAATGTCATATAATTATATACATTAATCAACTGTGATATCTTAAAAACTACCTGTCCTATCTTGACCAAATAATATTCTGTTTGTATAACACTTTTTAATAGTAACCATGATAACCAGATAATTCTTGGAAATTCTGACGGGTGGTTTGTGGAAAGTCACACGGAAAATTGAATTCATACATTTCCATTTTTGTTATTTATTTTAACAAATAATATATTAAATTGTGCAATAAAGTAGTTTGGCTGAATAAAGAATAATTTTTTGATAAAATAATTTTTTTTAATACTAATTTATTATAATTGTTATGTAAGTTAATATTCAAAATTCATTTTTAGCAAAAGAATTGTGTTTTTAGACCAAAACCACTCCTTCAAGCTTACGAAGTATCATCTGGTTATCATGGTTACTGTAATGCAAATGTATTATTATCTGACATTTTTTCAGTCAGAAATCATCAAATACACTGGTCAAAAATGTGGTCAAAGTAGGACAAGTACTTGTTAAGATTGACAGTTCAGTTAATTAAAATGTGACATTTCATGAGGATCCTGTCTTTAAAAACATGCCTACAATAAGTTAGCACTTTGCATGTTCCTAGATTATATGTACTTTCAATTCAGTTTTCACTCGTGTGAATTACAGTCTGAACAATTAATGTTTAATCTGGTTGTGGTACATGTTCAAAAATCTCACATAGCATTATGCACTATTAATGTTTGTGCACAGTTATTGCTGATGCGAGAAAGCATGCATGAAATTGATTATGTTTGTGTCAATTAAATATATTTCCAAAAGTCATCCAAAGCTGTAGACTTTCTTCAGATACACTGAACTAATACATTTGATGCTAGGAAGCATGCACACGATTATGCTGTTTATGTTAATTAAATATATTTCCAAACGACACCTAAAGATGTATAATATTCAGATACACAAAATACATAGTTTGTTGAACTTCATTTCAAACTACTGGCAGTAGGCTTTTTAGAGATTTTTAGCAAGAAATCTCACATTTTCATCAAGAGTTTGATCTGCCTCTGGGAAGATCTTCCGGCGCATTTCGTATACATGTTTAGCTTGAGCATGATGAGGCGTGGCTGACGCGTTGAGTGGGGTACCTGCACTTTGTTGGTCTAGGCGGTCGCTTCTGCCATTGCACTCACGTGTCGGTTCCAATCCAGTGTTGTTGAGAGAAATACTCTGTCCCCGAATCTTTGTTCGATTCAGGAATGCTATGCAGTAATAGACAACTTCGTCGGCTGCACTGGTCCTGTGCATGTATTGCATCACGCGAGACCTTGTTGTCGTCTACAAGTCGAGTCACCTGTTTCTCAGTGGCCAGTATTGTCTTCACACCTTATCCATTTTCAGTGGCACACGAGTCACAATTTGTTCTTTGTGTTGTCCAACAGTCCAACCATAATAATATTTTACACAAGAGTGTCCATGAAGCTGGGATCTTTCAAGAATTATGGTACAATAACCCAGCTTTTTCTTGACCACCCCGGGGGTACGTGAGACATTTTGCAGGAGGTATGCGACGAATTGACGAAATCTGAGGATTTCTGCTAATGTTGTTCGCGAGTTACATCAAAAACAGGGACAGTAATTAGGCATTCCTGTTTTATAATCCTTTGGAATTCACTACAAATAGATACAATGTTTTCGAAGATGTTTCAAAATCAAGGGACTGTAGTTTGAAACCTAACGAGGCACCGGTCATATATAATATGATAATCATTCAAGTTTTCAGGCCAGAGTGAATGAGTTGAATGTTAATTCATGCAATGATACTTCACTGCATGATTGCTCTCGCACAAAAAAATCATGTCCTAGCAAGATACACTGGTACAGTGTGACTGCTGCATTGACTAAAAAGATTAAACTGGGCTTTCTTCTGCCAAGTTGCCAACTACCCTTTTCAAGTAAACCTGTGGGTTTAGTGACTGCCTCCATGGTGCACACAATTCAGCCTAAACTACAGTGGGTGTGAAAAACATTGATGTATTTGTACTTGAGCCAATAATTAATTGTCCACCAAGCACCAAGCAGCAGTAGAGCAATGTGGTTTAATTATACTAATATAAATTCACCAAGTTATGTGGCATTGACTATTGCTTTTGTGTTTCATTCCAGTATGGTATTTAAATATAAAATGGAACATATATGTTCTATCCTTAGTCAATGTAGTTAGTAGATTGTATTAAATATGGTATATTCCATATGTTGTTGACGACTGGGCAAAGCATTTGCCTGCGGTGACGGAGGGCTACGACCTGGCCGACATCTACAATGCGGAGAGACAGGACTCTATTACCGTGCCCTGCCAAACAAAGGAGAGAGTCACCGTCTTGTTGGCGTGTTTGACCACAGGCGAGAAGCTTACACCACTGGTGATCGGGAAGGCAGCCAACCCAAGATGCTTCCGTGGCATGGACAAGGCACTGCTTCCGGTCATTTATCGTGCGAACAGGAAAGCGTGGATGACGAGCATTCTCTTCACCGAGTGGCTCGAGCGGATAAACGGAAAGACGAAGTTGCAGCAACGTCACATCTTGATGTTTGTGGACAACTGTGGTGCCCACCCCGACCTCAAGTTGTCAAACATCAAACTCGTGTTTCTGCCTCCAAACACGACATCACATCTCCAGCCTTGCGATGCTGGCATCATCGCGACAATGAAGGCTCACTACAGGAAGCGGCTAGTACGGCATGTTTTGGCAGAGATGGATTCGGCCAACACTGCGACAGAACTGAGCAAGCGTGTTGATGTCAGGGACGCCATCGGCTGGCTGTGGTTGGCGTGGTGCAGTGTCTCAGCATCCACAATCATGAAGTGTTTCGCTTGGTGTGGCTTCGTAGAGGAGGTAGAGGCGGTTGGGAATGAACTCGACGCATTGGAGCAACATGGTGGCGACTGCGAGAGGTTGTTGGGTGATGTGTGATGGGACGACTATATCACCATGGATGACGGGACGTTCGCAACGAACACTGTTGGCGACAACTGGGAGGCTGTGATTGTCGCCCAGGCACGAGGAGAGTCGTTGGAGGAGGAGGCGGATGACAGCGAAGACAACGAACCAGAAACACTCCCTGTTATCACAGCGAGGGACGCATTGCTGCAGATCAAGGTATTGTTGGCTTCGCTCTGAGTGCAAACGATGCACCACTGCTGGACGCAGCATCGACGGTGCAGGACTTGCTGCAGGGACACTGCATTAGGCAAGCTGCCCTTGCAGAGCAGACGGCCATTACAGATTTCTTCAAGCTGCAGTGAGCTGTCATGTCGTAATGAACACTGATGTTGACTTTTTGACATGTGGTGGGCGTAATTGTTTGATTTTGTATTATTCATACAGGTGAATAATAACATATTTATTTTTTATATAAAATGTGTGATGTGTTAGTTTCTTATTTGTAGTGCACGTACCTCACTTATTTGTTTATTATGAAAATGGTGTAGTAGAAATTATGTTGCTGCCGAGCCACCATAACTTGAGCCGCTGTCTCATCTTCATCAACCGAGAGCATAGTTGTGAGCCTTCTTGACAAAGACCGGGAGGTGACCATGCAAACAGATGAAGAACTGTGCAAACTTTCACCTCTTACGGTAATTAATGTTATTTCATCCTTTCTAATTATGTTTTCATTGACGTGTCTATTTAAGGGATTTTCTCAGAACTTCGATGTCTGATATCAGACGAAAGTACTTTCGTTTGGGGAGAGGAGTCTGATAATTATCTGGTGTCGGACATTGGTATTTATGCAATGGACCAATGACGATAATCTCAATGTCAGATATTTTATAAAACATTCAATTTTTTAAAAGTGGTTCAGTATGAGAATTGTATTTACTTATGATAAGAATTAAGTTAATATGAGATAATAATAGTTTTATATAAGAAAAAAATTATTTCTAGAGAAAACATATTTTAGTTTGTATAAGATGCTGACAGTTTGGGAACATTTGTTTGATATTATTCAATTTATTTGTTTTGCAATTTAAATTTGTGTCTAAAGACAGTCCTAAAATTGGAATTATTCCACTCTTTCAATGTTTGTACATTATTACCAAATGTATTTGGCATATGAAAAGCCGTATGCCTACTATGTTTAGGTTTGTTTCTGTTTAATGATAATTTAAATCAACCAAATGTCTCATGAATTCACACCAGCCAGTGGGTGCTGCTGATTAGATTACATCAGTCTTAGTACCCTCTGAACTATTACCTTGCCATGAAACACATCCAATCACCTCATTGCCTTTTATGGCTTTTAAGTTTGACCAATTTAGATTTGGGCCAATCATGGCTGATATTGCATGTAATGTTTGGGAAGTAAAAGTAATTAGCAAAAAACATAAGTTTAACTGATTTCAATTTTGGCCAATCATAGCTGATAATGTAATGTTCAAGACATAAAAAGTCATTAGTAGAAAACGTAAGGTTGAAGAAGTAAAAGTAATTATTAGAAAACACACTACCACTGAGACTGGCTCTTGAGGGCGATCCATGTTAATAAGATCTTGGTTGTCAAGTGTTTGTCCTGTGTTAGGTGACACTAGCTGTCTATCCTGATTGGCCATGTCGTTTTAATTTTGCACTAATTGACCAATCATTGTTTGTTGTTGTGTCATGTTTCAGGCCTGTGTCAGATGCAACACAAGAAGCTGCTGATAGCTGTAGCACAAGCTTATGACCAAAATATCTCTTCCTTTTCTACAGAGCTAATCTTTCTTCCACGACTATGACATGCTCAAGAGCATTGTGCTCGATTCTTTATTGAATAATAAACCTACCTCACCATTTCCTTGTTGTAGATATTTGTGTTGCAAACATTCATAGCTGTGTTACTTTTACTGAATAAATTATTGTTCCATTTGGCTTTGTATAAGAACTCTTAATAGCTATGTACTTGGCTAAAGATCCATTTATGTAAGTGATTTCTGTCTGATTATGTCATGCCACATTGTGGGACAGTAAAATCGGAAGCAAAACTTTGTAGACACTCTCATGAGAACATTTTTTTAAAATAATGTTTTTTGTAAGAAGGTTTTTGTACAACATTTGTACAACAGAGGTTAAAAAGGGTAGTTTGTTAGTTCCAGATGTTTCTGTACTTTTGGCCCAAGTCCAGTAAGTTTATGCAAGCTTACATACACACTCATTGGTCAGAATTAACATTGTGATGTCAGTCCATAATGGTGTGCTTGTCTACAATTGTACCAAGTTAAATAAATCAACGTTAAGCATCCTAGTATGTGCACACGGCCAGTGGTGACTTGAGCCAATAGCATGTTTTTATGCATGCCTAGCGGTAAACATTCTTCTAGCTGCACACATTTTGTGATGTTAGCATCTAACACCCACACAAAGTGCTTTTTAAGTACTAAAACAGTGTTTGAATAAAATATAATTATCATATGTTTAATGGTACATATTTGACACAGTCAAATTTACTTAGGGATCATCTCAGAACGTCAATGTCAAATATCAGACAAAATTATTTTCATCTGGCCACAGCCCTGCGCCCCGTCAGACGAAAGTGTGTAAACATAGATATGATGATACCAGTATCGGTCAGAAGCATAAAATATGCCTCGGACCCATCAACATTCCGAGATGATGCCTTAGACTTTTTAATAATGGTTCCACTGATCTTGAGACTTCCTTGATTCTAAACAGTTTGTTGTCACTTCTTGCAGGAGCCATTGAGATGCTGGTGCCTTTCTGACAGTACGACTACTTGCAATACTACCCCGGAATCGCGGGGCAAACAATAAACGGAACACACAAACAATATTGTTTAACTTTTAATGAAACAGATATTCCGGAGCAATAGTATTGAAATAAAAGGTGTTTCATATTATACAATTTCTGTCAACATTTACATTTAGAGAACATCCAAGTCATCTGCAAACAGAGGTGACCTCTGTGCTCAGAATGAGTTGAACCACACGGGGGATTACTGCCGAGTCCTGTTTTGACATTATTTTCTGTACATTACAAAAATATTCACCAAACAACTATTACTTCAAAAATTACTTTTGCAGACATTTATTGAGCTAGCACTGAATTTTCTGGTAACATGGATTTTTTAAAGTAATAATAAAATATATTATCATGAATATCAAAGTTACTTACGGCCTTGGATATGAGTATCAGCAAAGGTCATTGACCTAGCATAACACATCATTCATCAGTGTAATTTTGTATGTTTTTTTAATGTTGCAAGTTACAGTTCCAGTAAAATGTTGCTGCACAATATTGCAAACAATTCATTTTAGAGCCTGCACAAATTGCTATCTACAAGTTTACAATTTATCTGCTCCAGCAATTTAACAGGTAAAGGAATTGAAAACAACAAGAAATGCAAGTAACATTTATTATACATAGATATTCAGCAATTGGACCTTTTGCATGGTCTTCTGTGGTCTTAACAGCATGGTCCTTAATCAACGAACCATCTTGATTGGTTTGTACAATGTGGGTCTTGTACCACGGCATGGAACATGTAGACCCTATGACTTGGTCCGTATTCTATGGAGTATCGACATATTGGTCTTATGCGTTCAGTGCCATATCTGATCAGTGAACCATCTTGCACGGTTATATAAAGAACTTGCAGACCTCACATGGTCCATACTGTGTAGACCTTCTAACGTTGTCCATAACACATGGACCTTACAAGGTCACAACCATGTGGACCATTGTTTTAGGTCTATACCATGAGGTCCTATGTCCTCACAAAACAGTTCAGCTTGTAATGTGACTGTGTTGTCAGCTTTGCACAGTTCATCGTGAATGAGATGTCTTTGGCTGATGTCGCTCAGAACATATCAGTGTCACATGTCATCATTTCCCGTTTGTCTCGATGAACACTCTTCTGTGAATGGATGGCCGCTACAAAGAGACATGATTACATAGATGTATAATCTTACATGGGAATGGAAACAGATTATCTCCCAACTAAGCAGTAAACGTTTATCATAGCAAGGTAAATATGAATTAGGTTTTGAACTACATCTAAAATGAAACAATGCTTTTTAAAGAAAAACACCAGTTGCTATGATGCATTTCAAAATAATATATTTGATGACATGTTGATAAACGTAGGTATTACTGAGAAAATATTAAGAATTACTGGTTCAGAATTTTGCTATGTAATCTAGACATCTGTTTGGTCAAAATATCTACTTTCCAAACCAAAATATTGTTACAATCAACCGTGAATAGATTTCTAAATGGCTATTAGTTGTTGCAGCACTATTAAAGAGAGGCCTGTTCCTAATGTTTGTATATTAATATAATATTCTGAATTGGGACTGGAATAAATATGTTGAGGATATACTGCCTACCAAATTGCATTTAATAAGCCCGAAAGTGTTCACAATTTGAATTCTTCTTCCACAAAGTGTAAACAAAATATTCAGATTATAAGCACTGACAATATACCGGATGCTGGGTGGTTTAACCACAAAGCTCTTTGATGTTCAGTGTGGTCACGACGTTCCCAACTTCACAACAACCAATTCTAAAACCGCCTGTTAATATTACTACCCTGGCTGATTCCAGGTTAAAGAACAAACAATCTCTCTTTAATGCAGTGAATGAGTAACAACAGATATTCCTGTAGATGTCAGTCTTGCATACATTAAACCTACAAAAGAATGCTGTGTATGTGCGCACATTCATGTTTGCGTGCATGTGTGTGATTTTTTGCCCACCTATAGACGACCAGCTGTTGCTGGCAGGGTCACAGCTGGCTCCGTCAAATGACGGTTGTCTCCGAGCCATAGCTACATTGATGCGTACACCAAACACCATGGTGCCATACATCTGAAACAACATGTACAGTGTTGCAGTCTGATAGTGCATACACCAAACACCATGGTGCCATTCATCTGAAACAACATGTACAGTGTTGCAGTCTGACAGTTCATACACCAAACACCATGGTGCCATTCATCTGAAACAACATGTGCAGTGCTGCAGTCTGACAGTTCATACACCAAACACCATGGTGCCATTCATCTGAAACAACATGTGCAGTGCTGCAGTCTGACAGTGTATACACCAAACACCATGGTGCCATTCATCTGAAACAACATGTGCAGTGCTGCAGTCTGACAGTGCATACACCAAACACCATGGTGCCATTCATCTGAAACAACATGTGCAGTGCTGCAGTCTGACAGTGCATACACCAAACACCATGGTGCCATTCATCTGAAAAACACGTACAGTTCCATTTGCTTATCTAAAAGCGGTAAAGGTAAGTTCTTATATAGCACAGTTTCCAGTCCTCAGGACTGCTCAAAGCACTTCTTGTCTCGGTCGAGAGTCCAAAGCTCTAGCCACCCCACCACTACGCTCTATTGCTCACCCTTTCTGCTCTCTCCATTCTCTCTTTCACCCTCTCACCCTATCTTCTCTCAAGTGAAACTATTGCCTGTGTACATTCAGTCTCAACATCTGGAACACAATCATCAGTCTCATGCTGACCCCTTTTAGCAGTCATGATTGGTTAAAAATGCTTTGCAAAGGCAGCACTTACTTGGGAATAGTTTTCAAGAAAGGAAGTGTATATTCACCTCATTTATGGCTTTATCTGCAGATTCCATCTTTTCAAAAGTCACAAATGCACAGCTGCAACAGAAGAGATAGGTAAAGACATGTTATTAAACAAAACTTGGATTACCACAATGACTGTATAAAACACTATATGTTTTCAGACACCCTAAAAATCTACAAAAATAATAATTGTACTGTATGTTTCGGACACCTATAATGTTTAGTTGTCCGACTACATTTAGTACATAGTGACTGTACGATGTTGGACTCAAACGCGCTTGACGGGACAAAGCCTGTACCTAGGGTATGTTTACGTCCCGACCTGGTCGGATGTGCACACCTGGTCAGAGCTCGACAAATCGCTGGAACTGGTCACTAGAACTATGAACCCTGACTGCGATTGTGTGTTACTCTTGGGCGATTTAAATCGTCCAGACATTCATTGGACACCGTCAAACAACACAATAGGCCTCATGCCCTATTCATGGAGCAATCCACAGTCCGAACTGTGTGTTGAAATGTTATCTGAATACGGCCTTGTGCAGTGTAACGCTGACCACACATGCAACGAGCACACACTAGATCTTGTCTTTGTGCACGGTGCAGAGTGTAATGTTAAGAAAATAGACAAGGCGGTGAAATCCACGCACAACGCCCTACGTTGTGAACTGTTATGTGCCAACCGACCAAAGCAAGAACCCGCTAAACGTTTTGTTTATAACTATCGCAAAGCGGACTTTAGTCACCTAAGACACCTATTGTCTTGTATCCCGTGGTCATTTCTCACGGACACTACTGACATTGACAACAGTTTTTATATATTTTATGACATTTTATTTGCTGCGATAAACGAATGCGTTCCTCGTATCTGCATTCGTGGACGTACATAACCAGTATGGTATGATAACGATATGATCGCAACCTTGAACGAGAAAGACACCGCACACAAAGCATGGAAATACTCACATTCGTTATCTGATTACCAGGTATTTTCTGAACTACGAACCATTTTAAAGAAACTTAAGAGAGAAAAGTATTGTGACTACATATCGGAAATTGAAAAGTCCGTCAAACAAAACACCAAACGTCTATTCAGTTTTGCCAAAAGCAAACAAGCTAATATAAAACTTCCAAACTCAATGGTATATAAAGGCACTGAGGTGTGCGTGCGCTGTAGCTGATTTCACAGTGTGGTGTGACAATCATTTCCTAGACCTGAACGTTCGTAAAACTGAAGAACTCATAATAGATTTTAGGAAAAATCCTACTTCTCCCAAGAGACTATTCATTAACCGAGAGTGTGTAAGGAGAGTAGATGAATACAAGTATCTCGGCACTATCATAGATGCAAAGCTCACATTTGGTGAAAATACAGCGATAATTAACAGTAAGTGCCAGCAAAAGCTGTATTTCTTACGCAAGCTCTGGTCACTCAGTGTCAGCACACATGTTCTACAAACCTTCTACAGATGCTACATAGAAAGCTCTATTACATTTGGGTTTCTTGTGTGGTACGGCGGCCTGAGTATCGTGCATCGCAACACTCTGGCACGAACAGTCAGGGTTAGTGGCAAGGTGGTGGGAAAAAAAAGGATCTATACAGGCAACGGGCAGAGAGAAAGGGAAGGAACGTCTCCTCAGACCCCGAAGATCCCCTGTTTCCATGCTATAAACTACTTCCTTCTGGCCGCCGCTTTCAACTCCCTCACTGCAAATTGAACCGCACTCGAAACTCTTTTGTCCCCTCGTCAATAAGACTAATGAATGAGTAACTGACCTTCGTTCCCCTCCATCTCTGCCAGTCTGACACTGAGTGAGCCTGAGATGATTTAACTTTAACTTAACTTTTTAAAAACTTTTGTAATTTATTTTACTTATTTACCATATTAAATATATTTATTTAACCGATATAACTTTTATTACTTTTCTCTTTTTATTTTTACATTGTGTATATTGCATGTACATTTGTTTTATGTCTTAATATGCTGCTCTACACTCCAAATGAATTTCCCTCACAAGGGACAATAAAGTATTGTGATTGTGATTGAGGCAGACAGTCCAGCTGACATAGCAGAACTATTTTCTGACCACTTCGAATCTGTCTTTACATTAGTAGATAACCTTGTTTATCCAATTATTCCCTCCTATCAATCCGACTCAATGACTAATATCAATGTGTCTTATGATGATGTCATCAGAGTACTAAGAACCACCGATGTAAACAAAGCATGCGATCCTGACAATGTATCAGGTGTAATCCTTAGGGAATTAGGGAATGTGCTGCCGAATTAGCAGGTCCACTAACTATGCTTTTTAATATGTCCTTAAATTGTGGAACTTTTCCAACTTCTTTTAAAAGAGCAAATGTTGTTCCTGTGTACAAGGTGAGACCCGCGGACGTGTACTTCTACCTGACCTGCAATACGGCGGAAAGTGGACCGTTTTACTTGGACGGCGCTGCGATTTTCCGACAGGGCACCATTCCGCACGGCTTTTACAACAGCGCCTACGAGTTGATGCATCAAATCAACGAGGCGCTGATGAAACTGAGCACCGATAAAGTGAAGTCCCGCCTGGAGTACAGCCCCATCACCAACCGGATGAAGCTGCATCTATCGCCGGGTGTCGAATTTATCCTCCCCCTTGGGAACCGTCTGAAGGACGTGCTAGGTTTCGAATCGGACGTCGTCGCGAGTCCGCTCCTGACGGACACGGCCGGCGAGGTCATCGTCAGCGCTGAGCCCGTCGCGTATACCTAGGAGTACGAAAGCCGGTATACGGTGGACAAGAACGCGGGAGTCGACACCCTGTACGTGTACTCCGACCTCGTGGAACCGCGCGTCGTCGGTCACGTGTTTGCCCCGCTCCTTCGAACCGTCCCCGTCTTCGGGACGAACGGACTCAATATCTCGGAGATCTTCGACCGCGTCCAATACGTACCTCTGCTGCGGCGACAATTCGATTCGGTCGAGATCGATATAAGGGAAGATATCGGTCAACCGATACCATTCGTGTGGGGAAAACTCGTGTCGACGCTTCACTTCAGACGATGCAAATCTAAACTGTTTTGACGATGAGCCGTAACGCGTACGAAGACTACTACGTTCGACAGGTCGGCGGCGCCCTACCCGGCGGTCGAGGGCAGCGAGGTCACGGTCTGGGCAATCTCTTCGGGAGCCTGTTTCGAAGCGCCGTGCCGCTTATCAAGAGAGGCGCCGTGGCTTTGGGAAAGCGAGCCCTTAATACGGGCGTACGCGTGGCGCAGGACGTCGTCGCCGGAAAGAACCTGAAACAGGCGGTAAAACGACGCGCGAAAGAGGCCGGCGCCGACCTTCTCGACGGGCTGCTGAATAAGCGGCCGCCGACGAAAAAACAACGACGTATAAAGCCACCGGGTAAGGCGGCGACGGCCAGTAAGAAGAGGCGGCGACGCCCGGAACAGACGAGCGACATATTCTCCACCGGCTAGAATGACGTTCGTGCATCGGCAGTCGTGCGAGGGCGTGAAGAGCGAATTGAACCTGTTCGCCTTGCCGTCGACGCAGACGAGCGTCGAGAGCGGTCAGTGGATCGATCACCAGCCGC
Organism: Paraescarpia echinospica; assembly: GCA_020002185.1. Lineage (NCBI taxonomy): Eukaryota > Metazoa > Annelida > Polychaeta > Sabellida > Siboglinidae > Paraescarpia > Paraescarpia echinospica. The sequence continues at coordinate 42,322,488 of CM034540.1, read as the reverse complement.
TGACGGCGGGCCTATCGAGTTCCTCATCCCGGGTTCGGGAGACGACTATACGGACCTGGCACCGATCTCGCGAACGACGCCTTCGCGGCCCCGGTCAACAATTTTCTGCATTCGATGTTCAGTCAAGTCGACGTATCGCTGAACGGCACGCTCGTGACGCCGTCGACCAATACGTATCCGTATCGGGCCTACCTCGAAACACTGCTGAGCTACGGTGGCGACGCGAAATGGACGCAGCTCCAGAGCGCCCTGTGGTACAAAGACACCGCCGGCTCCATGGAGACGGTCACGGATCACAACGCCGGGTACGAGCAGCGGCGCAGACTTACGCGGGGGAGCCGCGAGGTGGAGATGATGGGACGCCTGCACGTCGACGTGTTCATGCAAGACCGGTACCTGCTGAACGGCGTCGACGTGAAGGTACGACTGGTGCGCGCGAAGGACGCCTTCGCGCTCATAGGCGCGCAAGTCGATCCGGGGTGGCAAGTCTCGATACTGAAGACCTACCTGCAAGTGAGAAAGGTTAAGGTGAACCCGGCCGTCCAGCTCGGTCACATTAAAGCGTTGGCGCGCGGGACCGCCAAGTACCCGATACGTCGAGTCGACTGCAAGGTGTTCTCGATACCGCAGGGGACGCTGTCTCACACGCACGAGAACCTCTACCTGGGCGTCCTTCCGAAACGCGTGTTCTTGTTCATGATCGACAACGACGCCTTTAACGGGACCTACCCTAAAACCCGTTCAACCCGAAGCACAACGACATAAACTTCGTCGCGCACTACGGCGACGGACGCCAGGTACCGAGCAAGCCACTGCAGCCGAACTTCGCGCACAGACGTTACATCCGAAGCTACATGAACCTCTTCGGGGCAACGGGAAAGGCGTACGAGGACGAGGGAAACGACCTGACGCGCGACGACTTCGGCGCCGACTACACCATCTTCGGTTTCGACCTGACGCCCGACTGTTGCGACGCCGACCATTTCAACCTCGTGCGTAGGGGAAACCTGCGCGCCGAGGTGCACTTCGCAATCGCCCTACCCCGAACGGTGAACGTCGTCGTGCACGAGGAGTTCGAGTCGGTGGTGGAGGTCGAGAAGAACCGGAACGTCGTGCTCGACCAGTGGCAGCATGGAGACGTCTCAACTGATGCGACGCCTACAGATCGACCCGGGCTACCGAAAAGACGGCTCACCGCGCTCACGACGGCCTTCGTGTGAAACACCGACGACGGCAGCGAACCGGGGGAGCACTGGGTGGCGCTCTACGTGGACGCCGACGGACGAGGCGAGTACTTCGATTCGTACGGCCTGCCACCCCTGCACGACGACTTTCGCGCCTTCCTTCGCCGTAACTGCGGCGACTCGTGGGCGTACAACGACAAAAGACTGCAGAGCGTGGTGTCTAACGTGTGCGGACAATATTGCGTCGCCTACCTGCTCTTGCGATGCCGCGGTATGCCGCTAAAGGGATTCCAGGCCCTATTCGGCCCCGATAGGGTGGCTAACGACTGTCTCGTATTCGAATGGCTAAAGCCGCATTGAACTATATTATCGGTAACGAACTATTATTATTATTCACGACTGGCCCTATATATCGCTTACCGCATGCATGCAAATAAAACACGATGAAAACGCACATGTTGTTTCGTACTGTATATTTTATTAGGGGGTGGGCGCCCCTACCCTTAGGGGCGCCTTATAGGTGACCTAGTCCCTACCCCTAGGGGGGTCCGCCGCCTTATACGAGTATGGGCGCCGTGTTGACGCCGTCGTCGAGCATGCGGCGTTTAGCGTAGAAGTAGCTCAACGCCGCGCGCTCTTGAACGTACGTCAGCACGGACGACTCTCTTACTTGAAAGCCGCGGTTCCAGCCGACGCCGCTCCGTTGGTCGCGCAGCACGGCTATGAAGGCGTCCTTGTCGATAGCGTTATGTCGCTTACTCAGCCCCTTCGTGCTGTACTTGTCGGTGGCGCCGAAACAGTAGTACGTTTTACTGCACAGCGCGATGATGCCGTCGCCGGACCATTCCTCTTGGAAGAGGCCCGGCGTCCGCTTGTCGTACTTGCGTAGCCGCGCGCAACAGTCGGCGGGCGCGTCCCACGCGCGCCCGGCGAGGCGGCATTGCACGTATGCGTCCGCGTCGCAGCACTCGGCCGGAAACCAGGCGCCGCGGTGACGGAAGTAGTGCTCGCGCATAGCCACCGTCACCAGTTCGTTGACGTTGCGGCCCGCGAGGGCTATGTACGCTGAATCGGCGTCCATCGCGCAGTACTGGAACAGAGGACGCGGAATGTAGGCGGCGATGAAGTCGTAATAAAATTCCAGCATCCTCAGTTTCGCGTACTGGTAGACGAAGTAGCCGATCTGGATAGGCAGCACGTAGCGGACGATGAGCTTGTTCAGCGCCACCTCATAGACCTCGTCGGGCACGACGACGTCGAGCTGACCCAAGCGCCGGTTGTTGACGAGCATCGTGGCGCCGGTGGTCGTACAGTATTTTATCTCCCGGTGGAGATCGACGCGCGTAATCGTCTTCCCGTAGGAACTGTTGCCGAGAAGCTTAAAGGTGTCGGCGATGATGGATTTGTCGGGGTCGGCGTCGCCTTCGCGTCGCGCGGTGGACACCGCATCGCCGAAGCGGCGAAAGCACGCGATCGGGACGTACTCGATCACCTGGTAGACACGGTCGACGATGAGACCGTGCGCCAGATACCACCGTAGCAGGGGCATCGCGAGTAGGATCTTGGTGCCTAAAAAACTACCCACGAGCGTTCGCTGAAGTCGGGTCATTAGGTCGTGCGCTTCCGCGTAGCGTCGCATGAAGGGGCTGAGATCGTCGCGACCGATGTAGACGTTCTTAAAGACGGGCTGCATTTCGGCGAAGGTGTCGCAGCGCGTCCGGGATGGCGATATCGCACTCCACCAAACCGAACAGAGCGCCGTCGCGTACGGCCTCCAACACCGTCGAGCTCGCAGTGGCGCCGCCGACGGCCCACCGAGACTCGTCGGGCGGCGACGGCGGCCGTACCTCGCGCCACCGACATTCCCACATTTCGACGACGGTGACGAAACGGCGAAGGTAGGCCGTCACGGCGTTCGTCGCGGCGTACAGTTCGGTGATAGGCTTACCGTTCACGGCGTTCGTCGGCCTCCCCGTGCACGGACAGCCGTGGAAGTAGCTGCCGTGGAACTGGTACGCCGTTCGCGTCTCGCAACACCAACCGTCGACCCGGTACTTTCCGATGCGTTTCTCGCGCCCGTTAAGCTGGTGTGGTATACGCACCCCCGTCCGCTCCGCCTCCCACGTCAGCCACTGCAGGGCCATACGGCCGTAACGGTGCACGCGTTCCGGCCGAAAGGCCTTCTCCTCGCGGCGGCGCGTATACCAGCCCTTCGGCATATCTTGCATTATCGCCCACAGATAGAGGGCATTCGCGTCGAAGCCGACGATCGAGCGACAAGGCCGCGCTTCGTCGCGACAAAGAACGGTCACGCCGGCCTCGTGATGACGCGCGAAGTTGATCGAGGGGCCTCCGACGATCTGCGATTGTAGGAGGCGGTGCAGGTCCTTGTTCGGCTCGTTGAAGAGGGTGAAGTTGATCGACGCCGGCAGATCGTTGAAGAGGTAGAGGAGAGTCAGGCCCGGTACGCTGATGGCGTCCTTGAACATGTCGATGCGACGCCGGCGGTAGAACGCGAACTGTTTGGCGACGGCCTGTAGAAACGGCACCACGTCCCTGTTTTATACCACACGAGGAAGTCGCGCATCGTCGTCATCCGTTCGTCGCGCCACGCCGTCACGCAAACCTCGTACGCCGCGGCGGAGATCCCTTCCCGTTTCAGGTGGCTGTAGAACGCCTCCCGCGGCGGCAGTTCGGTGTCGTCCAATTTTCGCAACGCGTCGATATATTCGTAGGGAAAGTAGCCCTTCGTCGCCTCGCAGCCGTACGCCTTCAGAAACCGCTCGTAGCTGACGCCCGGGGCCAGGTAGTTGGTGACGTCGAGAAATTTCAGCGTCGTCGTCGTCAAACACATGTAGTTGTTCTGGGGCTTGATGGTGAACACCGACGACGTGTGCTGACCGTCGGTTTTGAGGAGGGGCGTCAAGTACTTCTTGACGATGTTCAAGTCGTACTTGCCCGAATTAAAACCGAGGACGGGAAGCTGGCGTAGATAGGTCCACAGGCGCTCGGCGAGTGTGGCGTACGGTGACGACTTGTCCGCCTCTGTCGCGGGGGCGGCGCGCCGCCAGTCGGCGTCGAGCGCGTCGAGGGCTTCGAAGGCCGAGTCGTACAACGGCCGCAATGCCGCGCACGCCGCTTCGCTCGCGGCCTCCAAAGCGTCGATCAGGCGCCTCGCGAGATCGGCCGAATCGCCAGTCGTGACGAAACACTGTGCCGTCTCTTGGCCGGGGACGTTCGACGCGATGCTCACGCTGAGCAGTTCGTGGCGGGCTAGCCACCGGCATTTGTCGGTGTCCGGCGGCAGGTAATGATCGACGAAGTAGCATTCGAAGTCGAACGTCGCCCTGTACGGGTAGTAGCGCAGGTCGTCGTCCACGCAGACGCCCTCGTCCTCTAGCTGTTGAAACACGGACGGCGTCGGGTGGTAGACGCCGCCGGGAAAGACGTGGCGAACGCCGCCATCGCACGTCGCTTCGTGACGTCGTAGTTCATAGGAGGTCCGCCACAGGGAGTTGGCGCACTTGCTGCATACGTACGTCTTCGTGTACTTGGAGACGTCGCGTATATACGAGTAGTGCGCGCCGTGTACGTTGACGTTCAGGGTCGTGGGGTGCACGCAGAGAGACCGACGGACCAATTCGGCAGTGTCGGCCTCGGTCAGTCGATAGACGACCACGTTGACGCCGAAGACCGCCTCCACCCGGTCGAGCGCGTTCAGGGGGACGCCGGCGGCGGCGAGGGTCGTGCCACCGGTGGCTCTACAGTAGTCGTCGTATAGACGTTTGGCGGGGGCCGTCAAACGGGCGATGTCGGCATCGCTGCCCGTGGCTAGTCGTCGATTATGAAGGGCCAGACAACGGAATAGGCACAGATTGTACGCGTAGGGGGTGCCTCGTCGATCTTTCACTAACGCGACGACGGCGTTGCTGGTGCGCAGGTAGGCGGGGAGTTGCACGCCGCCGGCGCAACCGATAGGGTGATTTATGATGGCGTTCAGAAAGTAGGTGGCGTTCGTCAACAATTCGGCGACCCACCCCGAGTCGGGGCGCTGCGCTATCACGTACTGGAGAACGTCGCGCGTACGGACGGCGACGAAGAAACGCTCGAACGAGCGGGCGTTGGTAACGAGGGCGGGGACTTCCAGGAGGCGGCCGCAGCAATTACAGGACGAGTGAAAATAGCGGTAGCGACCCGACTCCTTGTGGCGCAGAATAAACGCGTAGCTTACGTTTATCTTAAACGCGTTCGTTTGCGCCTCGATCATTCGTCTTAGTCGGGGTTCGAGCTCCCTAGTGTCCTAGCAGTCGGTCAATTGGTAATTATAGCGGGACTGTATGGGCCCGCGCGACACCGACGTCCGTATGCTAGACCAGTGCTCCTCCACGACACGCCGTAGACCGGCCGATAGATCGTCGTCGTCGTCGTCTTGTTGTTCTCTAGGTGGCGACGGCGGCGCTCCGCAGGTCCTCAGATGGCGCAGCATATTACAGCGCTGAGAGTAAGACTTTCCGCATTTCGGGCACGCGCGACCGTTCGCCTTTTCGGTGCCGCACGTTTGCGACGCCCTCGCGTGTTTCAGGAAATTATAGCGAGTGGCGAAATAGAGGCCGCATTTCGGGCATTGTGACCGACTACAAGAGTGATCTGCCAGACGCTCTCTACCGCATACGGGACAGACCGGCATTTTTGTGCTTATTCTATTCCGGCGCAAACGCTATATTAACTACGGACGTGGTGTCTCGCCGTCGCTTATAAAGAACGACGGTGGTGGTGGTTACGCGGCTGCCGCGATGTGTGCGGGACGTTCTGATTGGGAAATCGATGGGCGTTTTGTCTGTTCGTGTGCGGGGATTCAACGTTTTATTAGGCAAGCGAGGTGGTGGTGGTGGTTACGCGGCTGCCGCGATGTGTGAGGGACGTTCTGATTGGGAAAGTTGTTTAAACCGCCGATGTGTGTGTGTGTATGCGTGCGGGGATTCAACGTTTTATTAAGCAAGCGAGAAAACAGAAAGAATACGTTTTCAACGTTTTATTAAGCGACCGACTTCGTAGATGATACAGTATAGCATAGCGTTGATTTATTTCAATAACTGTTCGTTTCTCCACGCTCCCTAATTAGTGTATAGCAGCAGCAGCGGTCATACGTTTTGACACCACAGTTACAGCATAGCGCACCCTAATTATTGTCCAGCAGCGTTCATAGTGACACAACATTTATAGCATAGCGTTTGTTTAAGCTGTCCAGGCTAAACAGCTTTCATAGCGAAATGTTCAGGCTAAGCAGCTAAGCTCACATCGGCGTTGTCGATAGGATCTCGCCAATCAGTGGCAAACAGCCAGTCGGACACGAACTGGACGATCGCGATCTCGGCGGCCTGATCCGCCCCGGTCAGCTTCAGGTGCCCGTACATGAGCAGGACGAACCTCGAGAAGGCCGGGATCAGCGATTGACGTACGTCTCCAGGACGGGCTAATAGTAGCGCGTGAGTATGTCGCCCACTTGGTCGTACATGCGCGGATAGATTCGGCTCGGCCTCCCCGCGCGGTAACCACACATGTGGACGTACGGACACCCTTCGTTCGGCTCACACTCACCGCAGCCCAGGCGCGCACGCTCCAGTATCGCTTTGCCGATCCACTCCGCGAAGGCGCCCATCAGGCACTTCTCCTGTAACGAAATGGACGAGAGGGACGATATCGGCCGTGGGGGTTGCGTGTTCACGTACGGCGTCGGCATCTTTGGCGACGTTGTCGAGGGGGACGAAATAGTCACTACGGTGGGGTACAAACTCGCATACGTCGGTGGTCCCTCGCCTTGGGGGACGCCCGTGTGGTCCGCCCGGAATGCTTCGGCGTATGCGCGCGCGGCCTCGTCCGACATCGTCAACACAGTCTCTAACACGGTGTCGAGTGCGTGATCGCGCGCATCCGGCTCGTCCTACAGCATAAAGCGATTAATCATTATTGGCGGCAAGGCTTCTACGCGTCGTCGGCCTTCGACCTGGCGCGCTTCTGGGCGCCCTTCATAGCACGATATTCGGCCGCTGCATCCAGCAGGGTCTCTATGAAGGCGCCAGCAAGTTCGCGCCTGGCTTGGCTCGCTTTGATAATCGATTTCGTTTTTATGGCGTCGAGTACACGATGCACATCCTAGAGCAGAAAAGGCGTTATCAGTCAAATGCACTTAATCGTCGGTTGCCTTTTTCAGGGTACGCACAGTATACGACGGCATTCCGCCCCACGAGATCTGACGTACACCGATCTCTATGACCGTGCCGACGAGCTCCAGCACCGTGTTGCGCAATTCCTCGTGCTCCAACGCGGCCAGGTAGTCGGCCCCATACGTGACGAGTGTCGACATGGAGTTGTCGAATACACTCACCCACATTTCATCCTCCCCCCTCGGGCCATCCTTTATCAGCATGCGCATCGCATAATAATGTTTTGTGACGGCCTGAATGCCGTGCGACAGGCACAACATAGAGCCGTCTCTGGTTGGGTGTACCTTGCGACGGCATCGTGAGCACCCCTCGTACGTACACTTATCGCGCCAAGAAACTGCCTCAATAGTAACGGGCGCCGCCAATTTATAAACGCCGTCGCCAGCTTCGCTGAACGCCCTCACACTCACCGTAGAGGGCAGAAATACCACCGCGCCTCTCAGTCGTTGTCCTCGCTGCCTCCACTACCAGGCTTAGAATTGCCTGGCTTCGGCGCTGACGCCTCCTGCGTGCGCCCCGCAGCCGGTATCGCCGACGGTCCCTGTTCAGCGCGCTTCGTGCTGGACGATAGCGCCGCCGCCCCCTGTGCAGCAGGTATGACGCGCCCCACGAGTCTCGGTGTAAACGACTGTTTTCTCGCCTTCTTCCGTGGGCCGGTGAGCGATAAAAGAAAATGTCATGACTCAAACGTTCTCAGCATAGACGCCAGTGGGGCATAGCGCCACCTGTGAATTGGGGCAAAGCGCCCATGCCTGCGCGCTATGCCCCATCTGCAATTATTGATATAAAAGTTGCATTGTGAATATGTGTGTGTGTGTGTGTGTGTGTGTGTGCGTGTGTTTTATCAAACGTTCTTGTTATTATTATAATGATAATAGTTACAGCATGTTCGTTTCAGATTGAGAGACAGCATGGTTCGAACGTACAAAAGAAAGTCTACACAGGGGTCGTATGGGTCTGAACGACTGGCATTAGCTGTAGCGGCTGTCCACGAAGGACAGAGTATACGAGGTGCAGGGGCAGATTATGGAATACCAAGGCGCACACTAAAGCGCCACTGCTCTGGTGTTGTACAGCTCCCTGGCGCTGTTGCTATGGGCAGCAAGCGTTGCGTATTCTCAAGGGCCTTTGAAGCACAATTGGTAGATTATGCAAAGGAGATGGCCAAGAGAATGTACGGATTGACAACTATTGATGTCAGGCGTTTGGCTTACGCTGTTGCCGCAAAATTGGGCATACAGCACAATTTTGATGACGAGCGTGGGCTAGCAGGAAAGGACTGGCTGTCAAATTTCATGAAGCGCCACCCAGAGTTGTCGATTCGTGCGCCAATTTCCACTAGCCTGGCCCGTGTCGAAGGTTTCAACCGTGATGCAGTTATGGCGATTTTTGCTTTGTACAAAGATGTCCTGCAAGGAGGGGATCACAGACCTACTGCCATTTGGAACTGCGACGAAACTGGCTTCACGACGGTAGCGAAGGCTGGGAAGGTCGTATGCGAAACTGGAACAAGGCAGGTGCGAAAGGTTTCGAGCGGTGAGCGTGGAAAGAACATTACCTCGCTGTCCTGTATAAGCGCTGCCGGTTCTTACATTCCTCCGCTGTTTGTGTTCCCTCGCAAGAAAATGGTGGAGGCTCTCATGAACGGTGCCCTTACTGGTTCGATTGGTGCAGTGAATGATCGTGGTTCAGGCTATATCGACTCAGCTCTGTTCATGAAGTGGCTCAAACACTTCGTCACGATTGCCGGCTGCACCAAAGACCACCCACACGTACTTCTGTTGGATGGACACGAAAGCCATAAAACGCTTCAGGCAATCGACTTCGCCCGGGAACATGGGGTCATATTGCTGACATTTCCACCACACTGCACACACCGGCTCCAACCACTCGACCGGACATTTTTTAAGTCACTGAAGTCTGCGTTCAGCCGTTCATGTGACAACTGACTTACATCCAACGAGGGACGTGCCATCACCCAGTATGATGTGATGCCATTGTTTGAGCAAGCATACAGTTCTACTGCTACAGTACAGTCTGCTGTCAATAAATTTGCAACGTGCGGCTAATGGCCATTCAACGACAGCAAGTTCGATGCAGAATTCAATGTAGTTGAATTGCCGTTCATTCAGCCTGTCGATACTCCTCAAGTCACAGCCCTGGATGTGGTCGTCACTGAGGTTGCCGGCACCCGAATCACCACCTCTCCAGCTACTGCCCCGGCAATCTCAGCACCACACCACCCCATAATAACCAGCTCTCGAAGCTCCAGTCTGCATGTCGCTGCCACCCATGTCGTCACCGGACACGTTGCCCCCACTGAAGCAACCAGCGCTCCAGATATCGCCACTGGTGTATCTGCACCGGCAGTTTCTGCCGAACATCCCGCAAGTCCTGCAGGATCTGAAGGTGACGTTCGCGCTATTATTATGAGCTGCTCGTCACCACCGCCGAACAAGAAGCGTAAACATGTAGCGAGAATAACCACCAGTGTCGTGCTGACTTCTTCGCCATACAAGTTAATTGCTGAGAAGAAACGCGACATGAAGAAACCAAAACGTTCGCTGGTGGTAAAGAAAATCAGCGAGATCAAGCTGCCCAAGTCAGCACAAGAGCCTACTGCTGGTCCGTCTGGGGTGTCAAACCAAGAAAGGAACACCGACGAAGACACAGAATGCGTCGTTTGCTGCGAGCCTTACGCCAACAGCAAGTCTAGAGAGGTGTGGCTTCAGTGTCTGAGCTGCAAGAAATGGGCACACGCCGCGTGCACTGCAGGCGACCCATACTACATTTGCCATATCTGTGAATCAGACTCAGACTAATTTGGATGAACATATTCAACAGCACGTCGTCATAGCACATGTCGCTACACTGAAGCCACCAGCGAACTGCATTCAGTTTCCTTGGTGCGATATCGTTCTTTGTTCGTGTTTCATTTCGTTTGTAGGCTGCATTAAGTATGTGCATTAAATAAAGTTCTGTATTCTTGTTATTAGATAATCATTTTGTAGCCTACTGATAACAAATACATGCAATTTCACATGGGGCATAGCGCCCATCCCATGTGCGCTTTGCCCCACCTACGGGGCAAAGCGCCCAAATCGGGTGCACGCACATAATTAATCACACTACAAAAACATATTATTCGAATCATGTCAGATTTGCACGACATATACTCGATATAGTTACCGACATATTGTAGATATTTGTAAATATATTGCATTAAATAGAACCAACCGTTATGACGATATTTGTTACATTGGGCGCTATGCCCCACCCTACTCTATGTAAAGATACATGTTCTGTGTATACCTGAGTAACTGTTAGATTATAAGTATTGTCTTGATTATCTGGTTTGGGATTATTAAATATGTCAAAGGGTGTGGTCGAGAATAAACGAACCTGGGTCAGAGCGACGATATCGATGTCGCGGAGTTTATACGTGATCGCAATTCATCGCGCAGCTTTGAGGTTGTTATGTAGTAACAGTGATCGAAAGTACGTTGCAATATACGTTTGTCACGGATAATGTTCACGGGTATAAGGTTGTTAAGAGTTATACTAATTGTGGTGAGGAGATTGTTTTATGAAGACATATTGAATATTTTGCTCTGATATGTATAAGTTGGACATAGAGATATATAGGTAGTATGTTTATGTTTGGGTTGTTAGAATAACCTGTACTATGAAGGGTGTTTAGTACATACCGTCGAGTATGAATATATTTTATTACTGTAGTCAAATATTGATTGTATTGTCGGGTCTGTGCGACGATGAGCTAAACTTCAGGGCTCATTCGTGCGAACGATGGGACTGTTGCGTAACAGCCAACGTCTAGATGATAGCCGAGGCCAGACTAAATTCACGCATGAAGAAAGAAATATTCAGTTGGTCGGAAATGCATTGACACCCGAACGTTGCGAACCGTCGGAGGATCGTAGAGTTGACTGCCGTGTCGACCAAGGGTATTGTTGACCCCGAACATTGTACTGTTATATTTATTTAAAAAAAATATTACAAAAGAGCATCTTATAGAGAACTCGATATGTAACGGCGCTCTTATACCCTCAGGAAGAGGGTCTTTGTTTTGTTATTTTGTTGTTGTATTAGAGTGTGATAGAACGTCACCGTAAACAGATGAGTGGTAACATGGAGGTCATGTTTATGTTCCCGGGAATTCCCGTTATACAATACGGGTGTCTAGTAGGCTGACGAGCCTTCCTCTAGAAATGTTATATATTAATATTTTTTTATTCGGTGTGGGGTGAATAAATTTTGAAATCGTTACCTTGTATAAATGTTTTATTGAATTCCCCTATCCCTGAACCCAAAATCTATTACAAGTTTGTCTCACCTGGCGGATCTTGACATATATGCACTGGCCTTGTCTGTCCAAACGTGTAGAAAACACTAGTGACACTAACAATGTGGTTGGTACTACCTGCAGTAAGATGCAGCAGTCCTGAAGAGTTGAACGCACAAGGACAGGAAGGTTGGACAAGTTCAACACAGTCGATCCCAACTACCATTTACACGCTCTGTGGATTGACAATACAAAATCCAGGTGGAAAGGTGCGAATTAGTATCCAAACAATAAACACACGCGCAATGAAAACTGGCAGCAAGAACAATAAATACAGGAATAATAATCTATCTACTATCACAATAACAACACCAGTGGTGACACTAACACTAACAATGTGGTTGTTATTACCGCTGTAAGCTGCTGTATTCCGGTCATGTTGAATGCAGAAGGAGAGTAGAAAGACTTCAATACCGTCTGTCTCTACTAGCATAACATGGACCACTGTAGATGGACAATACAAGCTCCAGGGGAAGGTATGAAGGTATTCCCGGCTAGCAAATTTCATTGGACCAATGATGCAGAAACACAAAATGCAGAAACAATGGTGGTTTGTCAATGGACTGACATCACTGACTTGCCATTGAAAAAACATGATTGGGCCAGTTGTGGTTTGTCATTGGTTTGCCATTGTCAAAACATCATAGGCCCAATGATGGCTGTCGTTGGTTTGCCAAAATTGTTTTACCATTATAAACATGTTTGGCCCAATAATAGCTGTCGTTGGCTTGCCATCGTTGGTTTGCCATTACAAAAACATGATTGGGCCAATGATGGTTTGTTTTTGGTTTGCCATTGAAAAAAAAACATTGGCCCAATAATGGTTATCATTGGTTTGCCATTAAAGATTATCCTTGGATTAATGATGGTTGTTTTGAGCTATGATTTATATATAAATGAAGACCTAACAGCAAAGCGGGCTGTTGAGAACTCTGAAATGTCTGTGAATGACATTGGCCAATTTGACATTAAAGAATTGTATATAATTTTACAAATTGCTGAACTTATTGTTTCTGTGTACGCTTTATACAATGCTATATATAAAGCTTACAAGCACTTGCACAAAGAAGGGATGTTTATAAATGACACCCGCAACATGATAAGAAGCCACTTTGCTAAGTTTCTGGTGACAATTTGGGTTCTTTGGCTTCACTGAAAAACATTTTAGCCAATCGTCCAAGTAAGTTCTGCATTGTGAACAATGAGCAATGCAAACTAGGGTATTTACTTGGAAAAGAAAAAAACGTACATGAGATGTCACTGGCACTTTTTACAGACTCTCCAGTGCGACATCTGATGCCTGCGTACGTACCGAGAAACTTCTCATGCGTACGTACGACGTCTCACTACCCCAATGTGCAATGCCGGTATATAACGGAGTACATTTACTTAAGTACAGTAAAGTAGTTTTTTAATGTACTTGTAACGAAGTACATTTATCTGTACATTTTCCTTCCATATTCTGCATATCTCATTGAAGGGGTAATGCGCAATATACGTGATGTTCGATATGCTATTTGGATCTAGTAACGGTTGTAATGCAATTTTATTATCTTTGCATGCTTCTCTCAAGTTGTGTAATATTTCATTTATTAAAAAAAATCTTGTTTATCCATTAATTAAGTAGTTATGCTGGTATTTACCTGAAAAGATATGTGCTTGGAGTGAGGGGGTATGTGTCCATTTGGGGTATTGGCATGATCTGGTAGCTACCTACTTTTGTAATGTTGTACTTAAGTACTTTATTGGGAGGATACGTTTACTTAAGTAGTGTTTTGGGAGCTACTTTTACTTAGTTACTTTATCCGAGTACTTGTTCCAGCTTGATGTCAGTCAGCAATTCTTAACATGCTAGATAAAGAGAAACTGACAACCCAGGTACCCCTTAGCGTCCAGGCTGATGGGAACTGTCAATTCCGAGCGCTATCGCGCGGGTTGTTCGGTTGCGAAGATCACCACGAACACGTACGTCTCTTCACTGCCATATAACTGGTAGAGCACAAGGTGTGCTACGACACACAGGATCCGCACTACCACGACCACGTATGTGATGATCTCATTCACCACGACCCGTACCATCAACTACTCTATTCCGTTACAACACCAGGCAGCTACTCAGAACTGATGGTGATGCATGCTGCTAGTGCAGCTCTATCTGTGTCCATACTGTCCACCCGCCAACAACGTTCCATTCGATATCAGCTCCCTGAACAGGACGAGTCGCGACTACAGCCTTGCATGAAAGTACACTGATGTGGACGACGGTGAACCGATTGCAGCGACAAGAGGATTTCGTACCAAATCATTTCGTTGTGTGTACATGACCGACAACCCCCCCACCCACAACAGACAACCATCTGAACAAGTCTTCCTTAAACGTCTCGACGAACTTCAGCCAGCCAGAGGAGATAGGTGAAAGGTAAAGATAAAACCATGTTGTTCACACCTTGTAATCCCTAACCACGTACCCAGCTCCTAAGGCAGAACAGCTGTTGTTGCACGAGCGGTTAGAATATCGGCATGATTACATTGTTTCAGAATTTCGTCCATTTCTTTATTTAGATCGATCGTCGATGAACTCCCGGCTGATCCTATTGCCGTTGATGAGTCGGCGCCTGGAGGAAGTGACGCAGCGAGGGAAAAGGAAGCTCGTCTGCAACGGCTACTCGTACACCGTCAAGGTAAATTCACGAATAATAGAATAAATCATTATGATACCAGGTGTCCATTGAAGAAGGAATGAATAACATTTCTGCATTAAAGCAATTCTGTGAGAATTGTAAACACTTTATTATTTTAATATGAATATTAAAAATTTCGAACTGTTAGTAGACGTAGTGTACCCAGACATATAATGATATCAATAATTATATATATATATTATTTGGTATTCCTGCGACAGAAAGGGGAGTCAACTATGTGACGATGCACAGTACGTAACAGGGACACAAACTGCCAAGTTACTGTGCATCAAACCGGTGACAAGTTCATCATTGAGCCTAAAGATCATGCGTTATGCAGAACACAGTTTTAAGCAGACCAAAGCCGGTCTGCTTAAATTGATGCCTCACACACACACACACGCACAAATTTCACCAAGCTTATTTACGGTAATTGATAGAAAAAAACACTGATCACATCAATATCATCATCATTAATTTTACAATTATAATATGTTGTAGCTGTGTCAGACAACAACAGCAGCAGTGACGACGATTCACCACAACCAAGAAAGAGAGGTGACTTTGCATGATTGAAAGAAAGTAATGAACCACTAATATATCCATATAAATTAATTGATGTCTCACACACGCACATACTCACCAACAGACACACATATGTGAACATGGGCCTTCAATCGTTTATGACATTTATGACATCATTAATAACTGGTTATTGCATCTGTACTGGTTGTCAATAACAAAATTGTAACAGCAGTGGTTGACACCAACAGTGACGAGGAAGCTGTGCCACACCCAAAGAAAAAAGGTACACGATTTTGTAAGGAATTACAGAAGTCTTGCAAATTCACAAGTAACATTTATGCATAGGAACATTTTAAGTCATTTGATGACGAATTAGTACATTAACTGTTTCGTATATCTAATAAAATATTTGTTTATACTTTCATATGATGCAATCTATAAACAATAATAACTGATAGACCAGTCAATCAAAACTGTTGTATACGTTATTATTTCCTCTTCAATGCTTAAAATAATAATGACAGCATGTATGTTGATCCTGCATTATTTTACATTCATTATGAACAAAAAGCACAGATACCTCAAAAGGTCCTGACAGCTCCGTTAAACAAGTGCTATTCCTTCATAATATGAATAATCTTTATTGATATATAGTGCCTAATTCTGAAACTAAAATTAGTTCAGATGATTAAGATACAACATTGAACGTAAGTTCTGTTTTATATTTACTCAGCAAGTCACAAACAGGGTGGAGAAAATAATTTTCCTTTAGCTGTTCAAGTTGAAAAGCATAGGCCTATTAATTATGTAATATGTACAGCTGTATATATATACTACGTAATCTGTTTTTCTTTTCCTGGTTTTACTACTACAATGGTGTCACTTTAAGCGAAGGGCATCCATTGGCAAGATGTGGACAATGCTATGCTTGAGGTGCATTTTCTGTTGTTCTTCAATGGAGCAGAAAATGGCACAAAGAGCAATTTGCCAAGTAAGAACAAACATGTTGGCAAGATACACATGTACTTGGAGTAGATGATAACATTTAACATACTTTTTTATGGAATCCAACCATTAATATTCTGTAGCAGATCATTATTTCATTATCCGATTAGACTACCTTGTATTATGCCATAAGAATACTGACAAAAATCAATCTTTTAAAAAATACATTACAAATAAATCTATTACAAATGTAACGTTGTTAATGCATGGAGATAGTAATACAGAATACAACAATGTAAATTTGTAAACATGAATGACATGACTTGTCTATGAGATGTGTAAATTATAAATACACAAAATTGAATATTCTCTAAATAGCCATTAAAGATAGACAAGCAGGATTTATTACTTGATAAATGCACTTTTTGGTGAACAAAAGTGATTTAGAGATGTGTTTTTTTGTTATAAATGTGAACCATATTGATAGTAAAAAACGAAATTTGTCAGGCTACAGCAGACACATTTAAAGGGATTCTTTGATAATTTTAAACTCTTTGTAATGCACGCAATTTTTAATGAATCCTGTTAACATAATTATTTCGTGTAATTCTATGGATTAATTTCATTAGAATTATGTTTTATTAATGACTAATGACACTGAAAATATATCCAAAAAGAGTTTCTAGTTTGGGCTTTGCCTATGCCATCCATATAAGGCATGGTCATAAATATTCGGTTCCATCCGTCAGGCTTCGGGTACCTCCGCTGAATTAATGAATGCAAGAAAAACGTATATCACGTCATCAACATATGTGCGTTTGAATTAGCAACCGCCATTGAGTGAATCATGGCCGAGGCCAGTAAATTTATGAAAAGAAAACGTGGATCAGTTGCGTTAATGAATATTAATTATAATCAGGCTGCATAATTAATCATCCGCGTGGCAGCAAGCTCAAAATGATTCACGTAAACACAAATATTTATCGGCTTTTTACGCAGATAACACCCAAATATGCACAGATATGCAAGACATAAGTAGCAGAGAAAGTACTTATGGGAAATTATAAGTTTTGCTACAGTACATCTCAAATGTATGTAACCTTACAAAGAATCCCTTTAGTTTTTTTCAAAAGACTATTTTCATGGGTAGCCTTAACAATAACGGTTACATCGCACATTTTTGTTTGCAGTAGAAACAAATTGTATAAAGTGTTTTGTAATATAAAGTTTTAATTTTTTTTTCTCAGGCAAAGTGGAAATCATGGCGTTTCTCAGTGCAGCGAAGCCACCATGCTTAAAGCATTTAGAAGATTATTCCGCCTATTTAAAAACAAGGGCGCAGCTTTTTAACAGGAGGAAAACAAAACAAAGGCGCCTCAACAAATGCTTGGTGGCAATGTCATTGTGAAGTGGCAAGGGATGGGAGTTGGTTTTTCACTGATATCGGTTTGTGCTGGGAGTGTGGGATTGGCAGATACGATAGAAGAACAGTAATCACAATCGATTACATCAGTGTTTCGGGATAGTTGAAACTTTTAAGATTTTAACAATTTCAAATACTGTATTTTTTAAGTTGCCAATTTACATTTTAGTTCCGAAATTGTTATCATGAATATCCTACGTATACGAGTGAAAGGTTGAATTGAATGGCTATGTATATTATACTGTTATTTCAGATTTGTTTACACATGTCTAAAAGGCAAAAAACATGAATACCGCTTAAAATATAATTGTAGACTGGTTGAATTTGCCCATATAATATTGTTGAGGTTGTAACGTGAGTGGGGTAACGTGACGACTATGTTTTCTTTGATGTGCAGCTTTTGGATAAAATATATAATACTAATAGAATGAAGTTAACTGTATTTGTTGTTTAGTTAAGTGCTTTTATGCCAAGGCCAACAGAGAATTTAGCAGCAAAGTTGAAGGAAAATATTGTCTTTTTATATAACGTGACTGACGGCTACTATAAATTGAATGTGTGAACTACAAAAATCCAGCATTTTGAATAAATACTTACCTAGTGTTGTAGGCTATAACCCAAGTCACTGTTTGCTTTAAATGTTTTAGAGTGATCAATAATATCATGAGATATGCTGAAAGACCCAAAACAGTTTAAATGTAACCGAGTGACACTGGAATTGCCCAAATGTTGGGTTCAGCTATGCTTTTGTTTTATGACCTCTGTATATTGATGTACTGTTTTGTATGAAATAAATTACTGGGTACTTGAATTGATATATGGCTGATTGAAAATAATTTGCTCTTAAATAGTTTACTTAATTAATTCCCTTCCATTGAAAATGTACTAGAAGCATGCATTAACAGGTGTTCAATTAGTTTTAATGTTTTTGTGTCATAAAAAATGGTGTGAGGTTCGCTGCAAAATAGGTGGGAGACGGGATGTTGAGACCCTTGCCACATCCCCGCATGACCACCTAAAAACAAGTGATACCGAATTGTGTAGAAATGCAGAATTCGTGACTGTGTGTTTCCAGCATTTTTATTTCGATGGTTTATTAAAACAACTTTACATAGCATCATTAATACCATCGTGGGTGTTCATTTTATACAATCATCATTAAAAGGTCAATGGCAATGCCATTATGATATACAAGCTAAGCAACATGGGCTCCTAGGCTAGGCATATTTATCTTTTTGTGTTGTTTGCACACATAACAGTGTGCAAGCTAACTTGCTTTCTAGCTAGCTGTATTGATATTTATTACCAATAAATAAAAAAATAAACAAAATTTCAAAACTATCACTCATGGATTTCTTGTGAAGCTCCCAGCCCAGCTTTCCGGAAAAAAGAAGAAAATCTCCCAGATTATATAGGTTTTATATGCAATTGGAAGCTTCTGGTGATGCCTTACTGGATGGATGCAGTTGGTCCCCAGGTGGGTGCAGTTGAAGGGTATTTGTTGGTCCTTAAGGGGTCCCAATGGGGTATGCAACTGGAGGCTTCTGGTGAGCATGGAATCTCTTGGATTTCGAAACTTAAACGTTAGAAGGTATACTATGGATTATTGCAATAGTATAGGAATGTAGATGTAGGTGCCTACGTAGTCGTAGACATGCATCCACATGTACTATCGCTCAGCTGACCTTTAACACCAACGCTTACGAATTGTGAAAACAATTCATTAATTGTTTAGGTAAGAAATGTTCATATACCATCCGATGTGATCGTAGCCAGCAGAATTAATTCATTTCGAAGAATCAATCAACACACTGACGCAGCATCGCAGGCAGTCAAGGGGCAGAGCAAGCAGTGAAATGTCTGAGCGACCGCCTCGCGTATTCCCGTCATTAAGTAATGATTCACTGCATACTAATAGCATAACGACATAGTAGATTTTTCGCTTACTATAATTATGTTCATATAATGCAGACATATTAAATATTGTCCACCATAATTATACTGTCCATAGTAAACACTTCGGGTAATTCCGCTCGGCTGATGTATTGACAGATATGTTGTCCGCTTCGAATAAATCGTCCTCGCATAAAATACTCCTACGTTGGCAATATCTTCAGTCTTGTGTACGATGCTGTCTATTAAACGTTGTTCACTTTTGTTATCGTATTGAAACATCCCGTGTTCAAACAGAACTTTACTGGTATCGGCCTTCGACTTACTTTACTATTTGACTCGACGGTCTATCGCAAAAAAGGCTAACCAAATATATACAACTTCCGGTTTCGCTTCGGTCTGCGTAAGTCGGCATCTATGCATAAAGTTTTTAAGCAGACCGAATTTGTTGTATCTATTTTATTCATTTAAATATTTCGATGAACTTTCAGTATGTGTTATAAATTAGTGTTACAAACAATGTTCCAGCTTTACATCGTTGGAAAATGTACTAAATAAAAATATATGCCTGGTCTGCGTAAAGCGGTCCAGTATATACTGGTCGACATATGCTGCACTTAGACTTATATATATATTACATAATAAGAATAGTGATAATTATTCGTATTATTATCATTATTCTTATTATTTAATGATTATAATTATATATATATATATTCATTAAATGATAACAGTAATGGTAAGAGTAACGAATGTACATATAGCATATCCATTATGGTTATAATATCGTCCTTAATCGTATATTGTTGTTTGCTTGTCATAGGTCAAAGCTGAAGCAAGGTGCGAAATATTCCAGTCCGCTACGGATTTGTTGAGTGTTCTGCTGCGCGACTTGGATGTTCAACATCCATGCGAGGTCTTGCCCGGGATTATAAGTCTCGAACGCCCCGCCAACCGCGTCCGGGCCAAGCTAAGACCACAAGAACCGCGAGATGTAGACTTCCAGGTATGAACTGCGTGACATTACTTTGTGAAATTTATCGATATAATCAAATTTAACACAAATATTTTGTTTTGTAGGTAGAGGTTCTGATATTTGGTTTGCAACTGTTATTATTAAAATGCAATGTTCATATTGTATAATTTCAGTTGGCTGAAGATTTCCTGCCCGAAAGATTCATCCAAGCCGGCATTCGTGTCGGTTGTACGATCAACGTCATCTGTTATTTGCGACAGACAGCTTGATCTATTGGCACACGCAAGGAGGTGGTATATTGATGGAACGGGTAAACGGCGGGAGTAACTATGACTCTCCTAGTTGGGATGGCAGAACCACGTCCACGTTCGTCCAACCTGGGTGCCGACCCGCGAGGGTCGGTAGCTAAAAGTTCTGTCCCTCTCCGTTGGGCGGGGTATTTACCTAGCGGAGTTGTAAATTAGACGCGCATGAGTGTCAATCCTGTCAGGCACAGCGTTGATAATGGTCCGGAATTGGAGTGGGTTAGCGCTGAGAGCATTAGCCAGAATGAGTACGAGTACGACGTGTGCGGTTTACCCTTCCCCTCCAAGAGTGAAAGGTCATTACACCAGAGGAGTAAACACGCAGAATGGTACCACGGTTGCCAAATTCCAGAGGTAACGCGTGCGGGTTGGGGTCTGGAAGAGATGGTGCTCGTGGCTCGGGAGGAAATTCGACTGGTAGAGGCCGGGCTTAAGAGAAGCGGGGGTGGTCAATATCGAGTTAAGGTCAACTTTGACCTGTTTAGGGCGTTCCCACATAGAACGCCCGACGCAATCAAAGGTCTTCGAAAGTCGGCGAAATACCGGGAGTTAAGAGACCGGCTGAAAGCAGGGGCCTCGCCAGTCGAGGACCACGAGCACCCGTGGATGAGCCGGAGGGGGTTAGTGGTAGAAGGAGTTCTACAACCACCCCCCCAAATAACGCGGGGGTAAGGGCTGGGGCCTTTCAAACCCCGGAGCCCAAGGACAGACATGGTCCGAAGGTGAGGTGGACGGAGGAGTTGATGAGGAAGGTGGCCGAAGCGGAGGATCGGCTGGTCGCGGCGGGTACGAGAAGGATCAATATGGAACTGTTGAAAGAGTTCCCAGAGAGGACACTGGAGGGAATTAAGGGCATGAGGAGACTACCAAAATACAAAAAGTTGCTGGCTAGTCTCCCTGCCGTCCCAGCCGCGAGCCCGCCCGGCCACCTGAAGGAAGGAGAAAGTAGGAAGGAACTTCCTGGTGAAATAAGTGATGAGGGTCCGTCCCCCCTTCACCTGAGTTGATGAAGAATGTGGAGATCAGTACTCCACCGATGGGTGGAGCGAGGTTTACACCCCAAGAACACGAAAACGACAAGCAAGACGAAGACACAAATGTAAGTAGGGTTTTAAACTCTACATTTTCGCCGAGTCCGTCTTGTAATCACCGGCCTGAGGACGCGAGTCCGACGGTTGGTGACGATGGTGGAAGAACGGCAACCATCACTAACGAATGTGATAAATTCGATGAATGGCAGAGTGCCCTAAGAGACGAACTAATTCTGACGCAGGGGTACTTTGAGGGGCTGGACTCCACGGAGTTCCTGGACTTTCGACCTGACCAGTTGAGCCCTGAGGAGAAGTCGCTAATAGACCGAGAATATGTGAGATGGATCGAGCTAGAGATACGAACCTCTGGCTCGAGGAAGGGGCCGCGCAGAAGGGCCAGACGCAGGGAAGCTGCGGAGGCCAGGGACGTCGCTGGCCCGGCTGCAGCCATGGGAAGAAGACGGCGGAGGAGGACAGAGTATGCACGTGTGCAGAAGTTGTACCACTCCAACCGGAGCGAATGTGCTCGCAAGGTCCTGAGTGGAGAATGGCAAAATGAGGTGACCCCGGGCATCCCTCTAGAGGACCAGGTGTTCTTCTGGAGTCGGGTGTTCGGGGAAGAGTCCGTAGAAGACAACAGAGATGTTGAGCCTCAGGGCATGGTGTTATGGGATCTTGTGCGGCCCATCCGGATGGAGGAGATCTATGCTACCCTGCGTCAGACCAAAGACGGGTCCGCAGGTTTAGACAGGATCTCACGGCGGGATATACAAAAACTAGACCCAAGAGCCCTCCTTGCGCACTTCAACCTGTGGTTGTATGCAGGGTACCAGCCGGCTGAACTCCGCCGTAGCCGAACTGTCCTGGTCCCCAAAATACCGGTCCCTTCCGGGCCTAGCCAATATAGGCCCATAGCGATCTCCTCGTTCGTTATACGTGTGTTCCATCGGCTCCTGGCGGGGAGACTGTCCGGTCTCCTGGAGTTCCAGTCCCGTCAGAGAGCATTCATCAAGGGAGATGGCATCGCGGACAATGTGTTCCTCTTAAGATGCCTGTTGAGGGACAGGACGTGTCCAAGGCGTTCGACTCGGTGTCCCACGCCTCGCTCTTTTTGGCGGCGAAGAGAATGGGGGTGCCTGGGCCCTTCATCAATTATCTTCGCAGCCTCTACTCAGAGGCTTCGAAGTCCCTGTACGTCGATGGCCAGTTCAGCAACCCCCTGCGCCAGAGTAGGGGAGTGAAACAAGGAGATCCTCTTTCACCGTTGCTGTTCAAATGTGTGTCATCGACTGGGCGCTGGAGTCTCTGGACCCCGAGATGGGCGTCGTGATTGGTGAGGGTGGCCCTCGCCTCAATCACCTGGCTTTCGCTGACGATGTAGTAGTGATTGCCCAGAGTCCGACTGGCAGTCAGCATCTTTGCCGACAATTCGAGCGAGCGTTGGGCCGCTGCGGTTTGGCACTAAACGCGGACAAGTCCAGAACGCTAAGGATAGCGGTCAATGGAAAGAGCAAGAAATGGGTATGTGACTCTACGCCGTATCTGTCTCTCTCGGGGGGGCATGTTGCCCGCGGTGCCGATCTCTCACGGCTACAAGTACCTGGGGATATCTATTAGCGCTAGAGAGAGGGATGCTACCCCAGAGGAGCTACTGACCAGAGGTCTTAATCAACTGACAAAGGCACCGCTGAAACCACAACAGCGAATTTACATTCTGTGCAAACACTTACTGACTAAAATGTACCACAGGTTGGTACTGTCTAGAACAAGTGGTACGGTTCTCAGACAGCTAGACAAACTGGTCCGAAGGGGTCTGAGGACCTGGCTGAGGCTACCTCAGGACTGTACTAATGCATACATCCACGCAGATGTGAAAGACGGGGGGCTGGGGATTCCTTCCCTCCGCCTCGCTATACCCACCATGAAGTATGCCAGGTTAGAGCGCCTGGCAAAGTCTGGGGATAGGGTGATACAAGAGCTGGTAACCCATTCCCGGACTTTCTCATGAGAGCTCGACTCGTGTTTTACCCCCGTTATTCGGGAGGGTGGATTGGTGGTCCATAACAGAACTGACATTAGGAGAGCATTCGCAAACGCCCTATACCAGTCAGCTGATGGCTATGGCCTGAAGGCCTCTTCGGATGTACCACATGTCCACTCATGGGTTAACGATGGAACCAAACTGTTAACAGGTGGCGCTTATATTCACGCCGTTCAGATTCGAGGAGCAACGGTGGTAACTAGAAAGAGGGCGGCTAGAGGTCGACCCCAGGCCGATGACAGGTGCGACGCATGTGGACGCACCGAGACACTAGGACATGTGTTACAAGTATGTCATAGAACATGGGGGTCCCGGATTAAAAGACACGACGCCCTCATGGAGAAGTACCTCCATTATATGGAGAACCGCGGATGGCAAGCTATGCGCGCTCCGGTGATCCCTGTAAGGGGTGGAAACCCACAAATCCCGGATGGAGTGTTATACAAACAAGGGCAATGCTGGGTCGTCGATGCGTCGGTCGTTGCCGATAACGCTGACCTCGACGACGCCCATACAAACAAATGTACCAAATACGACACTCCAGCTGTCCGCGACTGGTGCCAGTCGAACTGGCCTTCTCCTGAGGCGCCGGGGCGGGTTTCATTCGGGGCCCTCGTGTTCAACTGGAGAGGTGCCATGTCGTCTCGGTCTGCCCGCATGTGTCGCACACAGGGTATCACACAAGGTGAAATGAAGGTGATGGCTGTGGGGGTGGCAGAGTGGGGGGTGGAAGGTCTTTCGGGCCTTCCACCAGGGCACAGCCTCATGGCACTAAGGTGCCCCTACCACCCCAAAGTACTAAGCTGAAGGCTATATGTCCATCTAAGGCCACTTAGTCCGGTATCATATTAAGCTGCTCACTTGCGTGTAATAAGTGATAATCAGAATCCTCGGTATTTAGTTAAAGCTTCATATTACTCACCTGTTTAGTTATTTGTTATAGTTTACAAGTGTGAAATGTTAAGTTATAAATACCTCGAGTGACAAATTTCTGTTTTTTATTTTTTTTAGCCAATCATATATGGAAGCATGTGCGTGCGGTTACCCAACGGGAGTCGGACCGTTTTTCTTTTTTAACAATAGTTACTTGCCGTAGGGGCTACACGCGAATGTCGACTTGGTCCCTCGGCACCCTGTCTCCTCAGCTGGATAGCCTTCCCTCCGGGGGGAGGGGGGTCGAAAGGCACCGCCTTGGGGCATCAGCCTTCCAGTACAAGAGCCTCTGGAGTCCCTAGACTACTGACGTGCGTCTTCGACGCGCCCGTAGAAATTTCCCCACGTCGGGGGAAGCCGAATCGTCAATGGCCGACCCCCTGCTCTTCACCACCGGGGCAGGGGCTTTGGGAGGAGCAACGGCCCCCACGAAAGGAAGTGAGCAGCCAGCCCACTTACCTATCCGTTGCCGGGTGGGGTACCCGTGAAACCGTACCATGTGCATACCCCTATGTAGGGTAAGGGCAGGACTCTATAGGTTTGCCATTGGCATTCTATCCGGCCCTGGCGAAGGGAGCCAACAGTGTATTCACCCTTCAGAGTCTCTATCCCGCTCCGCAGCCAGCGGAGTGGGATCCCGTTCCCCAGCGGAACGAAAACCCAAAACCAAAATGATCGCTGGGGGACGGCGGGAGCGGAATAGGCCCCGGGGAGGGGGGGGGGCGTCCTCTTGAGGACGTATCAGAACCCCAGGGATGGACGGCCCAACCAGCCGTTCATCTCAGTCTCTGGGTTACACTACGAAATTATACAGAAGGTCCCCCTCTAGGGGGTCTCCTCCCGGAGAGGGAGAACCGGCAACGCCTTGCCGCTCCCGAGTCATACCCAGACGGACGATGCCCTCACTGTGGCAAACAGTTCAAGGGCGCGAGGGGCCTCGCAATCCACTCGCGAAGCGCCCACGCAGAGGCCTACCACTCGAAGAAGACATCGGGGCAGCGATGAGAACCCAAACTAAGAGTAGGTGGGCGACCGAAGAGACGGCCGCCATGGCTATTCACGAAGCCATCCTGAGATTGAGGGGCGTCAGGACGGTAAACGTCGGTAGCGGCGTACGAACTCTAAACATAAACTCCGAGCTGACAGCTGTCATGCCCGGAAGATCCCTGGAAGCCATCAAGGGACAACGTCGACGCCCCGAATATCGACGGATGGTGGACGACTACATGGCGGTCCACGGAGACAATCCAGACACTCTAGTACCTCGGCGTGCAATTGCGGTTCCGACCGCACGAGACGATTACGCAGAACCTGAAGGGAGCATTGGGAGGGTCACCAGAGCACAGGCTGTACGAGCCGCCCTGGTAACCCCAACAATACCCATTCCCATAGCCCCTGGGACGGAAGGAACAGGGTCTCAAGGGCAGGCGGACACGGCCGTCGAGACCCTGGACACCCCGCCCCAACTACCGACTATGTCTCAAGCCCTCGGGCAGACGTACCAGATTGGAGGGGCCCAATCAAAGAGGCAATCCTGCTGCTAGCAGGTGAGGCCAACGTCTGTCCCGAGCTCATCGAGCAGGTAACCCTTGCACCGCAAGGTGACCAAGGGTACCTGCAAAGTCTCATAGACCGGGACCTCCTGGGGCTGCTCCCCCCGGTCGAGAGACCCGGTCATCGTAACCACCAGCACGGACCGCCTCGCCAGGAAGCCCGAAACACACGCGCACAACGCAAAGTTGATTACGCACGTATTCAGTCATTATACCGGACCTCGAGGGCCGGATGCGCACGTGTGGTCCTGGACGGCCAATGGAACGGCGTACCTCCGACCCTTCCTCTGCACGATCAAGTGGCCTACTGGAAGCCACTGATGGAAACCCCGTCCATCGAGGACAACCGGCTACCCCCCGCGGGGGTAGATCCGGTATGGGATATGATCAGGCCCATTTCCATCTCTGAGGTAACGAGACACCTCAGGTGCATGAAGGACGGAGCCGCCGGGCCGGACCATAGGCGGAAGGGTGACTTGACCGCCCTTCGGGCTGAAGCACTTACTTGCCGGTTCAACATCTGGATGCTTACCGGAATCGCACCCGAGTTATTTAGACACGGAATCACCGTCTTGATCCCAAAGTCTGGAGAAAGTGTCGAGCCGAACCAATCTAGACCCATCACGATGGGTTCTATCTTGTGTAGGCTCTATCACCGGATCCTAGCAGAAAGGATTGAGAAAAGCTATTCAATATGCGAACGCCAGAAGGCGTTCAGGAGTGGGGACGGGATTGCAGATAATACCTACATTCTCCGTTGCGTACTGTCCGACAGACAGGCAAGGTGCCAGTCGACCGGAATCCTATTTCTGGACGTTTCGAAGGCGTTCGATTCTGTATCTCATAACTCCATATTCCTAGCAGCCGCATCTGCTGGAATACCCCCCCACTGGTGGAGTACGTACGTTCCCTGTATCGGAACACTACTACCCGATTACGGGTGAACGGACACCTGAGCGGAGAGGTTCAGATACAACGCGGAGTGAGGCAGGGCGACCCCTTGAGCCATGTGCTGTTCAATTCGGTCATCGACTTGACACTCCGACACATGGACTCACAAATCGGGGTCAACGTGGCTGGTCAGATGCTCTCGTGTCTGGCTTTCGCGGATGACCTCGTCCTCTTCGCCAGGACCCCCAGGGGACTACAATCACAATTCACTACCGTGGAGAGGGCCTTGGAAAGGTGTGGACTCTCCCTGAATGCGCGTAAGTCATCAACCATCCGGCTTGACGTGCACGGGAAAAGAAAGATGTGGACGTGTAACCCGAATGACTTCATAGAAACTCGGACGGGTGAAATGATCAAAGCTCTGAGCATAGCAAACGGGTATAAATACCTGGGAAATCTGGTGGGTGCCGGGAGGCAATCCGGTACGACGATGGAGACCCTGAGGGAGGGGGTCACTCAGCTGACTAAAGCTCCGCTTAAGCCTCAGCAGAGGATGTTCTTCCTGAGGTGTAATCTGCTTCCGAGCTTGTTACACATGGCCGTGCTGGGTCGGCTATCGCGGGGCACATTAGATTTCTTGGATAAGATATCACGAGCAGCCGTGAGGAGCTGGGTCAAATTACCCAGGGACACGCCCATACCCTTCTTCCACGCCAATCACAAGGACGGAGGACTGTCCATTCCCAGGCTTAAACTGCTTATTCCAGTTCTCAGGACTAAGCGTATGTCCAGAATGATGAGCTCTCAGGACCCTGTTGTACGGGGGGTCACTGAATTGCCAGCATTCCGGAAGGACCTTCGGCGGTGGTCGGAGCCAAGGTCCGCGTTTGGATGCCCACTGTGGGACGGAGATGGAATTCAGAGGGCCATGGGAATCGGCTTGCATACATCGGTGGACGGCAGAGGTCTCGGAGGTTGTCGCGAGGTAGGCTTTGTGAATAGATGGATGGTAGACGGAACGGCCTTTTTGACCGGGCGAAGCTTTGTAAACTGCGTCCGGTTGAAGGGTAACCTAGTTCACACCGCCTTGCGCGCCTCGCGCGGTAGACCCGAGTCGAACATCAAGTGCGATTCCTGTAACGCAACCGAGTCCCTGGGTCACATCTTACAAGTGTGCCCGCGGACTCATGAATCAAGAGTGTCTCGGCACGATGGTGTCAACAGGTACCTCAACTCAGTGCTGGTGAAGCAGGGGTACTCCACCCGGATGGAGCCCCCAATTCCTACCCCCGCGGGGGTCAGGAAACCCGACTTGGTGGCCTGGCGCGATGGAAACTGCTACGTTATCGACACGTCCATCGTAGCAGATAACAGCAACTTGGACGCAGCCCACCAGCGAAAAGCAGACTACTACGACAAACCGGCCATCCGGGCATAATATATATATATATTATTTGGTATTCCAGCGACAGAAAGGGGAGTCAACTATGTGACGATGCACAGTACGTAACAGGGACACAAACTGCCAAGTTACTGTGCATCAAACCGGTGACAAGTTCATCATTGAGCCTAAAGATCATGCGTTATGCAGAACAGTTTTAAGCAGACCAAAGCCGGTCTGCTTAAATTGATGCCTCACACACACACACACGCACAAATTTCACCAAGCTTATTTACGGTAATTGATAGAAAAAAACACTGATCACATCAATATCATCATCATTAATTTTACAATTATAATATGTTGTAGCTGTGTCAGACAACAACAGCAGCAGTGACGACGATTCACCACAACCAAGAAAGAGAGGTGACTTTGCATGATTGAAAGAAAGTAATGAACCACTAATATATCCATATAAATTAATTGATGTCTCACACACGCACATACTCACCCACAGACACACATATGTGAACATGGGCCTTCAATCGTTTATGACATTTATGACATCATTAATAACTGGTTATTGCATCTGTACTGGTTGTCAATAACAAAATTGTAACAGCAGTGGTTGACACCAACAGTGACGAGGAAGCTGTGCCACACCCAAAGAAAAAAGGTACACGATTTTGTAAGGAATTACAGAAGTCTTGCAAATTCACAAGTAACATTTATGCATAGGAACATTTTAAGTCATTTGATGACGAATTAGTTCATTAACTGTTTCGTATATCTAATAAAATATTTGTTTATACTTTCATATGATGCAATCTATAAACAATAATAACTGATAGACCAGTCAATCAAAACTGTTGTATACGTTATTATTTCCTCTTCAATGCTTAAAATAATAATGACAGCATGTATGTTGATCCTGGATTATTTTACATTCATTATGAACAAAAAGCACAGATACCTCAAAAGGTCCTGACAGCTCCGTTAAACAAGTGCTATTCCTTCATAATATGAATAATCTTTATTGATATATAGTGCCTAATTCTGAAACAAAAATTAGTTCAGATGATTAAGATACAACATTGAACGTAAGTTCTGTTTTATATTTACTCAGCAAGTCACAAACAGGGTGGAGAAAATAATTTTCCTTTAGCTGTTCAAGTTGAAAAGCATAGGCCTATTAATTATGTAATATGTACAGCTGTATATATATACTACGTAATCTGTTTTTCTTTTCCTGGTTTTACTACTACAATGGTGTCACTTTAAGCGAAGGGCATCCATTGGCAAGATGTGGATAATGCTATGCTTGAGGTGCATTTTCTGTTGTTCTTCAATGGAGCAGAAAATGGCACAAAGAGCAATTTGCCAAGTAAGAACAAACATGTTGGCAAGATACACACGTACTTGGAGTAGATGATAACATTTAACATACTTTTTAATGGAATCCAACCATTAATATTATGTAGCACATCATTATTTCATTATCAGATTAGACTACCTTGTATTATGCCATAAGAATACTGACAAAAATCAATCTTTTTAAAAATACATTACAAATAAATCTATTACAAATGTAACGTTGTTAATGCATGGAGATAGTAATACAGAATACAACAATGTAAATTTGTAAACATGAATGACATGACTTGACTAGGAGATGTGTAAATTATAAATACACAAAATTGAATATTCTCTAAATAGCCATTAAAGATAGACAAGCAGGATTTATTACTTGATAAATGCACTTTTTGGTGAACAAAAGTGATTTAGAGATGTTTTTTTGTTATAAATGTGAACCATATTGATAGTAAAAAACGAAATTTGTCAGGCTACAGCAGACACATTTAAAGGGATTCTTTGATAATTTTAAACTCTTTGTAATGCACGCAATTTTTAATAAATCCTGTTAACATAATTATTTCGTGTAATTCTATGGATTAATTTCATTAGAATTATGTTTTATTAATGACTAATGACACTGAAAATATATCGAAAAAGAGTTTCTAGTTTGGGCTTTGCCTATGCCATCCATATAAGGCATGGTCATAAATATTCGGTTCCATCCGTCAGGCTTCGGGTACCTCCGCTGAATTAATGAATGCAAGAAAAACGTATATCACGTCATCAACATATGTGCGTTTGAATTAGCAACCGCCATTGAGTGAATCATGGCCGAGGCCAGTAAATTTATGAAAAGTAAACGTGGATCAGTTGCGTTCATGAATATTCATTATAATCAGGCTGCATAATTAATCATCCACGTGGCAGCAAGCTCAAAATAATTCACGTAAACACAAATATTTATCGGCTTTTTACGCAGATAACACCCAAATATGCACAGATATGCAAGAAATAAGTAGCAGAGAAAGTACTTATGGGAAATTATAAGTTTTGCTACAGTACATCTCAAATGTATGTAACCTTACAAAGAATCCCTTTAGTTTTTTTCAAAAGACTATTTTCATGGGTAGCCTTAACAATAACGGTTACATCGCACATTTTTGTTTGCAGTAGAAACAAATTGTATAAAGTGTTTTGTAATATAAAGTTTTAATTTTTCTTTTCAGGCAAAGTGGAAATCATGGCGTTTCTCAGTGCAGCGAAGCCACCATGCTTAAAGCATTTAGAAGATTATTCCGCCTATTTAAAAACAAGGGCGCAGCTTTTTAACAGGAGGAAAGCAAAACAAAGGCGCCTCAACAAATGCTTGGTGGCAATGTCATTGTGAAGTGGCAAGGGATGGGAGTTGGTTTTTCACTGATATCGGTTTGTGCTGGGAGTGTGGGATTGGCAGATACGATAGAAGAACAGTAATCACAATCGATTACATCAGTGTTTCGGGATAGTTGAAACTTTTAAGATTTTAACAATTTCAAATACTGTATTTTTTAAGTTGCCAATTTACATTTTAGTTCCGAAATTGTTATCATGAATATCCTACGTATAGCTATACGAGTGAAAGGTTGAATTGAATGGCTATGTATATTATACTGTTATTTCAGATTTGTTTACACATGTATACATGTCTAAAAGGCAAAAAACATGAATACCGCTTAAAATATAATTGTAGACTGGTTGAATTTGCCCATATAATATTGTTGAGGTTGTAACGTGAGTGGGGTAACGTGACGACTATGTTTTCTTTGATGTGCAGCTTTTGGATAAAATATATAATACTAATAGAATGAAGTTAACTGTATTTGTTGTTTAGTTAAGTGCTTTTATGCCAAGGCCAACAGAGAATTTAGCAGCAAAGTTGAAGGAAAATATTGTCTTTTTATATAACGTGACTGACGGCTACTATAAATTGTATGTGTGAACTACAAAAATCCAGCATTTTGAATAAATACTTACCTAGTGTTGTAGGCTATAACCCAAGTCACTGTTTGCTTTAAATGTTTTAGAGTGATCAATAATATCATGAGATATGCTGAAAGACCCAAAACAGTTTAAATGTAACTGAGTGACACTGGAATTGCCCAAATGTTGGGTTCAGCTATGTTTTTGTTTTATGACCTCTGTATATTGATGTACTGTTTTGTATGAAATAAATTACTGGGTACTTGAATTGATATATGGCTGATTGAAAATAATTTGCTCTTAAATAGTTTACTTAATTAATTCCCTTCCATTGAAAATGTACTAGAAGCATGCATTAACAGGTGTTCAATTAGTTTTAATGTCATAAAAAATGGTGTGAGGTTCGCTGCAAAATAGGTGGGAGACGGGATGTTGAGACCCTTGCCACATACCCGCATGACCACCTAAAAACAAGTGATACCGAATTGTGTAGAAATGCAGAATTCGTGACTGTGTGTTTCCAGCATTTTTATTTCGATGGTTTATTAAAACAACTTTACATAGCATCATTAATACCATCGTGGGTGTTCATTTTATACAATCATCATTAAAAGGTCAATGGCAATGCCATTATGATATACAAGCTAAGCAACATGGGCTCCTAGGCTAGGCATATTTATCTTTTTGTGTTGTTTGCACACATAACAGTGTGCAAGCTAACTTGCTTTCTAGCTAGCTGTATTAATATTTATTACCAATAAATAAAAAAATAAACAAAATTTCAAAACTATCACTCTCATGGATTTCTTGTGAAGCTCCCAGCCCAGCTTTCCGGAAAAAAGAAGAAAATCTCCCAGATTATATAGGTTTTATATGCAATTGGAAGCTTCTGGTGATGCCTTACTGGATGGATGCAGTTGGTCCCCAGGTGGGTGCAGTTGAAGGGTATTTGTTGGTCCTTAAGGGGTCCCAATGGGGTATGCAACTGGAGGCTTTTGGTGAGCATGGAATCTCTTGGATTTCG
Source organism: Paraescarpia echinospica (assembly GCA_020002185.1). Classification (NCBI taxonomy): domain Eukaryota; kingdom Metazoa; phylum Annelida; class Polychaeta; order Sabellida; family Siboglinidae; genus Paraescarpia; species Paraescarpia echinospica. Next base: position 42,289,800 of record CM034540.1, on the reverse strand, counting down.
AAACTTAAACGTTAGAAGGTATACTATGGATTATTGCTATAGTATAGGAATGTAGATGTAGGTGCCTACGTAGTCGTAGACATGCATCCACATGTACTATCGCTTTAAAACCAACGCTTACGAATTGTGAAAACAATTCATTAATTGTTTAGGTAAGAAATGTTCATATACCATCCGATGTGATCGTAGCCAGCAGAATTAATTCATTTCGAAGAATCAATCAACACACTGACGCAGCATCGCAGGCAGTCAAGGGGCAGAGCAAGCAGTGAAATGTCTGAGCGACCGCCTCGCGTATTCCCGTCATTAAGTAATGATTCACTGCATACTAATAGCATAACGACATAGTAGATTTTTCGCTTACTATAATTATGTTCATATAATGCAGACATATTAAATATTGTCCACCATAATTATACTGTCCATAGTAAACACTTCGGGTAATTCTGCTCGGCTGATGTATTGACAAATATGTTGTCCGCTTCGAATAAATCGTCCTCGCATAAAATACTCCTACGTTGGCAATATCTTCAGTCTTGTGTACGATGCTGTCTATTAAACGTTGTTCACTTTTGTTATCGTATTGAAACATCCCGTGTTCAAACAGAACTTTACTGGTATCGGCCTTCGACTTACTTTACTATTTGACTCGACGGTCTATCGCAAAAAAGGCTAACCAAATATATACAACTTCCGGTTTCGCTTCGGTCTGCGTAAGTCGGCATCTATGCATAAAGTTTTTAAGAAGACCGAATTTGTTGTATCTATTTAATTCATTGAAATATTTCGATGAACTTTCAGTATGTGTTATAAATTAGTGTTACAAACAATGTTCCAGCTTTACATCGTTGGAAAATGTACTAAATAAAAATATATGCCTGGTCTGCGTAAAGCGGTCCAGTATATACTGGTCGACATATGCTGCACTTAGACTTATATATATATTAAATAATAAGAATAGTAATAATTATTCGTATTATTATCATTATTCTTATTATTTAATGATTATAATTATATATATATATATATTCATTAAATGATAACAGTAATGGTAAGAGTAACGAATGTACATATAGCATATCCATTATGGTTATAATATCGTCCTTAATCGTATATTGTTGTTTGCTTGTCATAGGTCAAAGCTGAAGCAAGGTGCGAAATATTCCAGTCCGCTACGGATTTGTTGAGTGTTCTGCTGCGCGACTTGGATGTTCAACATCCATGCGAGGTCTTGCCCGGGATTATAAGTCTCGAACGCCCCGCCAACCGCGTCCGGGCCCAGCTAAGACCACAAGAACCGCGAGATGTAGACTTCCAGGTATGAACTGCGTGACATTACTTTGTGAAATTTATCGATATAATCAAATTTAACACAAATATTTTGTTTTGTAGGTAGAGGTTCTGATATTTGGTTTGCAACTGTTATTATTAAAATGCAATGTTCATATTGTATAATTTCAGTTTGCTGAAGATTTCCTGCCCGAAAGATTCATCCAAGCCGACATTCGTGTCGGTTGTACGATCAACGTCATCTGTTATTTGCGACAGACAGCTTGATCTATTGGCACACGCAAGGAGGTGGTATATTGATGGAACGGGTAAACGGCGGGAGTAACTATGACTCTCTTAGTTGGGATGGCAGAACCACGTCCACGTTCGTCCAACCTGGGTGCCGACGGTCGCTAAAAGTTCTGTCCCTCTCCGTTGGGCGGGGTATTTACCTAGCGGAGTTGTAAATTAGACGCGCATGAGTGTCAATCCTGTCAGGCACAGCGTTGATAATGGTCCGGAATTGGAGTGGGTTAGCGCTGAGAGCATTAGCCAGAATGAGTACGAGTGCGACGTGTGCGGTTTACCCTTCCCCTCCAAGAGTGGAAGGTCATTACACCAGAGGAGTAAACACGCAGAATGGTACCACGGTTGCCAAATTCCAGAGGTAACGCGTGCGGGTTGGGGTCTGGAAGAGATGGTGCTCGTGGCTCGGGAGGAAATTCGACTGGTAGAGGCCGGGCTTAAGAGAAGCGGGGGTGGTCAATATCGAGTTAAGGTCAACTTTGACCTGTTTAGGGCGTTCCCACATAGAACGCCCGACGCAATCAAAGGTCTTCGAAAGTCGGCGAAATACCGGGAGTTAAGAGACCGGCTGAAAGCAGGGGACTCGCCAGTGGAGGACCACGAGCACCCGTGGATGAGCCAGAGGGGGTTAGTGGTAGAAGGAGTTCTACAACCCCCCCCCCAAATAACGCGGGGGTAAGGGCTGGGGCCTTTCAAACCCCGGAGCCCAAGGACAGACATGGTCCGAAGGTGAGGTGGACGGAGGAGTTGATGAGGAAGGTGGCCGAGGCGGAGGATCGGCTGGTCGCGGCGGGTACGAGAAGGATCAATATCGAACTGTTGAAAGAGTTCCCAGAGAGGACACTGGAGGGAATTAAGGGCATGAGGAGACTACCAAAATACAAAAATTTGCTGGCTAGTCTCCCTGCCGTCCCAGCCGCGAGCCCGCCCGGCCACCTGAAGGAAGGAGAAAGTAGGAAGGAACTTCCTGGTGAAATAAGTTATGAGGGTCCGTCCCCCCCTTCACCTGAGTTGATGATGAATGTGGAGATCAGTACTCCACCGATGGGTGGAGCGAGGTTTACACCCCAAGAACACGAAAACGACAAGCAAGACGAAGACACAAATGTAAGTAGGGTTTTAAACTCTACATTTTCGCCGAGTCCGTCTTGTAATCACCGGCCTGAGGACGCGAGTCCGACGGTTGGTGACGATGGTGGAAGAACGGCAACCATCACTAACGAATGTGATAAATTCGATGAATGGCAGAGTGCCCTAAGAGACGAAGTAATTCTGACGCAGGGGTACTTTGAGGGGCTGGACTCCACGGAGTTCCTGGACTTTCGACCTGACCAGTTGAGCCCTGAGGAGAAGTCGCTAATAGACCGAGAATATGTGAGATGGATCGAGCTAGAGATACGAACCTCTGGCTTGAGGAAGGGGCCGCGCAGAAGGGCCAGACGCAGGGAAGCTGCGGAGGCCAGGGACGTCGCTGGCCCGGCTGCAGCCATGGGAAGAAGAAGGCGGAGGAGGACAGAGTATGCACGTGTGCAGAAGTTGTACCACTCCAACCGGAGCGAATGTGCTCGCAAGGTCCTGAGTGGAGAATGGCAAAATGAGGTGACCCCGGGCATCCCTCTAGAGGACCAGGTGTTCTTCTGGAGTCGGGTGTTCGGGGAAGAGTCCGTAGAAGACAACAGAGATGTTGAGCCTCAGGGCATGGTGTTATGGGATCTTGTGCGGCCCATCCGGTTGGAGGAGATCTATGCTACCCTGCGTCAGACCAAAGACGGGTCCGCAGGTTTAGACAGGATCTCACGGCGGGATATACGAAAAATAGCCCCAAGAGCCCTCCTTGCGCACTTCAACCTGTGGTTGTATGCAGGGTACCAGCCGGCTGAACTCCGCCGTAGCCGAACTGTCCTGGTCCCCAAAATACCGGTCCCTTCCGGGCCTAGCCAATATAGGCCCACAGCGATCTCCTCGTTCGTTATACGTGTGTTCCATCGGCTCCTGGCGGGGAGACTGTCCGGTCTCCTGGAGTTCCAGTCCCGTCAGAGAGCATTCATCAAGGGAGATGGCATCGCGGACAATGTGTTCCTCTTAAGATGCCTGTTGAGGGACAGGTGCGACGACTTACGGCCGTTGTCCTTGGCGTTCCTGGACGTGTCCAAGGCGTTCGACTCGGTGTCCCACGCCTCGCTCTTTTTGGCGGCGAAGAGAATGGGGGTGCCTGGGCCCTTTATCAATTATCTTCGCAGCCTCTACTCAGAGGCTTCGACGTCCCTGTACGTCGATGGCCAGTTTAGCAACCCCCTGCGCCAGAGTAGGGGAGTGAAACAAGGAGATCCTCTTTCACCGTTGCTGTTCAAATGTGTGTCATCGACTGGGCGCTGGAGTCTCTGGACCCCGAGATGGGCGTCGTGATTGGTGAGGGTGGCCCTCGCCTCAATCACCTGGCTTTCGCTGACGATGTAGTAGTGATTGCCCAGAGTCCGACTGGCAGTCAGCATCTTTGCCGACAATTCGAGCGAGCGTTGGGCCGCTGCGGTTTGGCACTAAACGCGGACAAGTCCAGAACGCTAAGGATAGCGGTCAATGGAAAGAGCAAGAAATGGGTATGTGACCCTACGCCGTATCTGTCTCTCTCGGGGGGCATGTTGCCCGCGGTGCCGATCTCTCACGGCTACAAGTACCTGGGGAAATCTATTAGCGCTAGAGAGAGGGATGCTACCCCAGAGGAGCTACTGACCAGAGGTCTTAATCCACTGACAAAGGCACCGCTGAAACCACAACAGCGAATTTACATTCTGTGCAAACACTTACTGACTAAAATGTACCACAGGTTGGTACTGTCTAGAACAAGGGGTACAGTTCTCAGACCGCTAGACAAACTGGACCGAAGGGGTCTGAGGACCTGGCTGAGGCTACTTCAGGACTGTACTAATGCATACATCCACGCAGATGTGAAAGACGGGGGGCTGGGGATTCCTTCCCTCCGCCTCGCTATACCCACCATGAAGTATGCCAGGTTAGAGCGCCTGGCAAAGTCTGGGGATAGGGTGATACAAGAGCTGGTAACCCATTCCCGGACTTTCTCACGAGAGCTCGACTCGTGTTTTACCCCCGTTATTCGGGAGGGTGGATTGGTGGTCCATAACAGAACTGACATTAGGAGAGCATTCGCAAACGCCCTATACCAGTCAGCTGATGGCTATGGCCTGAAGGCCTCTTCGGATGTACCACATGTCCACTCATGGGTTAACGATGGAACCAAACTGTTAACAGGTGGCGCTTATATTCACGCCGTTCAGATTCGAGGAGCAACGGTGGTAACTAGAAAGAGGGCGGCTAGAGGTCGACCCCATGCCGATGACAGGTGCGACGCATGTGGACGCACCGAGACACTAGGACATGTGTTACAAGTATGTCATAGAACATGGGGGTCCCGGATTAAAAGACACGACGCCCTCATGGAGAAGTACCTCCATTATATGGAGAACCGCGGATGGCAAGCTATGCGCGCTCCGGTGATCCCTGTAAGGGGTGGAAACCCACAAATCCCGGATGGAGTGTTATACAAACAAGGGCAATGCTGGGTCGTCGATGCGTCGGTCGTTGCCGATAACGCTGACCTCGACGACGCCCATACAAACAAATGTACCAAATACGACACTCCAGCTGTCCGCGACTGGTGCCAGTCGAACTGGCCTTCTCCTGAGGCGCCGGGGCGGGTTTCATTCGGGGCCCTCGTGTTCAACTGGAGAGGTGCCATGTCGTCTCGGTCCGCCCGCATGTGTCGCACACAGGGTATCACACAAGGTGAAATGAAGGTGATGGCTGTAGGGGTGGCAGAGTGGGGGTGGAAGGTCTTTCGGGCCTTCAACCAGGGCACAGCCTCATGGCACTAAGGTTCCCCTACCACCCCAAAGTACTAAGCTGAAGGCTATATGTCCATGTAAGGCCACTTAGTCCGGTATCATATTAAGCTGCTCACTTGCGTGTAATAAGTGATAATCAGAATCCTCGGTATTTAGTTAAAGCTTCATATTACTCACCTGTTTAGTTATTTGTTATAGTTTACACGTGTGAAATGTTAAGTTATAAATACCTCGAGTGACAAATTTCTGTTTTTTTTTTTTTTTTTATTTTGTTTAGCCAATCATATATGGAAGCATGTGCGTGCGGTTACCCAACGGGAGTCGGACCGTTTTTCTTTTTTAACAATAGTTACTCGCCGTAGGGGCTACACGCGAATGTCGACTTGGTCCGTCGGCACCCTGTCTCCTCAGCTGGATAGCCTTCCCTCCGGGGGGAGGGGGGCGAAAGGCACCGCCTTGGGGCATCAGCCTTCCAGTACAAGAGCCTCTGGAGTCCCTAGACTACTGACGTGCGTCTTCGACGCGCCCATAGAAATTTCCCCACGTCGGGGGAAGCCGAATCGTCAGTGGCCGACCCCCTGCTCTTCACCATCGGGGCAGGGGCTTTGGGAGGAGCAACGGCCCCCACGAAAGGAAGTGAGCAGCCAGCCCACTTACCTATCCGTTGCCGGGTGGGGTACCCGTGAAACCGTACCATGTGCATACTCCTATGTAGGGTAAGGGCAGGACTCTATAGGTTTGCCATTGGCATTCTATCCGGCCCTGGCGAAGGGAGCCAACAGTGTATTCACCCTTCAGAGTCTCTATCCCGCTCCGCAGCCAGCGGAGTGGGATCCCGTTCCCCAGCGGAACGAAAACCCAAAACCAAAATGATCGCTGGGGGACGGCGGGAGCGGAATAGGCCCCGGGGAGGGGGGGCGTCCTTTTGAGGACGTGTCAGAACCCCAGGGATGGACGGCCCAACCAGCCGTTCATCTCAGTCTCTGGGTTACACTACGAAATTATACAGAAGGTCCCCCCCTAGGGGGTCTCCTCCAGGAGAGGGAGAACCGGCAACGCCTTGCCGCTCCCGAGTCTTACCCAGACGGACGATGCCCTCACTGTGGCAAACAGTTCAAGGGCGCGAGGGGCCTCGCAATCCACTCGCGAAGCGCCCACGCAGAGGCCTACCACTCGAAGAAGACATCGGGGCAGCGATGAGAACCCAAACTAAGAGTAGGTGGGCGACCGAAGAGACGGCCGCCATCGCTAGTCACGAAGCCATCCTGAGATTGAGGGGCGTCAGGACGGTAAACGTCGGTAGCGGCGTACGAACTCTAAACATAAACTCCGAGCTGACAGCTGTCATGCCCGGAAGATCCCTGGAAGCCATCAAGGGACAACGTCGACGCCCCGAATATCGACGGATGGTGGACGACTACATGGCGGTCCACGGAGACAATCCAGACACTCTAGTACCTCGGCGTGCAATTGCGGTTCCGACCGCACGAGACGATTACGCAGAACCTGAAGGGAGCACTGGGAGGGTCACCAGAGCACAGGCGGTACGAGCCGCCCTGGTAACCCCAACAATACCCACTCCCATAGCCCCTGGGACGGAAGGAACAGCACAGGCGGTACGAGCCGCCCTGTTAACCCCAACAATACCCACTCCCATAGCCCCTGGGACGGAAGGAACAGTGTCTCAAGGGCAGGCGGACACGGCCGCCGAGACCCTGGACACCCCGCCCCAACTACCGACTATGTCTCAAGCCCTCGGGCAGACGTACCAGATTGGAGGGGCCCAATCAAAGAGGCAATCCTGCTGCTAGCAGGTGAGGCCAACGTCTGTCCCGAGCTCATCGAGCAGGTAACCCTTGCACCGCAAGGTGACCAAGGGTACCTGCAAAGTCTCATAGACCGGGACCTCCTGGGGCTGCTCCCCCCGGTCGAGAGACCCGGTCATCTTAACCACCAGCACGGACCGCCTCGCCAGGAAGCCCGAAACACACGCGCACAACGCAAAGTTGATTACGCACGTATTCAGTCATTATACCGGACCTCGAGGGCCGGATGCGCACGTGTGGTCCTGGACGGCCAATGGAACGGCGTACCTCCGACCCTTCCTCTGCACGATCAAGTGGCCTACTGGAAGCCACTGATGGAAACCCCGCGGGGGTAGATCCGGTATGGGATATGATCAGGCCCATTTCCATCTCTGAGGTAACGAGACACCTCAGGTGCATGAAGGACGGAGCCGCCGGGCCGGACCATAGGCGGAAGGGTGACTTGACCGCCCTTCGGGCTGAAGCACTTACTTGCCGGTTCAACATCTGGATGCTTACCGGAATCGCACCCGAGTTATTTAGACACGGAATCACCGTCTTGATCCCAAAGTCTGGAGAAAGTGTCAAGACGAACCAATCTAGACGCATCACGATGGGTTCTATCTTGTGTAGGCTCTATCACCGGATCCTAGCAGAAAGGATTGAGAAAAGCTATTCAATATGCGAACGCCAGAAGGCGTTCAGGAGTGGGGACGGGATTGCAGATAATACCTACATTCTCCGTTGCGTACTGTCCGACAGACAGGCAAGGTGCCATTCGACCGGAATCCTATTTCTGGACGTTTCGAAGGCGTTCGATTCTGTATCTCATAACTCCATATTCCTAGCAGCCGCATCTGCTGGAATACCCCCCCCCCACTGGTGGAGTACGTACGTTCCCTGTATCGGAACACTACTACCCGATTACGGGTGAACGGACACCTGAGCGGAGAGGTTCAGATACAACGCGGAGTGAGGCAGGGCGACCCCTTGAGCCATGTGCTGTTCAATTCGGTCATCGACTTGACACTCCGACACATGGACTCACAAATCGGGGTCAACGTGGGTGGTCAGATGCTCTCGTGTCTGGCTTTCGCGGATGACCTCGTCCTCTTCGCCAGGACCCCCAGGGGACTACAATCACAATTCACTACCGTGGAGAGGGCCTTGGAAAGGTGTGGACTCTTCCTGAATGCGCGTAAGTCATCAACCATCCGGCTTGACGTGCACGGGAAAAGAAAGATGTGGACGTGTAACCCGAATGACTTCATAGAAACTCGGACGGGTGAAATGATCAAAGCTCTGAGCATAGCAAACGGGTATAAATACCTGGGAAATCTGGTGGGTGCCGGGAGGCAATCCGGTACGACGATGGAGACCCTGAGGGAGGGGGTCACTCAGCTGACTAAAGCTCCGCTTAAGCCTCAGCAGAGGATGTTCTTCCTGAGGTGTAATCTGCTTCCGAGCTTGTTACACATGGCCGTGCTGGGTCGGCTATCGCGGGGCATATTAGATTTCTTGGATAAGATATCACGAGCAGCCGTGAGGAGCTGGGTCAAATTACCCAGGGACACGCCCATACCCTTCTTCCACGCCAATCACAAGGACGGAGGACTGTCCATTCCCAGGCTTAAACTGCTTATTCCAGTTCTCAGGACTAAGCGTATGTCCAGAATGATGAGCTCTCAGGACCCTGTTGTACGGGGGGTCACTGAATTGCCAGCATTCCGGAAGGACCTTCGGCGGTGGTCGGAGCCAAGGTCCGCGTTTGGATGCCCACTGTGGGACGGAGATGGAATTCAGAGGGCCATGGGAATCGGCTTGCATACATCGGTGGACGGCAGAGGTCTCGGAGGTTGTCGCGAGGTAGGCTTTGTGAATAGATGGATGGTAGACGGAACGGCCTTTTTGACCGGGCGAAGCTTTGTAAACTGCGTCCGGTTGAAGGGTAACCTAATTCACACTGCCTTGCGCGCCTCGCGCGGTAGACCCGAGTCGAACATCAAGTGCGATTCCTGTAACGCAACCGAGTCCCTGGGTCACATCTTACAAGTGTTCCCGCGGACTCATGAATCAAGAGTGTCTCGGCACGATGGTGTCAACAGGTACCTCAACTCAGTGCTGGTGAAGCAGGGGTACTCCACCCGGATGGAGCCCCCAATTCCTACCCCCGCGGGGGTCAGGAAACCCGACTTGGTGGCCTGGCGCGATGGAAACTGCTACGTTATCGACACGTCCATCGTAGCAGATAATAGCAACTTGGACGCAGCCCACCACCGAAAAGCAGACTACTACGACAAACCGGCCATCCGGGCATAATTATATATATTATTTGGTATTCCAGCGACAGAAAGGGGAGTCAACTATGTGACGATGCACAGTACGTAACAGGGACACAAACTGCCAAGTTACTGTGCATCAAACCGGTGACAAGTTCATCATTGAGCCTAAAGATCATGCGTTATGCAGAACAGTTTTAAGCAGACCAAAGCCGGTCTGCTTAAATTGATGCCTCACACACACACATACGCACAAATTTCACCAAGCTTATTTACGGTAATTGATAGAAAAAACACTGATCACATCAATATCATCATCATTAATTTTACAATTATAATATGTTGTAGCTGTGTCAGACAACAACAGCAGCAGTGACGACGATTCACCACAACCAAGAAAGAGAGGTGACTTTGCATGATTGAAAGAAAGTAATGAACCACTAATATATCCATATAAATTAATTGATGTCTCACACACGCACATACTCACCCACAGACACACATATGTGAACATGGGCCTTCAATCGTTTATGACATTTATGACATCATTAATAACTGGTTATTGCATCTGTACTGGTTGTCAATAACAACATTGTAACAGCAGTGGTTGACACCAACAGTGACGAGGAAGCTGTGCCACACCCAAAGAAAAAAGGTACACGATTTTGTAAGGAATTACAGAAGTCTTGCAAATTCACAAGTAACATTTATGCATAGGAACATTTTAAGTCATTTGATGACGAATTAGTACATTAACTGTTTCGTATATCTAATAAAATATTTGTTTATACTTTCATATGATGCAATCTATAAACAATAATAACTGATAGACCAGTCAATCAAAACTGTTGTATACGTTATTATTTCCTCTTCATTGCTTAAAATAATAATGACAGCATGTATGTTGATCCTGGATTATTTTACATTCATTATGAACAAAAAGCACAGATACCTCAAAAGGTCCTGACAGCTCCGTTAAACAAGTGCTATTCCTTCATAATATGAATAATCTTTATTGATATATAGTGCCTAATTCTGAAACTAAAATTAGTTCAGATGATTAAGATACAACATTGAACGTAAGTTCTGTTTTATATTTACTCAGCAAGTCACAAACAGGGTGGAGAAAATAATTTTCCTTTAGCTGTTCAAGTTGAAAAGCATAGGCCTATTAATTATGTAATATGTACAGCTGTATATATATACTACGTAATCTGTTTTTCTTTTCCTGGTTTTACTACTACAATGGTGTCACTTTAAGCGAAGAGCATCCATTGGCAAGATGTGGACAATGCTATGTTTGAGGTGCATTTTCTGTTGTTCTTCAATGGAGCAGAAAATGGCACAAAGAGCAATTTGCCAAGTAAGAACAAACATGTTGGCAAGATACACACGTACTTGGAGTAGATGATAACATTTAACATACTTTTTAATGGAATCCAACCATTAATATTCTGTAGCAGATCATTATTTCATTATACGATTAGACTACCTTGTATTATGCCATAAGAATACTGACAAAAATCAATCTTTTTAAAAATACATTACAAATAAATCTATTACAAATGTAACGTTGTTAATGCATGGAGATAGTAATACAGAATACAACAATGTAAATTTGTAAACATGAATGACATGACTTGACTAGGAGATGTGTAAATTATAAATACACAAAATTGAATATTCTCTAAATAGCCATTAAAGATAGACAAGCAGGATTTATTACTTGATAAATGCACTTTTTGGTGAACAAAAGTGATTTAGAGATGTTTTTTTTTTTATAAATGTGAACCATATTGATAGTAAAAAACGAAATTTGTCAGGCTACAGCAGACACATTTAAAGGGATTCTTTGATAATTTTAAACTCTTTGTAATGCACGCAATTTTTAATGAATCCTGTTAACATAATTATTTCGTGTAATTCTATGGATTAATTTCATTAGAATTATGTTTTATTAATGACTAATGACACTGAAAATATATCCAAAAAGAGTTTCTAGTTTGGGCTTTGCCTATGCCATCCATATAAGGCATGGTCATAAATATTCGGTTCCATCCGTCAGGCTTCGGGTACCTCCGCTGAATTAATGAATGCAAGAAAAACGTATATCACGTCATCAACATATGTGCGTTTGAATTAGCAACCGCCATTGAGTGAATCATGGCCGAGGCCAGTAAATTTATGAAAAGAAAACGTGGATCAGTTGCGTTAATGAATATTCATTATAATCAGGCTGCATAATTAATCATCCACGTGGCAGCAAGCTCAAAATGATTCACGTAAACACAAATATTTATCGGCTTTTTACGCAGATAACACCCAAATATGCACAGATATGCAAGACATAAGTAGCAGAGAAAGTACTTATGGGAAATTATCAAGTTTTGCTACAGTACATCTCAAATGTATGTAACCTTACAAAGAATCCCTTTAGTTTTTTTCAAAAGACTATTTTCATGGGTAGCCTTAACAATAACGGTTACATCGCACATTTTTGTTTGCAGTAGAAACAAATTGTATAAAGTGTTTTGTAATATAAAGTTTTAATTTTTCTTTTCAGGCAAAGTGGAAATCATGGCGTTTCTCAGTGCAGCGAAGCCACCATGCTTAAAGCATTTAGAAGATTATTCCGCCTATTTAAAAACAAGGGCGCAGCTTTTTAACAGGAGGAAAACAAAACAAAGGCGCCTCAACAAATGCTTGGTGGCAATGTCATTGTGAAGTGGCAAGGGATGGGAGTTGGTTTTTCACTGATATCGGTTTGTGCTGGGAGTGTGGGATTGGCAGATACGATAGAAGAACAGTAATCACAATCGATTACATCAGTGTTTCGGGATAGTTGAAACTTTTAAGATTTTAACAATTTCAAATACTGTATTTTTTAAGTTGCCAATTTACATTTTAGTTCCGAAATTGTTATCATGAATATCCTACGTATAGCTATACGAGTGAAAGGTTGAATTGAATGGCTATGTATATTATACTGTTATTTCAGATTTGTTTACACATGTATACATGTCTAAAAGGCAAAAAACATGAATACCGCTTAAAATATAATTGTAGACTGGTTGAATTTGCCCATATAATATTGTTGAGGTTGTAACGTGAGTGGGGTAACGTGACGACTATGTTTTCTTTGATGTGCAGCTTTTGGATAAAATATATAATACTAATAGAATGAAGTTAACTGTATTTGTTGTTTAGTTAAGTGCTTTTATGCCAAGGCCAACAGAGAATTTAGCAGCAAAGTTGAAGGAAAATATTGTCTTTTTATATAACGTGACTGACGGCTACTATAAATTGTATGTGTGAACTACAAAAATCCAGCATTTTGAATAAATACTTACCTAGTGTTGTAGGCTATAACCCAAGTCACTGTTTGCTTTAAATGTTTTAGAGTGATCAATAATATCATGAGATATGCTGAAAGACCCAAAACAGTTTAAATGTAACTGAGTGACACTGGAATTGCCCAAATGTTGGGTTCAGCTATGTTTTTGTTTTATGACCTCTGTATATTGATGTACTGTTTTGTATGAAATAAATTACTGGGTACTTGAATTGATATATGGCTGATTGAAAATAATTTGCTCTTAAATAGTTTACTTAATTAATTCCCTTCCATTGAAAATGTACTAGAAGCATGCATTAACAGGTGTTCAATTAGTTTTAATGTTTTTGTGTCATAAAAAATGGTGTGAGGTTCGCTGCAAAATAGGTGGGAGACGGGATGTTGAGACCCTTGCCACATCCCCGCATGACCACCTAAAAACAAGTGATACCGAATTGTGTAGAAATGCAGAATTCGTGACTGTGTGTTTCCAGCATTTTTATTTCGATGGTTTATTAAAACAACTTTACATAGCATCATTAATACCATCGTGGGTGTTCATTTTATACAATCATCATTAAAAGGTCAATGGCAATGCCATTATGATATACAAGCTAAGCAACATGGGCTCCTAGGCTAGGCATATTTATCTTTTTGTGTTGTTTGCACACATAACAGTGTGCAAGCTAACTTGCTTTCTAGCTAGCTGTATTAATATTTATTACCAATAAATAAAAAAATAAACAAAATTTTCAAAACTATCACTCATGGATTTCTTGTGAAGCTCCCAGCCCAGCTTTCCGGAAAAAAGAAGAAAATCTCCCAGATTATATAGGTTTTATATGCAATTGGAAGCTTCTGGTGATGCCTTACTGGATGGATGCAGTTGGTCCCCAGGTGGGTGCAGTTGAAGGGTATTTGTTGGTCCTTAAGGGGTCCCAATGGGGTATGCAACTGGAGGCTTTTGGTGAGCATGGAATCTCTTGGATTTCGAAACTTAAACGTTAGAAGGTATACTATGGATTATTGCTATAGTATAGGAATGTAGATGTAGGTGCCTACGTAGTCGTAGACATGCATCCACATGTACTATCGCTCAGCTGACCTTTAACACCAACGCTTACGAATTGTGAAAACAATTCATTAATTGTTTAGGTAAGAAATGTTCATATACCATCCGATGTGATCGTAGCCAGCAGAATTAATTCATTTCGAAGAATCAATCAACACACTGACGCAGCATCGCAGGCAGTCAAGGGGCAGAGCAAGCAGTGAAATGTCTGAGCGACCGCCTCGCGTATTCCCGTCATTAAGTAATGATTCACTGCATACTAATAGCATAACGACATAGTAGATTTTTCGCTTACTATAATTATGTTCATATAATGCAGACATATTAAATATTGTCCACCATAATTATACTGTCCATAGTAAACACTTCGGGTAATTCCGCTCGGCTGATGTATTGACAGATATGTTGTCCGCTTCGAATAAATCGTCCTCGCATAAAATACTCCTACGTTGGCAATATCTTCAGTCTTGTGTACGATGCTGTCTATTAAACGTTGTTCACTTTTGTTATCGTATTGAAACATCCCGTGTTCAAACAGAACTTTACTGGTATCGGCCTTCGACTTACTTTACTATTTGACTCGACGGTCTATCGCAAAAAAGGCTAACCAAATATATACAACTTCCGGTTTCGCTTCGGTCTGCGTAAGTCGGCATCTATGCATAAAGTTTTTAAGCAGACCGAATTTGTTGTATCTATTTTATTCATTGAAATATTTCGATGAACTTTCAGTATGTGTTATAAATTAGTGTTACAAACAATGTTCCAGCTTTACATCGTTGGAAAATGTACTAAATAAAAATATATGCCTGGTCTGCGTAAAGCGGTCCAGTATATACTGGTCGACATATGCTGCACTTAGACTTATATATATATTAAATAATAAGAATAGTGATAATTATTCGTATTATTATCATTATTCTTATTATTTAATGATTATAATTATATATATATATTCATTAAATGATAACAGTAATGGTAAGAGTAACGAATGTACATATAGCATATCCATTATGGTTATAATATCGTCCTTAATTGTATATTGTTGTTTGCTTGTCATAGGTCAAAGCTGAAGCAAGGTGCGAAATATTCCAGTCCGCTACGGATTTGTTGAGTGTTCTGCTGCGCGACTTGGATGTTCAACATCCATGCGAGGTCTTGCCCGGGATTATAAGTCTCGAACGCCCCGCCAACCGCGTCCGGGCCAAGCTAAGACCACAAAAACCGCGAGATGTAGACTTCCAGGTATGAACTGCGTGACATTACTTTGTGAAATTTATCGATATAATCAAATTTAACACAAATATTTTGTTTTGTAGGTAGAGGTTCTGATATTTGGTTTGCAACTGTTATTATTAAAATGCAATGTTCATATTGTATAATTTCAGTTGGCTGAAGATTTCCTGCCCGAAAGATTCATCCAAGCCGACATTCGTGTCGGTTGTACGATCAACGTCATCTGTTATTTGCGACAGACAGCTTGATCTATTGGCACACGCAAGGAGGTGGTATATTGATGGAACGGGTAAACGGCGGGAGTAACTATGACTCTCTTAGTTGGGATGGCAGAACCACGTCCACGTTCGTCCAACCTGGGTGCCGACCCGCGAGGGTCGGTAGCTAAAAGTTCTGTCCCTCTCCGTTGGGCGGGGTATTTACCTAGCGGAGTTGTAAATTAGACGCGCATGAGTGTCAATCCTGTCAGGCACAGCGTTGATAATGGTCCGGAATTGGAGTGGGTTAGCGCTGAGAGCATTAGCCAGAATGAGTACGAGTGCGACGTGTGCGGTTTACCCTTCCCCTCCAAGAGTGGAAGGTCATTACACCAGAGGAGTAAACACGCAGAATGGTACCACGGTTGCCAAATTCCAGAGGTAACGCGTGCGGGTTGGGGTCTGGAAGAGATGGTGCTCGTGGCTCGGGAGGAAATTCGACTGGTAGAGGCCGGGCTTAAGAGAAGCGGGGGTGGTCAATATCGAGTTAAGGTCAACTTTGACCTGTTTAGGGCGTTCCCACATAGAACGCCCGACGCAATCAAAGGTCTTCGAAAGTCGGCGAAATACCGGGAGTTAAGAGACCGGCTGAAAGCAGGGGACTCGCCAGTCGAGGACCACGAGCACCCGTGGATGAGCCGGAGGGGGTTAGTGGTAGAAGGAGTTCTACAACCCCCCCAAATGACGCGGGGGTAAGGGCTGGGGCCTTTCAAACCCCGGAGCCCAAGGACAGACATGGTCCGAAGGTGAGGTGGACGGAGGAGTTGATGAGGAAGGTGGCCGAGGCGGAGGATCGGCTGGTCGCGGCGGGTACGAGAAGGATCAATATCGAACTGTTGAAAGAGTTCCCAGAGAGGACACTGGAGGGAATTAAGGGCATGAGGAGACTACCAAAATACAAAAAGTTGCTGGCTAGTCTCCCTGCCGTCCTAGCCGCGAGCCCGCCCGGCCACCTGAAGGAAGGAGAAAGTAGGAAGGAACTTCCTGGTGAAATAAGTGATGAGGGTCCGTCCCCCCCTTCACCTGAGTTGATGATGAATGTGGAGATCAGTACTCCACCGATGGGTGGAGCGAGGTTTACACCCCAAGAACACGAAAACGACAAGCAAGACGAAGACACAAATGTAAGTAGGGTTTTAAACTCTACATTTTCGCCGAGTCCGTCTTGTAATCACCGGCCTGAGGACGCGAGTCCGACGGTTGGTGACGATGGTGGAAGAACGGCAACCATCACTAACGAATGTGATAAATTCGATGAATGGCAGAGTGCCCTAAGAGACGAAGTAATTCTGACGCAGGGGTACTTTGAGGGGCTGGACTCCACGGAGTTCCTGGACTTTCGACCTGACCAGTTGAGCCCTGAGGAGAAGTCGCTAATAGACCGAGAATATGTGAGATGGATCGAGCTAGAGATACGAACCTCTGGCTCGAGGAAGGGGCCGCGCAGAAGGGCCAGACGCAGGGAAGCTGCGGAGGCCAGGGACGTCGCTGGCCCGGCTGCAGCCATGGGAAGAAGAAGGCGGAGGAGGACAGAGTATGCACGTGTGCAGAAGTTGTACCACTCCAACCGGAGCGAATGTGCTCGCAAGGTCCTGAGTGGAGAATGGCAAAATGAGGTGACCCCGGGCATCCCTCTAGAGGACCAGGTGTTCTTCTGGAGTCGGGTGTTCGGGGAAGAGTCCGTAGAAGACAACAGAGATGTTGAGCCTCAGGGCATGGTGTTATGGGATCTTGTGCGGCCCATCCGGTTGGAGGAGATCTATGCTACCCTGCGTCAGACCAAAGACGGGTCCGCAGGCTTAGACAGGATCTCACGGCGGGATGTACGAAAACTTGACCCAAGAGCCCTCCTTGCGCACTTTAACCTGTGGTTATATGTGGGGTACCAGCCGGCTGAACTCCGCCGTAGCCGAACTGTCCTGGTCCCCAAAATACCGGTCCCTTCCGGGCCTAGCCAATATAGGCCCACAGCGATCTCCTCGTTCGTTATACGTGTGTTCCATCGGCTCCTGGCGGGGAGACTGTCCGGTCTCCTGGAGTTCCAGTCCCGTCAGAGAGCATTCATCAAGGGAGATGGCATCGCGGACAATGTGTTCCTCTTAAGATGCCTGTTGAGGGACAGGTGCGACGACTTACGGCCGTTGTCCTTGGCGTTCCTGGACGTGTCCAAGGCGTTCGACTCGGTGTCCCACGCCTCGCTCTTTTTGGCGGCGAAGAGAATGGGGGTGCCTGGGCCCTTCATCAATTATCTTCGCAGCCTCTACTCAGAGGCTTCGACGTCCCTGTACGTCGATGGCCAGTTCAGCAACCCCCTGCGCCAGAGTAGGGGAGTGAAACAAGGAGATCCTCTTTCACCGTTGCTGTTCAAATGTGTGTCATCGACTGGGCGCTGGAGTCTCTGGACCCCGAGATGGGCGTCGTGATTGGTGAGGGTGGCCCTCGCCTCAATCACCTGGCTTTCGCTGACGATGTAGTAGTGATTGCCCAGAGTCCGACTGGCAGTCAGCATCTTTGCCGACAATTCGAGCGAGCGTTGGGCCGCTGCGGTTTGGCACTAAACGCGGACAAGTCCAGAACGCTAAGGATAGCGGTCAATGGAAAGAGCAAGAAATGGGTATGTGACCCTACGCCGTATCTGTCTCTCTCGGGGGGCATGTTGCCCGCGGTGCCGATCTCTCACGGCTACAAGTACCTGGGGATATCTATTAGCGCTAGAGAGAGGGATGCTACCCCAGAGGAGCTACTGACCAGAGGTCTTAATCCACTGACAAAGGCACCGCTGAAACCACTACAGCAAATTTACATTCTGTGCAAACACTTACTGACTAAAATGTACCACAGGTTGGTACTGTCTAGAACAAGGGGTACGGTTCTCAGACAGCTAGACAAACTGGTCCGAAGGGGTCTGAGGACCTGGCTGAGGCTACCTCAGGACTGTACTAATGCATACATCCACGCAGATGTGAAAGACGGGGGGCTGGGGATTCCTTCCCTCCGCCTCGCTATACCCACCATGAAGTATGCCAGGTTAGAGCGCCTGGCAAAGTCTGGGGATAGGGTGATACAAGAGCTGGTAACCCATTCCCGGACTTTCTCACGAGAGCTCGACTCGTGTTTTACCCCCGTTATTCGGGAGGGTGGATTGGTGGTCCATAACAGAACTGACATTAGGAGAGCATTCGCAAACGCCCTATACCAGTCAGCTGATGGCTATGGCCTGAAGGCCTCTTCGGATGTACCACATGTCCACTCATGGGTTAACGATGGAACCAAACTGTTAACAGGTGGCGCTTATATTCACGCCGTTCAGATTCGAGGAGCAACGGTGGTAACTAGAAAGAGGGCGGCTAGAGGTCGACCCCATGCCGATGACAGGTGCGACGCATGTGGACGCACCGAGACACTAGGACATGTGTTACAAGTATGTCATAGAACATGGGGGTCCCGGATTAAAAGACACGACGCCCTCATGGAGAAGTACCTCCATTATATGGAGAACCGCGGATGGCAAGCTATGCGCGCTCCGGTGATCCCTGTAAGGGGTGGAAACCCACAAATCCCGGATGGAGTGTTATACAAACAAGGGCAATGCTGGGTCGTCGATGCGTCGGTCGTTGCCGATAACGCTGACCTCGACGACGCCCATACAAACAAATGTACCAAATACGACACTCCAGCTGTCCGCGACTGGTGCCAGTCGAACTGGCCTTCTCCTGAGGCGCCGGGGCGGGTTTCATTCGGGGCCCTCGTGTTCAACTGGAGAGGTGCCATGTCGTCTCGGTCCGCCCGCATGTGTCGCACACAGGGTATCACACAAGGTGAAATGAAGGTGATGGCTGTGGGGGTGGCAGAGTGGGGGTGGAAGGTCTTTCGGGCCTTCCACCAGGGCACAGCCTCATGGCACTAAGGTTCCCCTACCACCCCAAAGTACTAAGCTGAAGGCTATATGTCCATCTAAGGCCACTTAGTCCGGTATCATATTAAGCTGCTCACTTGCGTGTAATAAGTGATAATCAGAATCCTCGGTATTTAGTTAAAGCTTCATATTACTCACCTGTTTAGTTATTTGTTATAGTTTACACGTGTGAAATGTTAAGTTATAAATACCTCGAGTGACAAATTTCTGTTTTTATTTTTTTTATTTTTTTTAGCCAATCATATATGGAAGCATGTGCGTGCGGTTACCCAACGGGAGTCGGACCGTTTTTCTTTTTTAACAATAGTTACTCGCCGTAGGGGCTACACGCGAATGTCGACTTGGTCCCTCGGCACCCTGTCTCCTCAGCTGGATAGCCTTCCCTCCGGGGGGAGGGGGGGGGCGAAAGGCACCGCCTTGGGGCATCAGCCTTCCAGTACAAGAGCCTCTGGAGTCCCTAGACTACTGACGTGCGTCTTCGACGCGCCCGTAGAAATTTCCCCACGTCGGGGTAAGCCGAATCGTCAGTGGCCGACCCCCTGCTCTTCACCATCGGGGCAGGGGCTTTGGGAGGAGCAACGGCCCCCACGAAAGGAAGTGAGCAGCCAGCCCACTTACCTATCCGTTGCCGGGTGGGGTAACCGTGAAACCATACCATGTGCATACCCCTATGTAGGGTAAGGGCAGGACTCTATAGGTTTGCCATTGGCATTCTATCCGGCCCTGGCGAAGGGAGCCAACAGTGTATTCACCCTTCAGAGTCTCTATCCCGCTCCGCAGCCAGCGGAGTGGGATCCCGTTCCCCAGCGGAACGAAAACCCAAAACCAAAATGATCGCTGGGGGACGGCGGGAGCGGAATAGGCCCCGGGGAGGGGGGGCGTCCTCTTGAGGACGTGTCAGAACCCCAGGGATGGACGGCCAAACCAGCCGTTCATCTCAGTCTCTGGGTTACACTACGAAATTATACAGAAGGTCCCAACCTAGGGGGTCTCCTCCCGGAGAGGGAGAACCGGCAACGCCTTGCCGCTCCCGAGTCTTACCCAGACGGACGATGCCCTCACTGTGGCAAACAGTTCAAGGGCGCGAGGGGCCTCGCAATCCACTCGCGAAGCGCCCACGCAGAGGCCTACCACTCGAAGAAGACAGCCGACATCGGGGCAGCGATGAGAACCCAAACTAAGAGTAGGTGGGCGACCGAAGAGACGGCCGCCATGGCTAGTCACGAAGCCATCCTGAGATTGAGGGGCGTCAGGACGGTAAACGTCGGTAGCGGCGTACGAACTCTAAACATAAACTCCGAGCTGACAGCTGTCATGCCCGGAAGATCCCTGGAAGCCATCAAGGGACAACGTCGACGCCCCGAATATCGACGGATGGTGGACGGTACATGGCGGTCCACGGAGACAATCCAGACACTCTAGTACCTCGGCGTGCAATTGCGGTTCCGACCGCACGAGACGATTACGCAGAACCTGAAGGGAGCACTGGGAGGGTCACCAGAGCACAGGCGGTACGAGCCGCCCTGGTAACCCCAACAATACCCACTCCCATAGCCCCTGGGACGGTAGGAACAGCACAGGCGGTACGAGCCGCCCTGGTAATCCCAACAATACCCACTCCCATAGCCCCTGGGACGGATTAACAGGGTCTCAAGGGCAGGCGGACACGGCCGCCGAGACCCTGGACACCCCGCCCCAACTACCGACTATGTCTCAAGCCCTCGGGCAGACGTACCAGATTGGAGGGGCCCAATCAAAGAGGCAATCCTGCTGCTAGCAGGTGAGGCCAACGTCTGTCCCGAGCTCATCGAGCAGGTAACCCTTGCACCGCAAGGTGACCAAGGGTACCTGCAAAGTCTCATAGACCGGGACCTCCTGGGGCTGCTCCCCCCGGTCGAGAGACCCGGTCATCTTAACCACCAGCACGGACCGCCTCGCCAGGAAGCCCGAAACACACGCGCACAACGCAAAGTTGATTACGCACGTATTCAGTCATTATACCGGACTTCGAGGGCCGAATGCGCACGTGTGGTCCTGGACGGCCAATGGAACGGCGTACCTCCGACCCTTCCTCTGCACGATCAAGTGGCCTACTGGAAGCCACTGATGGAAACCCCGTCCATCGAGGACAACCGGCTACCCCCTGCGGGGGTAGATCCGGTATGGAATATGATCAGGCCCATTTCCATCTCTGAGGTAACGAGACACCTCAGGTGCATGAAGGACGGAGCCGCCGGGCCGGACCATAGGCGGAAGGGTGACTTGACCGCCCTTCGGGCTGAAGCACTTACTTGCCGGTTCAACATCTGGATGCTTACCGGAATCGCACCCGAGTTATTTAGACACGGACTCACCGTCTTGATCCCAAAGGCTGGAGAAAGTGTCAAGACGAACCAATCTAGACGCATCACGATGGGTTCTATCTTGTGTAGGCTCTATCACCGGATCCTAGCAGAAAGGATTGAGAAAAGCTATTCAATATGCGAACGCCAGAAGGCGTTCAGGAGTGGGGACGGGATTGCAGATAATACCTACATTCTCCGTTGCGTACTGTCCGACAGACAGGCAAGGTGCCAGTCGACCGGAATCCTATTTCTGGACGTTTCGAAGGCGTTCGATTCTGTATCTCATAACTCCATATTCCTAGCAGCCGCATCTGCTGGAATACCCCCCCCACTGGTGGAGTACGTACGTTAGTAGTATGTAGCGGTTCGCCATCAACGGAAGTGACCTAAGATCAAAGGCTTTTTCGTTTTTTATAAGTAGAATTCCTACGTTTTTTAGCAGTATGATTATAGCAACGTCAAAAGTGATTGATGGGGGTCATGAGAAAGAGGGTGTCGCCATCTACTGAATAAAGATGGAATAAATAGGGTGAATGACGAGCTCTAGTGACTAATCAGGTACTAATTAGGATCAACCTCTAGTGACTAATCAGGTACTAATTAGGGTGGTTATGAGTAGCGCATTCACTAGAGGGTAGCACTAGCAATAGCTAAAATGTATACCCCTAGTGACTGAAAAGCGTCGATGGTGGTGCGTATAGGCGATTGTGACGGTGTCAGCGCACCAGATGTCGCTATGGACGGAAAGTGGAAGCACCCTTTTACGTGTATAGTGTCCGGCCCTACGGGGTGTGGGAAGACTACTTTCGTTGTACGCCTGTTAAAGTTTGCTTCGTGTATGATTTCGCCGCCACCGGAGAAAATTCTGTGGTGTTACGGCCAGTGGCAGACCGCTTACGACTCTATGGCCGGCGTGGAATTTGTAGACGGTTTGCCGGATCCGTCGCTTCTGGACGCCAAAACGAGGACGCTTCTAGTGCTCGATGACCTTATGTCGGAGACCGATAGTAGCATCACGACTTTGTTTACTAAAAAAAGTCACCACTGCAACGCGTCCGTCGTACAGCTTTTGCAGAATCTCTTTCCGAAAGGGAAAGAAAATCGCACAATCAGTTTAAACGCGCAGTATATGGTCCTCTTCAAGAGTCCCCGGGACGCGGGGCAAGTAGGCCACCTGGCGAAGCAGATGTATCCGGGCAGTGTCAACTACATGGTGGAGGCGTACAAGGATGCCACGTCGGCCGCCTACGGTTACCTCCTGGTGGATCTGAAACAGGAAACGCCGGAAACCATGCGCCTGCGTACGGAAATTTTCCCCGACGACCCCGTTCAGTACGTCTATGTGCCGACGAGGCTATAAAAAAGGCGGGGCGCGCCGCGGCCGCCGTCATTCGACAGGATGACAGAGCGCGTGAAGAGGCACATCCTTGCCCTGCAGCTGTTGCGCCGCTACAAGGGGAATACGAATCTGAGAAAGGCGGTAATCACTCACGCGGACGCCGACCTCATCTGCAGTCTGGCCGACTGCGCGTATAACATCCTGCGAGGGAACGTGAAATTGACGCCTAACAACCGAAAAGTGCTGACAAAGTTCAGGAACAATTTGCGCAAGTTAGCGTCGAAAAAAGTACCCATCAAACGGAAGAGGGCCGTCCTGCAGACGGGTTCGGGCGCGTTTCTGACGGCGCTGCTGGCGCCGTTGGCGAGCACCTTTCTGCCCCTCCTCAGGCAGGCTTTCGGTTGATGCAGCACGCGAAGAAGATGGCGCTGGTAGACCCCCGGTTGGTGGAGCGTCTACTGCCGTTACTATCGCAACCGACCACGACCACGTCGCGTGTGATGAGTAGCCTGGACGGCGATATGAAAGCCGTTCTCGAGCGTGCCGATTTATCCGAAGGCGAAAAGGTGGTGGCGTACAATCAACTGCTGAGTCGTTACAACGCCATGGAGGCGTCTCGCGCGCAGCAGCCGATGCGCGTGTCCGTAGTGAAGAACGAGTCGTCGTCCGATCAGCCGCCGCCGCCGTCGCCGCCGCCACCACCTACGTCCGATCAATTGCCGGGGGAGATGGAGAGCGAGGCCGTGAAGAGCGTACCGAAAGTGCTGAAAGAAAAGGCCCGCCTCCTGTTGGCCCGACTGAGGGCCGACCCGCTGATTCGCTGGAACGATCGAGCGGAGCTCGTGTACGCCGGTACGCCTATTGCCGGAAGTAATATGGTAGATCTCGTGAACGATCTCATGCGAACGCGTAAGAGGGCCCCCGCGCCGGTTGGCTGGGAAGCGTTCGGCGACCATATAAGGCGGCTGAACGTCCCTATGGAATTCGTCGGCAACCCCCAGCGTCGGGCGTATATACAGCGCGAGCAGAAGCGAAAGGGGCGCACTCGGTCCGTCGAGCGCGAGCAGAAGCGAAAGGGGCGCACGCGGTCCGTTGAGCGTACGCCGTGGTCCAGCTTTTAGCGTGTCCCGTAGAGGATGCCGCCCGTCCGAAGATCAGTACTCGTTGTCGTCGTAGCAGTCGTAATTGCGGCGGTCATCGTCGCCGTCCTCTTGTTCGCCGTATCGTCGTCGCCGCCGCCGCGCGCCCCATGGTGTCCCGGCGGACTCGTGGTGCGCAACGAGACGGCCGGCGGACTCGTGGTGCGCAACGAGAGCGCCAACAACGCGACGGCCTACTGAAGCGCGCCTACTTCGACCCGAAACGGGCAGGCAGTTATGGCGGCGTCGATGCGTTGCGCCGGTCGGCCGCGGTGCCCAAGCCGGCCGTCGGGCGGTGGCTGGCGGCGCAGGACGCCTATACGCTTCACAAGCCGGTTAGGCGCCGATTTAAGCGACGTCGCGTTATCGTGGGCGGTCAAAATCAGCAGTGGCAAGCCGATCTCGTCGACGTGGCTAAACTGAAAAAGCACAACGACGGCATAGCGTTCCTACTGACGGTCATCGACGTCTTCTCGAAGCGGGCGTCGTGCGTTCCGTTGAAGCGCAAATCCGGTCCGGCGCTCGTCGCGGCCTTCGAGGGGCTGCTGGCATCGCCGGCGCCACCGCACGTCCTGCAGACCGACAAGGGGACGGAGTTTCTGAACAGGCCCCTTCAGACGCTTTTGAAGGCGCGCGGCGTCCACCATTTCGTGACGCACAACGAGGAGACGAAGGCGAGCGTCGTGGAGCGATTCAATCGTACGCTGAAGACGCGCATGTGGCGGTACTTCACGAAGTATCAGACGCTGAGGTTCGTGGAGCCGTTGCAGGACTTCGTGCGGTCGTACAACAACGCCTATCATCGAAGCATCGGTAGGACGCCGGCGAGCGTCGACGCGTCGAATCAGGAGAGCGTGTGGCAGCGTCTGTACGGTGGCGGAGGGTGTCAAAAAAACAAAAGCAAGCCGAAACTGCGAGCGGGGGATCGCGTACGCATCAGCAAGGCGAAGGGCGTCTTCAAGAAGGGGTACATGCCTAACTGGAGCGAGGAGCTCTTCACCGTCGTAGATTTGCACCCGACCGACCCTCCTGTTTACCGACTGATGGACGACGCCGGCGCGATACTGGACGGCACCTTCTATGGGCTGGAGCTACAAAAAGTGATCGTTGCGAAGGACAAACTATATCGGGTGGAAGCCGTTCTACAGAGACGTCGTCGACGACGCGGTAAGGGCGAAGAGGTGCTCGTCAAATGGTTCGGCTATCCGGCCTCGTTCAATAGCTGGATCGACGCCAAGGAGCTCGTGGATTATAAGGGCTGATGACGACGACGACGCGTTGGATGCGCCACGCGGGGTGCTGGCGTCTGCACGAGGCGGGGCTGTGCAACGGCTTTTCGTTTTTTTTTGTAAGGGGACCGTGCTGTATTAGTAGACTGCCGAGGCGAAGGGAGGCGCGCCATCACCACCACCACCACCGTCGGCCCCACGCCCGTCGACGAACTCGCTCTATGGTGTGCCTGCGCGGATAAAGGAACGACGCCGTAGCGTCGGACGGCAGTAGCGCGATGTGTACGGACGAGACGACAGCAGCAGCAGCAGTAGCAGCCAATGCAGAAGCCGCCCACCGCCGTCGACTCAGGCGCATTTGTCGCTACACCCGCCGACGCCTCATGCGTCTCTGTGGGTGCGCCCGATGCCGTCGACGCCTCCTCCGTCACGAGCGTTCCTTGGCGTCTCTGCGGCAACGAATGCCCTAAGGCCGAGATCGTCTTCCTGTGCCAGATCGTCGTCCTGTACACGGTGATCGTCGTCAGTATATACAATCTAACGCGCGGCACGGGCGACTCCAATCTGTGGACGGCGCTGCTGAGTAGTTGCCTCGGCTACCTACTGCCGAGTCCGTCTATGAGGAGGCGCGATGGCGTCGACGTCTGACTTTTACGTCACGTTGCCGAGCAACGCGTCTATGAAGGCGCACCCCAAAAACACGTTGACGCACTACACGACGAATTTGCCGCAGCGCGTCGACCTGTTGGGCGAGTGGGAATGCGGGCTGGTGTCGCTACAGTATACGCATAGCTGGTACAATGTGAGGCCGGTGGACACCTACTTCTTCGTGGCGTGCGAGAGGGGGGAGGTGGGCTTTTTCACCACCGAGGACGGGGGAAAAATTGCCCGGCAGGCCAACATTCCGCACGGCTTTTACAACAACGCCAAAAAGCTGGTGCGCAAAATCAACGAGGCGTTGACGAAACTGTGCACCGACACGGTCAAGGTGCGACTAGTGTACAGCGCCATCACTAATCGGATGACGTTGCTTCTATCGCCGGGCGTCGAAATTAACATGCCGCGGGACGGGCGCCTGAAACAGATACTAGGCTTCGAGTCGGACTATATCGCGAGTTACGGGACGCCCGCGGACGGCAGCGACCTGCCCCCGGGGTACCTGTTCGAGTGCGAGGCGGACCACCCGGTGGACCTGAGCGGCGGCGTCGACACCCTGTTCGTGTACACGGACATCGTGGAGACGCGCATCGTCGGCGACGTATTTGCCCCCCTCATTCGAGCCGTCCCCGTCCACGGTTCGAACGGCAGCATCGTATCGAACATCTTCGACCGCGTCCAATACGCGCCGCTCCTGCGGCGCCAATTCGATTCGATTGAGATAGATATAAGAGACGACCTCGGTCAGTCGATACCATTTGAGAACGGAAAAGTCGTGACGACGCTTCACGTCCGACGCCGCAAGTCGAAACTGTTCTGACGATGACGCGAAACGTGTACGAGGACTACTACACGCGGCAGGTCGGCGGTGGCCTGCCGGTGTTCGTAGGCGCCCGAGCGCAGCGAGGTCACGGACTGGGTAATCTCTTTGGCAGCCTGTTTCGAAGTGCCATGCCGCTTATCAAGAGGGGGGCCATGGCGCTGGGTAAGCGCGCGCTCAAGACGGGCGTGCGCGTGGCGCAGGACGTCGTCGCCGGCGGCAATCTGAAGCAGGCGGTGAAGAGGCGTGCGAGGGAGGCGGGCGCCGACCTTCTCGACGGGCTGCTGAATGCCCCGCCGCCGCCGCCGAAAAAGCGACGACGACGCATAAAGCCGCCCGGCAAGTCGGCGACGGCCAGCAAGAAGAGGCGCCGTCGAAAGAGGCCGAGCGACGACGTATTTCCCGCGTAGTAGTAGTAGCTACATAAGTCCGACCGGCAAGGCGGCACCGGACAGTAAGGGGAGGCGCCGTCGAACGAAGCAGACGTAGTAGGATGGCGTTCGTGCATCGGCAGTCGTGCGAGGGCGTAAAGTCCGAACTGGACCTGTTCAGTGTGCCGACGACGCAGACGAGCATCGAGAGCGGCCAGTGGATCGATCACCAGCCGCTGACGGCCCTCGACGCTGGCGGCCCCCTCGAGTTTCTCATTCCGGGATCCGGAGACGACTATCTGGACCTGTCGTCCGTTAGACTGTACGTGCGCGCCAAGGTGGTGAAGGGGGACGGGACCGCGCTCGCGAACGACAGCGTCGTGGCGCCCGTCAACAATTTCCTGCATTCGATGTTCAGTCAGGTCGACGTGACGCTGAACGGCACGCTCGTGACGCCGTCGTCGAATACGTACCCGTTTCGGGCCTACATCGAGACACTGCTCAGTTACGGACCCGACGCCAAAAAGTCGCAGCTCGAGGCCGACCTGTGGTGCAAGGACACCGCCGGGCGCATGGAGGCAACCAACAACAACAACGGCGGGTTCGCGCATCGGCACGATTTCGTACACGAAAGCCGCGAGTTCGACATGATAGGGCGCCTGCACGTCGACGTGCTCATGCAGAACCGGTGCCTGGTGAACGGCGTCGACCTGAAGATGCGACTGGTGCGCAGCAAGGACGCCTTCGCGCTCATGGGCGACGTCGTCGATCCGGGGTTCAAAATCGTTCTGCTGGAGGCCTACCTGCAGGCGCGCAAGATCAAGTTGAATCCGGCCGTCCAGCTCGGTCACATCAAGGCGCTGACGCACGGGACGGCCAAGTATCCGATGCGCCGCGTCGACTGCAAGGTGTTCTCGATACCGCAGGGTACCGCGTCGCACACGCACGAGAACGTCTATCTGGGGACGCTCCCGCGACGCGTGTTCATGTGCCTGATCGACAACGACGCCTACAACGGGGCCTACGATAAAAACCCGTTCAACGCGAAGCACAACGACATAAACTTCTTCGCCCTCTACGTCGACGGACGCCAGGTGCCGAGCAAGCCGCTGCAGCCGGACTTCGCGCATCGGCGCTACATCCGAAGCTATATGAACCTGTTCGCCGCGACGGGGAAGGCGTACGAGGACGAGGGGTTCGATGTGACGCGCGGCGAGTTCGGCAGCGGCTACACCATATTCGGCTTCGACCTGTCGCCCGACTGCTGCGACGGCGAACACTTCAACGTCGTGCGTACGGGGAACCTGCGCGCCGAGATCCACTTTGTGCACGCGCTCGCCCGGACGGTGAACGTCGTCGTGTACGGGGAGTTCGAGACGGTGCTCGAAATCGACAAGAACCGGAACGTCGTGTACGACTTCTGAGATGGACACGTTTCAGCTGATGCGTCGCCTGGCGATCGACGCGTACACTAAAAACATCGTCGTCGGCGTCGTGCCCAAAGACGAGCTGCCGGGGCGGCGGCTCACCGCCTACCCGACGGCGTTCGTGTGCAACACCGACGACGGCGACGAACCGGGCGAGCACTGGGTGGCCGTCTACGTGGGAGCCGATCGGCGAGGCGAGTACTTCGATTCGTACGGCCGTCCGCCGCTGCACGCCGACTTCCGCGCCTTCCTGAGCCGCAACTGCGACTCGTGGACGCACAACGACAAGCGACTGCAGAGCGGCGTATCTAACGTGTGCGGACAATATTGCGTCACCTACCTGCTCTTACGGTGCCGCGGAATGCCGCTAAGCGGCTTCCAGTGCCTGTTCGGCCCCGATAGGGTGGCCAACGACTGTCTCGTATTCGACTGGCTAAAGCCTCATTGAACGCTGCCTATTATCGCTTGTTGCTATTATTAGACGACCGAGAATCCGAACCGACTTTGTCGGACCCGCCGGTCGCGGGCTCCACGCCGCGCTAGGCAGGCAAGACCGAAGTAGTGAGGTTGTATTGTTGCGCTATCGCTTGCTATTACCGAAGTTAAATAAAACGCTGAAAACTGTACCGAGTGTTCGCATTTTTATTCGCATACATACATACATACATACATAGACCCCCTAGGTAGGGGTCCCTAGGTAGGGGTCCCTAGGTAGGGGTCCCTACCCCTAGGGAGGGAGGTCCCTCGTTATACGAGTATCGGTGCCGTGGTGACGCCGTCGTCGAGCACGCGCCGTTTGGCGTAGAAGTAGCTCAGCGCCGCGCGCTCCTGAACGTACGTCAGCACGGACGACTCCTTCACTTGGAAGCCGCGGTTCCGGCCGCCGCCGCTCCTTTGGTGGCGCAGCACGTCGAGGAAGGCGTCCTTGTCGACGTCGTTCTGACGCTTGCTCAGCCCCTTCGTACTGTACTTGTCGCCGTCGTCGCCGCCGAAACAGTAGTACGTCTTGCTGCAGAGCGCGACGATTCCGCGGCCGGACCATTCCTCTTTGAAGAGTCCCGGCGTTCGCTTGTCGTACCGGCGCCGACGCGCGCAACACTCGGCGGGCGCGTCCCACGCTCGGCCGGCGAGCCGGCACCGCAAGTACGCCTCCGCGTGCGCGTCGCAGTGTTCCGCCGGGAACCACTCGCTGCGGTGTCGAAAGTAGTGTTCGCGCTTGGCCGCCGCCACGAGCTCGTCGAGTTGGCGCCCCGCGAGGCTCAAATACGCCGAGTCCGTGTCCATCGCGCAGTACTGGAACAGGGGACGCGGAATGTAGGCGGCGATAAAGTCGTAATAAAACTCCAGCATGCGCAGTTTGGCGTACTGATAGACGAAGTAGCCGATCTGGTTGGGCAGCGCGTACCGGACGGTTCGCTTGTTCAGCGCCACCTCGTAGAGGCCGTCGGGAACGACGACGTCGAGCTGACGGAAGCGACGATTATTGATCAGCGTCGAGGCGCCGGCGGCCGTGCAGAACTTGATGTTGCGGTGCAGGTCGACGCGCGTGATCGTCTTCCCGTATGAACTGTTGCCGAGCAGTTTAAACGTGTCGGCGATGATGGCCTTGTCGGGGTCGTCGTCGCCCGCGCGTCGCGCGGCGGAGACCGTGTCGCCGAAGTGGCGAAAGCACGCGACCGGCTCGTACTCGACGATCTGGTAGACGCGCTCGACGACGAGGCCGTGCCGCAGATACCACCGCAGTAGCGGCGTCGCGAGTAGAATCTTGACGCCGAAGAAGCTCCCCACGAGCGTGCGCTGAGGCCGGACGAGGAGGTCGTGCGTTTCGGCGTAGCGACGCATGAACGGGCTGAGATCGTCGCGCTCGATGTAGGCGTTCTTGAAGATCGGCTGCATCTCGGCGAAGGTGTCGCGCAGCGCCGTCGGCACGGCGATGTCGCACTCGACGAGACCGAACAGCGTGCCGTCGAGCACGGCCTTCAGGATCGTCGACCGCGTCACGGCGCCGTCGCCGGTCCAGCTCCGCGGTGTCGGCGGCGGCGGCGGTCGCGTCGCGCGCCACTGGCACTCCCACATCTCGACGACGGCGACGAAGCGGCGAAGGTAGGCCGTGACGGCGGCCGTCTCGGCGTACAGTTGGCTCATCGGCTTACCGTTCACCGCGTTCGTCTCCCTCCCCGTGCACGGACAGCCGTGGAAGAAGCACCCTTGGAACTGGTACGCCGTCCGCGTCGCGCCACACCAGCCGTCGACCCGGTACTTGCCGACGCGCTTCTCGCGCCCGTTGAGCTGGTGACGTATGTGGGCCCCCGTCCGTCCCGCCTCCCACGTCAGCCACTCGACGGCCAGGCGGCCGTAGCGGTGTACGCGCTCCGGTCGAAAGGCGTTGTCCGCGCGCCGGCGCGTGTACCACCCCGTCGGCATCTCCTGCGTGATCGCCCATAGATAGAGGCCGTTTGCGTCGAAGCCCACAATAGAGCGACAGGGGCGCGCCGACTCGCCGTACTCTTCGCGCCGAAGGGCGGTCACGCCGGCCTCGTGATAGCGCGCGAAAATGATAGAGGGGCCACCGACGATCTGCGACTGTAGGAGCCGGTGCAGGTCCTTGTTCGACTCGTTGAAGAGCGTGAAGTGGAGCGACGACGGTAGATCGTTGAAGAGATACAGCAGCGTCAGGCCCGGCACGCTGATGGCGTCCTTGAACATGTCGATGCGGCGCTGCCGATAGAAGGCGAACTGCTTGTCAAGGGCCTCCAGGAACGGCACCACGTCCCTATTGTTATACCACACGAGGTAGTCCCGCAGCGTCGTCATCCCCTCGTCGCGCCATACCCGCGCGCAACCCTCGTAGTCGGCGGCCGAGATGCCTTCGCACTTCAGGCGGCTGTAGAAGGCCTCGCGCGGTGGCAGCCGGGTCTCGGCCAGTTTACGTGGGTCGTCGAGGTACTCGTAGGGGAAGTGCCCCTTCGTCGCCTCGCAGCCGTAGGCCTTCAGAAACCGGTCGTAGCTGACGCCGGGGGCCAGGTAGTTGGTGATGTCCAGGAACTTGAGCGTCGCCGTCGTCAGGCACATGAAATTGTTCTGACGCTTGATCGTGAACGCCGACGAGATGTCCTGCGCGGCGTCGGTCATGAACAGGGGCGTCAGATATTTCTTAACGACGTTCAAGTCGTACTTTCCCGAATTGAAGCCGAGGACGGGGAGGCGGCGCAGGTGCTGCCACAGACGGTCGCCGAGCGCCGTGTACGGGCTCTTATCGAGCTCCGCCACCGTTGCGTGCGCCCGCCATTCGGCGCCGAGCGCGTCGATCGCCTCGAAGGTCGCGTCGAACGACGGCCGCAGTGCCGCGCACGCCGCCTCGCTCATGGCCTCCAGGGCGTCGATCAGGCGCTTCGCGAGGTCGCCCGAATCGCCGGACGTCACGAAGCAGCGCGCCGACTCGTGTCCGGGGACGTTCGAGGCGACGCTCACGCTGAGTAGCTCGTGTCGCGCTATCCACCGGCATTTGGGGCTGTCCGCCGGCAGATCGTGATCGTCGAAGTAGCACTCAAAATCGTACGTCGCCCTGTACGGATAGTAGCGCAGGCGTTCGTCCACGTAGACGCCCTCGTCCTCCAGCTGCTGAAACACGGACGGCGTCGGATGGTAGACGCCACCGGGAAAGACGTGGCGAACGCCGCCCTCGCACGTCGCCTCGTGACACCGCAGCCGACTGGCGGTGCGCCACAGCGCATCGCCGCACTTGCCGCATCGATACGAACGACAGAACAGCGACACGTCGGCTATGAAGGAATAGTGCGTTCCGAATAGATTGACGCTCATGGTGGCCGGGTAGCGATGGAGGGAGCGGCGGACCACTTCGGCGGTGGCGTCCTCCGCCGCCGACAGCCGATACACGGTCACATTCGTTTCGAAGGCCGCCTCCACCCGGTCGAGTTCGTTCAGCGGGACGCCGGCGAACGCGCAGTAGGGTTGGTCGCCGTAGTCGGCGTAGAGCCTTAAGGCGGCGGCCGTCAAATCGTCAGCGCGAAAGTCGGCGCCCCGATGCAGCGCCAGACAGCGGAAGAGGCACAAGTTGTCGGCATACGAATGCCCGTAGCGATCGTTCACTAGGCTGACGAGGCCCGCGTTGTGGCGCAGGTAGGCGGGAAGGGGCTGCTGACGGGCGCATCCGATAGGATGGTGGATGATGGCGTTGAGAAAATACGTAACGTTCGTTACCAACTCGGCGATCCAGCCCGAGTCGGGGCGCTGCGCAATCACGTACTGCAGAACGTCGGGCTGTCGGGTGGCCTCGAGGAAGCGTTCGAATGACGCGACGTCGGAAACGAGGACGGGCGACTCGAGATAGCGGCCGCAACAGTTACACGAAGAATGGTAGTAACGTAGTCGGCCCGTCTCCCTGTGGCGCAGAATAAACCCGTACGATAAGTTTATTTTAAAGGCACGAGTCTGCGCCTCGAACATCAGTCGTAGTTGGGCGTCGTGCGCGCTCGTAGTCCCGTGACCGGTCAAATGGAAATTATACCTAGATTGAACGGGTCCGCGCTCCACAGACGTACGGATGCTCGCCCAGTAGTCGCGCACGACGCTCTGTAGGTCGTCGTCGTCGGCGCCCCCCTCGACCGGTCGATTTGGGGGCCCCTCAGCGGCGTCTCCGCACAGTCGCAGATGCCGCAACATATTGGGGCGCTGCGCGAACGCTTGATTGCATTTCGGGCATACTACGTGTTCATCGCTGCCGCATGTTTTTAGATGCTGCGACAAATTAAAAAGACGGACGAACGATCGATCGCATTTCGGACACACGTGCATCGTCGGTCTAGGCGGCGCTCTATTAACTACGACGGAGGGGCGTGTAGACGCCCTTTATAAGGCCACCCTAAACCCCGCTAGGGGGGCTTTTCTAAGCGGTGTTCTCTGCTCCGTCAGGTGGCGACACAGACAGGTGGCAGCGCCGCGGGATGCGTTTGGCAGGGGCGCCCAGCGGACAAAGTTTTTGTTCACGTTTTGCGTCAGGTGGCGACACCGACAGGTGGGCAGCGTCGAGGGATACTGTCAGTGGCGGCCTAGTTTTTGTTTACGTTTTGACGCCCGAATACGGCAAAGTTTTGTAGTCGAAATTGCGGCTGTCAGCGGCAACGTTTTTGTAGTAGAAATTTTTGTAGTAGAAATGTCGCCTAAGTTTTTTATTTACGTTTTGTAGTAGCAATTTCGCCCGTCAGGGGCGCCCGAATACGACGGTTTGTAGTAGAAATTTCGGCCGTCAGCGGCTGCCCCCCACGGCAAAGTGTTTTTTTATAGAAATTTCGGCCGTCAGTGGCGCCCGGAGTGTTTTGTGGGCGGCAGCCGCCATTGGACAGGCATTGAATGACGTGCGGTTTTTTTTTTGGATGGTAACAACAGAAGGCGGGAATTGATTTTCATACGTTTTATTAAGCAGTCTCGTACTACATCACGACAGTAAGGCTTTATGCCACAGCAGCGTAAATAATAAGGCTCTAACAACGGCCTATAGCAAAATGTTCATCGCTACTAAGTGTTCGGCGGGGCGCTTATGCCACAGCGGAGTAAATAATAACGCTTTAGGAGCGCCACACTATAGGCCGCTGGTAATACTGCACAGCGACCATTCAATTTCCTGCTAATGTTCATCAGCGGCGTACCTACTAATATGCCATAGCGAAATGCAATGTTCAGACTGTAAACAGTAAAGAGGCTTTATGCCACAGCAGAGTAAATAATAAGGCTCTAACAACGGCCTATAGCAAAATGGGCGGCGGGGCGCTTATGCCATCATTCAATTTTCCTGCTAATGTTCATCAGCGGCTTTATGCCATAGCGAAATGCACTGTTCATAGCGTTCAGACGTCGAGGCATGCCCTTTTCATCAGGTAATACTGTACGGCGACCTCCAACAGAGCACGGTCGAACGGCGCCGTCCAATCCGTCCCCATGAGCCAGTCGGCTACCTGGCGCAGGAGCGCGCCCTCCGAAGCGCGATCGCCACGCACGCAACGATCCTCCAGTACCGAGAGTATACGAATAGCAGGAAGCAACAACGTCTGCTGTAGAAAGCTGTCGAGTGACGCTGAAAAAAAGCACACATTCAGGGCCGCCACGTTTTCGTACAGAATGTTGTACCGCCGGCTCGGCTTCCTCCCCCTGTAGCCGCGCATGTGCACGAAGGGGCACCCCTCCTCCGGGGGGCACTCACCACATTCTTGACGCGCTGTGTCCATCACGCGCTCACCGACTAGCTCAGCAAACGTGGACATCATGCATCGCTGACGACCGGCGTACGAATGCAGAACGCTCCACTCCGAGTCGGTCTGAAGTGTGCCCACGACCACAGGGCGATTGTTACGGGCCCACGGTATGAAGTCTTCCGACGAGACGGACAGCACGGCCAGCGGCAGTGGTGACGATAGCACGGTCGCGGCGGCGTCCGCTGTCGCCGCCGGGGCTATTGGCACAGCGGCTGCCTCGTCTGGACCCACTACCACCACCACCGGGGTTAATGCAACGTACGTGGGCGTCCCGGCGTCGCTCACCAGGTCGTGCGGTGGCATGGGCTGCGCGCCGTCCGCTGCCGGCCAGTACGATAGCGCTTCTTCGGCTCTCCCCAGCGGTGGAGGGTCGTCGGCAAGGCGTGGCGTCGTTTCCTTCTTAGCGCACTTCTCGGCCGGGGGTGCGCACTCGTCAGCAGCGTCGATAAGGCCGCGCAACGCAGCAGCAATTACAGCGTCCTACAGAAGAATAACCAAAGCAGCAATTAGGTCTACAGAACACTAGCCAAACGTTAGTCATTCAAACGGTCTCGCTCCCCTTCTTCGTCACGACCCGCGCCTCACGGACCGTATACGAATCCAGTATGCCACCCCACACGACCTTGTGCACGGTCAACTCCAAGACGGTGCCAACCAGGCTCGCCACAAAGCTACTGCGCAACTGGTCGGGCAACAGGGCTGACACATGGTCGGCATTGTAATCGCCTATCGCCGAAATAGCTTCGTCGAACAGGGTGATCCAAATGCTGGCCTCCGTGTCGGCGTCCTTTTCGTCTTCCACCAAAACGCGCACCGAAAAATACGTCTTCGCCGTTGCCTGTATGCCGTGTACAGCGCACACCCGGCCACCACTTTCTAGGCCTCTCACTTTGCGCTTGCAAATGCCACAGCCCATGTACGTGCATTTGCTTTTCCAAGCCACCCCAACGATTGTTAGCGGGGTAACAATCTTATACGTGCCATCGCACGCCAGCACGAACTCCTTCAACGACACTTCGGACGCACTCACCACGGCCTCGAAAGTAGGCGCCCCGTCGGCCGTCGGAAGCGCCTTCGCGCTGGCCTCCGACGCCGGCTTCGCTTTGCCACCAGACGCCACCGTTGGCACCTCCCTCAGCTTGCTGCCTCTCTTTGGCGGCGCCTCTCCGTGCGCGACAGGCGGGGACATGATCAACAACGCTCTGCAACAACAACAAAACGGCAACGGTAGCAACACGACAGCGACAATATTTAGACGTTCTCCGCCCGGTCCCTATATAAGCGCGTTGCACGCGGCCCGCACGCGGCCCCCGTGCACAAACGCACGCGAGCCGCAAAGCGGCCGACTCTTACAAGGTTACTAAAACTGAAAAAAATCTCTCGGTCAGTCTAGTGCACTAACAGAATGCCACTTTTATTTCCTAATATAAAGTCACCATAAGATTCTCTAGACCCCACTGACTATTATAGGCCGCTTAGTTTGCTCACATTTCACATTTAACGGTCGTTTTAAAGACTTACAAACAGTTACATAAGCGCTTTATATAAACAGTGACGTCAGCTCCTTATGTAAGGCTATGGCGTACGTGTCTAGGGGCCGCGCGCAAAACAGCGGCTCAACAACTGCGCAATTCATTTCTCACTATGGAGCCAACCGAACAAGTTGGTAATTATGCGGCCAATTCTCATCAGGCGCGAAACAGGTACGTTTTGCTAACTCACCTAACACTGACTTTCATTGCTAACTCACCTAACACTGACTTTCATCGCTCACTTTCTTTTATAACCTTTCTTTTATAACGTTCACTATTTTTTCAGCGATCCGCCTCCCCAAAACGCCGGACTCGGTACGCCCCAAGTCGACGTGAATACGCCTCCCCAAGTCGACGTGATTGCGCCTCCCCAAGCCGCCGGCGATAGTGCTATTCCACCGCCTGCCTCTATGCGTCTACCCCCACCACAAAGCCGCCCCGGCACAAGGTACGTTTAACGATAATAGCGCTTTTTTTTTTAATTTACCTTTATTTTGCAGACTTTCGATAAAGGCTATAGCGCCCCACTATTTACAAACGCCCCGCTACCGACTTAATGTTTTTTTACAGGCCCTAACCTAAACAGAGACGCACCGTTACTTTAATACTTTTTTTCATACTTGCAGACGAAACATCGCCGGCTTCGATACCCTACATATAGGACGCGGACAAACCCTTGCGAGGCCCTCGCACCGAAACGGCTTTATTCATAGATCGCATAGAATAAATTTAACCCCAGCCGATCTGCTTATGATAGATAGAGGGTCGCGCGCCGATCGACCTGGGACATTGTACCTTGGACGTCGCCGACCGCATCACAGCCCTTAACACTGTTTCCGTCTCCACAGATGAACCCCCGCGCGCCAGTATCACTAATTAAACTTTTCCTCATTCCCCTGCAGACACCTCTACGTGATAGATCGGAGCCTGGTGCATCGACGCTATGATATCGGCCGGGGCACTATACTGCACAATGTTGGACCTTCCCCCCGCCCGATCACGTTCACCTCATCCCGATGCCGTCACCAGCCCCTCTTGGCCGTTGAGCCGCAACGACGGCCACCACCACCCGAACAAGACAGTGACGATTCACTCGAAGAGTTCGAAGAAAACTTCGACGATGACTTCTACCCCGGCTACACTGATTTAGAAGTTATTGCGGCCAGCAACCCCTTCCCAGACACTTTCGCACAACCATTCTCATTTGCGGATATTTTTCCACCCCCTGAAATTCTACCCCCCTCATTTGCCCCACCCATCCCAGCACATCTTTCCGTGCATTTAGCCTTTCCGCCACAACCCCCGGGCCGACACGGCTTTGGCCCTCCGCCATGATAAATGAAATTTTATTGTACCAATACAATTTATTTCTCACCGTTTATTGTTTCCGTGTTTCCTTTCACATTTGACCCACTCCGCCAGCATTCCAAATCACACACGAATAATTCCGCCTATATTTTCCACCTATTCGTCGTTGCAACACCAGCGAACGCCCAAGCCACAAGCTTAATACACGCGCACAGGCCAATCTGACAGCGCCGGCCCCCAGCTGCTATAACGATATTGCACGTGTATCAGCGCCCACCAACTGTGTTTCCAACTTACACACGATAAAGCCAGCGAACACCAACGCCACAAGCTAAATACGCGCACACACAGACCAATCTGACAGCGCCGACCGCCAACTGCAATAACACACGAATAATTCCACCTATATTAATACGCGCACACACACACAGGCCAATCTGACAGCTCCGATATTGCACCGCAATTGCACGCGTATCCATCAGCGGTGCCGCAGCTAGCACTGACAGGCAATATCCACATCAGCGCCAGAGCCTTATTACAAGCGCGCGCCACGAAAAATCCGGCCTTCCGTGCCGCAGCCAGCACTGACACATCGGTGCCAGAACCTTATTACAAGCGCGCGCCCCGAAAAACATTTATCCGTCAAACCAATGCACATAAAATCCTACAGCCTGACATTCGACACCACCATTTGCCAGTGAGTCGTGAAAACCAGGCCACCAGGCGTAATCTAAACCGCGCGGCCCCACCTCCACCACCGCACCGTTCTAGAAGCTTCTAGAAGGTTCTAGAACCTTCCCGCGCGTCATTATTTTAAACTCGCTGATCTCCAGGGGTGTCTTTCCCACCTCCCGTGCACGTAATGAATACTAATTGGTCTCTATTTACTATTTTTTGTCGTTGCTAACGTTCTCCTCCGATAATTGCGCTACTCATTTGTTACTAATTAGTACTTAATTAATTAATTAATTACCCCTAATTAGTACCTGATTAGTCACTAGAGCTCGTCATTCACCTTATTTATTCCATCTTTATTCAGTAGATGGCGACACCCTCTTTCTCATGACCCCCATCAATCACTTTTGACGTTGCTATAATCATACTGCTAAAAAACGTAGGAATTCTACTTATAAAAAACGAAAAAGCCTTTGATCTTAGGTCACTTCCGTTGATGGCGAACCGCTACATACTACTTACGTTCCCTGTATCGGAACACTACTACCCGATTACTGGTGAACGGACACCTGAGCGGAGAGGTTCAGATACAACGCGGAGTGAGGCAGGGCGACCCCTTGAGCCATGTGCTGTTCAATTCGGTCATCGACTTGACACTCCGACACATGGACTCACAAATCGGGGTCAACGTGGGTGGTCAGATGCTCTCGTGTCTGGCTTTCGCGGATGACCTCGTCCTCTTCGCCAGGACCCCCAGGGGACTACAATCACAATTCACATCCGTGGAGAGGGCCATGGAAAGGTGTGGACTCTCCCTGAATGCGCGTAAGTCATCAACCATCTGGCTTGACGTGCACGGGAAAAGAAAGATGTGGACGTGTAACCCGAATGACTTCATAGAAACTCGGACGGGTGAAATGATCAAAGCTCTGAGCATAGCAAACGGGTATAAATACCTGGGAAATCTGGTGGGTGCCGGGAGGCAATCCGGTACGGCGATGGAGACCCTGAGGGAGGGGGTCACTCAGCTGACTAAAGCTCCGCTTAAGCCTCAGCAGAGGATGTTCTTCCTGAGGTGTAATCTGCTTCCGAGCTTGTTACACATGGCCGTGCTGGGTCGGCTATCGCGGGGCACATTAGATTTCTTGGATAAGATATCACGAGCAGCCGTGAGGAGCTGGGTCAAATTACCCAGGGACACGCCCATACCCTTCTTCCACGCCAATCACAAGGACGGAGGACTGTCCATTCCCAGGCTTAAACGGCTTATTCCAGTTCTCAGGACTAAGCGTATGTCCAGAATGATGAGCTCTCAGGACCCTGTTGTACGGGGGGTCACTGAATTGCCAGCATTCCGGAAGGACCTTCGGCGGTGGTCGGAGCCAAGGTCCGCGTTTGGATGCCCACTGTGGGACGGAGATGGAATTCAGAGGGCCATGGGAATCGGCTTGCATACATCGGTGGACGGCAGAGGTCTCGGAGGTTGTCGCGAGGTAGGCTTTGTGAATAGATGGATGGTAGACGGAACGGCCTTTTTGACCGGGCGAAGCTTTGTAAACTGCGTCCGGTTGAAGGGTAACCTAGTTCACACCGCCTTGCGCGCCTCGCGCGGTAGACCCGAGTCGAACATCAAGTGCGATTCCTGTAACGCAACCGAGTCCCTGGGTCACATCTTACAAGTGTGCCCGCGGACTCATGAATCAAGAGTGTCTCGGCACGATGGTGTCAACAGGTACCTCAACTCAGTGCTGGTGAAGCAGGGGTACTCCACCCGGATGGAGCCCCCAATTCCTACCCCCGCGGGGGTCAGGAAACCCGACTTGGTGGCCTGGCGCGATGGAAACTGCTACGTTATCGACACGTCCATCGTAGCAGATAACAGCAACTTGGACGCAGCCCACCAGCGAAAAGCAGACTACTACGACAAACCGGCCATCCGGGCATAATTATATATATATATATTATTTGGTATTCCAGCGACAGAAAGTGGAGTCAACTATGTGACGATGCACAGTACGTAACAGGGACACAAACTGCCAAGTTACTGTGCATCAAACCGGTGACAAGTTCATCATTGAGCCTAAAGATCATGCGTTATGCAGAACAGTTTTAAGCAGACCAAAGCCGGTCTGCTTAAATTGATGCCTCACACACACACACACACACGCACAAATTTCACCAAGCTTATTTACGGTAATTGATAGAAAAAAACACTGATCACATCAATATCATCATCATTAATTTTACAATTATAATATGTTGTAGCTGTGTCAGACAACAACAGCAGCAGTGACGACGATTCACCACAACCAAGAAAGAGAGGTGACTTTGCATGATTGAAAGAAAGTAATGAACCACTAATATATCCATATAAATTAATTGATGTCTCACACACGCACATACTCACCCACAGACACACATATGTGAACATGGGCCTTCAATCGTTTATGACATTTATGACATCATTAATAACTGGTTATTGCATCTGTACTGGTTGTCAATAACAAAATTGTAACAGCAGTGGTTGACACCAACAGTGACGAGGAAGCTGTGCCACACCCAAAGATAAAAGGTACACGATTTTGTAAG
The DNA here is from genome assembly GCA_020002185.1 of Paraescarpia echinospica. NCBI lineage: Eukaryota > Metazoa > Annelida > Polychaeta > Sabellida > Siboglinidae > Paraescarpia > Paraescarpia echinospica. The sequence continues at coordinate 42,248,766 of CM034540.1, read as the reverse complement.
GAATTACAGAAGTCTTGCAAATTCACAAGTAACATTTATGCATAGGAACATTTTAAGTCATTTGATGACGAATTAGTACATTAACTGTTTCGTATATCTAATAAAATATTTGTTTATACTTTCATATGATGCAATCTATAAACAATAATAACTGATAGACCAGTCAATCAAAACTGTTGTATACGTTATTATTTCCTCTTCATTGCTTAAAATAATAATGACAGCATGTATGTTGATCCTGGATTATTTTACATTCATTATGAACAAAAAGCACAGATACCTCAAAAGGATCTGACAGCTCCGTTAAACAAGTGCTATTCCTTCATAATATTAATAATCTTTATTGATATATAGTGCCTAATTTTGAAACTAAAATTAGTTCAGATGATTAAGATACAACATTGAACGTAAGTTCTGTTTTATATTTACTCAGCAAGTCACAAACAGGGTGGAGAAAATAATGTTCCTTTAGCTGTTCAAGTTGAAAAGCATAGGCCTATTAATTATGTAATATGTACAGCTGTATATATATACTACGTAATCTGTTTTTCTTTTCCTGGTTTTACTACTACAATGGTGTCACTTTAAGCGAAGAACATCCATTGGCAAGATGTGGACAATGCTATGCTTGAGGTGCATTTTCTGTTGTTCTTCAATGGAGCAGAAAATGGCACAAAGAGCAATTTGCCAAGTAAGAACAAACATGTTGGCAAGATACACACGTACTTGGAGTAGATGATAACATTTAACATACTTTTTAATGGAATCCAACCATTAATATTATGTAGCAGATCATTATTTCATTATCCGATTAGACTACCTTGTATTATGCCATAAGAATACTGACAAAAAATCAATCTTTTTAAAAATACATTAGAAATAAATCTATTACAAATGTAACGTTGTTAATGCATGGAGATAGTAATACAGAATACAACAATGTAAATTTGTAAACATGAATGACATGACTTGACTAGGAGATGTGTAAATTATAAATACACAAAATTGAATATTCTCTAAATAGCCATTAAAGATAGACAAGCAGGATTTATTACTTGATAAATGCACTTTTTGGTGAACAAAAGTGATTTAGAGATGTGTTTTTTTGTTATAAATGTGAACCATATTGATAGTAAAAAACGAAATTTGTCAGGCTACAGCAGACACATTTAAAGGGATTCTTTGATAATTTTAAACTCTTTGTAATGCACGCAATTTTTAATGAATCCTGTTAACATAATTATTTCGTGTAATTCTATGGATTAATTTCATTAGAATTATGTTTTATTAATGACTAATGACACTGAAAATATATCCAAAAAGAGTTTCTAGTTTGGGCTTTGCCTATGCCATCCATATAAGGCATGGTCATAAATATTCGGTTCCATCCGTCAGGCTTCGGGTACCTCCGCTGAATTAATGAATGCAAGAAAAACGTATATCACGTCATCAACATATGTGCGTTTGAATTAGCAACCGCCATTGAGTGAATCATGGCCGAGGCCAGTAAATTTATGAAAAGAAAACGTGGATCAGTTGCGTTAATGAATATTCATTATAATCAGGCTGCATAATTAATCATCCACGTGGCAGCAAGCTCAAAATGATTCACGTAAACACAAATATTTATCGGCTTTTTACGCAGATAACACCCAAATATGCACATATATGCAAGACATAAGTAGCAGAGAAAGTACTTATGGGAAATTATAAGTTTTGCTACAGTACATCTCAAATGTATGTAACCTTACAAAGAATCCCTTTAGTTTTTTTCAAAAGACTATTTTCATGGGTAGCCTTAACAATAACGGTTACATCGCACATTTTTGTTTGCAGTAGAAACAAATTGTATAAAGTGTTTTGTAATATAGTTTTAATTTTTCTTTTCAGGCAAAGTGGAAATCATGGCGTTTCTCAGTGCAGCGAAGCCACCATGCTTAAAGCATTTAGAAGATTATTCCGCCTATTTAAAAACAAGGGCGCAGCTTTTTAACAGGAGGAAAACAAAACAAAGGCGCCTCAACAAATGCTTGGTGGCAATGTCATTGTGAAGTGGCAAGGGATGGGAGTTGGTTTTTCACTGATATCGGTTTGTGCTGGGAGTGTGGGATTGGCAGATACGATAGAAGAACAGTAATCACAATCGATTACATCAGTGTTTCGGGATAGTTGAAACTTTTAAGATTTTAACAATTTCAAATACTGTATTTTTTAAGTTGCCAATTTACATTTTAGTTCCGAAATTGTTATCATGAATATCCTACGTATAGCTATACGAGTGAAAGGTTGAATTGAATGGCTATGTATATTATACTGTTATTTCAGATTTGTTTACACATGTATACATGTCTAAAAGGCAAAAAACATGAATACCGCTTAAAATATAATTGTAGACTGGTTGAATTTGCCCATATAATATTGTTGAGGTTGTAACGTGAGTGGGGTAACGTGACGACTATGTTTTCTTTGATGTGCAGCTTTTGGATAAAATATATAATACTAATAGAATGAAGTTAACTGTATTTGTTGTTTAGTTAAGTGCTTTTATGCCAAGGCCAACAGAGAATTTAGCAGCAAAGTTGAAGGAAAATATTGTCTTTTTATATAACGTGACTGACGGCTACTATAAATTGTATGTGTGAACTACAAAAATCCAGCATTTTGAATAAATACTTACCTAGTGTTGTAGGCTATAACCCAAGTCACTGTTTGCTTTAAATGTTTTAGAGTGATCAATAATATCATGAGATATGCTGAAAGACCCAAAACAGTTTAAATGTAACTGAGTGACACTGGAATTGCCCAAATGTTGGGTTCAGCTATGTTTTTGTTTTATGACCTCTGTATATTGATGTACTGTTTTGTATGAAATAAATTACTGGGTACTTGAATTGATATATGGCTGATTGAAAATAATTTGCTCTTAAATAGTTTACTTAATTAATTCCCTTCCATTGAAAATGTACTAGAAGCATGCATTAACAGGTGTTCAATTAGTTTTAATGTTTTTGTGTCATAAAAAATGGTGTGAGGTTCGCTGCAAAATAGGTGGGAGACGGGATGTTGAGACCCTTGCCACATCCCCGCATGACCACCTAAAAACAAGTGATACCGAATTGTGTAGAAATGCAGAATTCGTGACTGTGTGTTTCCAGCATTTTTATTTCGATGGTTTATTAAAACAACTTTACATAGCATCATTAATACCATCGTGGGTGTTCATTTTATACAATCATCATTAAAAGGTCAATGGCAATGCCATTATGATATACAAGCTAAGCAACATGGGCTCCTAGGCTAGGCATATTTATCTTTTTGTGTTGTTTGCACACATAACAGTGTGCAAGCTAACTTGCTTTCTAGCTAGCTGTATTAATATTTATTACCAATAAATATATATTTTTTTTCTTCCACTCATGGATTTCTTGTGAAGCTCCCAGCCCAGCTTTCCGGATAAAAGAAGAAAATCTCCCAGATTATATAGGTTTTATATGTTCATATACCATCCGATGTGATCGTAGCCAGCAGAATTAATTCATTTCGAAGAATCAATCAACACACTGACGCAGCATCGCAGGCAGTCAAGGGGCAGAGCAAGCAGTGAAATGTCTGAGCGACCGCCTCGCGTATTCCCGTCATTAAGTAATGATTCACTGCATACTAATAGCATAACGACATAGTAGATTTTTCGCTTACTATAATTATGTTCATATAATGCAGACATATTAAATATTGTCCACCATAATTATACTGTCCATAGTAAACACTTCGGGTAATTCCGCTCGGCTGATGTATTGACAGATATGTTGTCCGCTTCGAATAAATCGTCCTCGCATAAAATACTCCTACGTTGGCAATATCTTCAGTCTTGTGTACGATGCTGTCTATTAAACGTTGTTCACTTTTGTTATCGTATTGAAACATCCCGTGTTCAAACAGAACTTTACTGGTATCGGCCTTCGACTTACTTTACTATTTGACTCGACGGTCTATCGCAAAAAAGGCTAACCAAATATATACAACTTCCGGTTTCGCTTCGGTCTGCGTAAGTCGGCATCTATGCATAAAGTTTTTAAGCAGACCGAATTTGTTGTATCTATTTTATTCATTGAAATATTTCGATGAACTTTCAGTATGTGTTATAAATTAGTGTTACAAACAATGTTCCAGCTTTACATCGTTGGAAAATGTACTAAATAAAAATATATGCCTGGTCTGCGTAAAGCGGTCCAGTATATACTGGTCGACATATGCTGCACTTAGACTTATATATATATTAAATAATAAGAATAGTGATAATTATTCGTATTATTATCATTATTCTTATTATTTAATGATTATAATTATATATATATATATTCATTAAATGATAACAGTAATGGTAAGAGTAACGAATGTACATATAGCATATCCATTATGGTTATAATATCGTCCTTAATCGTATATTGTTGTTTGCTTGTCATAGGTCAAAGCTGAAGCAAGGTGCGAAATATTCCAGTCCGCTACGGATTTGTTGAGTGTTCTGCTGCGCGACTTGGATGTTCAACATCCATGCGAGGTCTTGCCCGGGATTATAAGTCTCGAACGCCCCGCCAACCGCGTCCGGGCCAAGCTAAGACCACAAGAACCGTGAGATGTAGACTTCCAGGTATGAACTGCGTGACATTACTTTGTGAAATTTATCGATATAATCAAATTTAACACAAATATTTTGTTTTGTAGGTAGAGGTTCTGATATTTGGTTTGCAACTGTTATTATTAAAATGCAATGTTCATATTATATAATTTCAGTTGGCTGAAGATTTCCTGCCCGAAAGATTCATCCAAGCCGACATTCGTGTCGGTTGTACGATCAACGTCATCTGTTATTTGCGACAGACAGCTTGATCTATTGGCACACGCAAGGAGGTGGTATATTGATGGAACGGGTAAACGGCGGGAGTAACTATGACTCTCTTAGTTGGGATGGCAGAACCACGTCCACGTTCGTCCAACCTGGGTGCCGACCCGCGAGGGTCGGTAGCTAAAAGTTCTGTCCCTCTCCGTTGGGCGGGGTATTTACCTAGCGGAGTTGTAAATTAGACGCGCATGAGTGTCAATCCTGTCAGGCACAGCGTTGATAATGGTCCGGAATTGGAGTGGGTTAGCGCTGAGAGCATTAGCCAGAATGAGTACGAGTGCGACGTGTGCGGTTTACCCTTCCCCTCCAAGAGTGGAAGGTCATTACACCAGAGGAGTAAACACGCAGAATGGTACCACGGTTGCCAAATTCCAGAGGTAACGCGTGCGGGTTGGGGTCTGGAAGAGATGGTGCTCGTGGCTCGGGAGGAAATTCGACTGGTAGAGGCCGGGCTTAAGAGAAGCGGGGGTGGTCAATATCGAGTTAAGGTCAACTTTGACCTGTTTAGGGCGTTCCCACATAGAACGCCCGACGCAATCAAAGGTCTTCGAAAGTCGGCGAAATACCGGGAGTTAAGAGACCGGCTGAAAGCAGGGGCCTCGCCAGTCGAGGACCACGAGCACCCGTGGATGAGCCGGAGGGGGTTAGTGGTAGAAGGAGTTCTACAACCCCCCCCCCAAATGACGCGGGGGTAAGGGCTGGGGCCTTTCAAACCCCGGAGCCCAAGGACAGACATGGTCCGAAGGTGAGGTGGACGGAGGAGTTGATGAGGAAGGTGGCCGAGGCGGAGGATCGGCTGGTCGCGGCGGGTACGAGAAGGATCAATATCGAACTGTTGAAAGAGTTCCCAGAGAGGACACTGGAGGGAATTAAGGGCATGAGGAGACTACCAAAATACAAAAAGTTGCTGGCTAGTCTCCCTGCCGTCCTAGCCGCGAGCCCGCCCGGCCACCTGAAGGAAGGAGAAAGTAGGAAGGAACTTCCTGGTGAAATAAGTGATGAGGGTCCGTCCCCCCCTTCACCTGAGTTGATGATGAATGTGGAGATCAGTACTCCACCGATGGGTGGAGCGAGGTTTACACCCCAAGAACACGAAAACGACAAGCAAGACGAAGACACAAATGTAAGTAGGGTTTTAAACTCTACATTTTCGCCGAGTCCGTCTTGTAATCACCGGCCTGAGGACGCGAGTCCGACGGTTGGTGACGATGGTGGAAGAACGGCAACCATCACTAACGAATGTGATAAATTCGATGAATGGCAGAGTGCCCTAAGAGACGAAGTAATTCTGACGCAGGGGTACTTTGAGGGGCTGGACTCCACGGAGTTCCTGGACTTTCAACCCGACCAGTTGAGCCCGGAGGAGAAGTCGCTAATTGACAGAGAGTACGAAAAATGGATCGAGCTAGAGATGCGAACCTCTGGCTCGAGGAAGGGGCCGCGCAGAAGGGCCAGACGCAGGGAAGCTGCGGAGGCCAGGGACGTCGCTGGCCCGGCTGCAGCCATGGGAAGAAGAAGGCGGAGGAGGACAGAGTATGCACGTGTGCAGAAGTTGTACCACTCCAACCGGAGCGAATGTGCCCGCAAGGTCCTGAGTGGCGAATGGCAGAACGAGGTGACCCCGAGCATCCCTCTAGAAGACCAGGTGTTCTTCTGGAGTCGGGTGTTCGGGGAAGAGTCCGTCGAGGACAATAGAGAGGTCGAGCCTCAGGGCAGAGTGTTATGGGATCTTGTGCGGCCCATCCGGTTGGAGGAGATCTATGCTACCCTGCGTCAGACCAAAGACGGGTCCGCAGGTTTAGACAGGATCTCACGGCGGGATATACGAAAACTAGACCCAAGAGCCCTCCTTGCGCACTTCAACCTGTGGTTGTATGCAGGGTACCAGCCGGCTGAACTCCGCCGTAGCCGAACTGTCCTGGTCCCCAAAATACCGGTCCCTTCCGGGCCTAGCCAATATAGGCCCACAGCGATCTCCTCGTTCGTTATACGTGTGTTCCATCGGCTCCTGGCGGGGAGACTGTCCGGTCTCCTGGAGTTCCAGTCCCGTCAGAGAGCATTCATCAAGGGAGATGGCATCGCGGACAATGTGTTCCTCTTAAGATGCCTGTTGAGGGACAGGTGCGACGACTTACGGCCGTTGTCCTTGGCGTTCCTGGACGTGTCCAAGGCGTTCGACTCGGTGTCCCACGCCTCGCTCTTTTTGGCGGCGAAGAGAATGGGGGTGCCTGGGCCCTTCATCAATTATCTTCGCAGCCTCTACTCAGAGGCTTCGACGTCCCTGTACGTCGATGGCCAGTTCAGCAACCCCCTGCGCCAGAGTAGGGGAGTGAAACAAGGAGATCCTCTTTCACCGTTGCTGTTCAAATGTGTGTCATCGACTGGGCGCTGGAGTCTCTGGACCCCGAGATGGGCGTCGTGATTGGTGAGGGTGGCCCTCGCCTCAATCACCTGGCTTTCGCTGACGATGTAGTAGTGATTGCCCAGAGTCCGACTGGCAGTCAGCATCTTTGCCGACAATTCGAGCGAGCGTTGGGCCGCTGCGGTTTGGCACTAAACGCGGACAAGTCCAGAACGCTAAGGATAGCGGTCAATGGAAAGAGCAAGAAATGGGTATGTGACCCTACGCCGTATCTGTCTCTCTCGGGGGGCATGTTGCCCGCGGTGCCGATCTCTCACGGCTACAAGTACCTGGGGATATCTATTAGCGCTAGAGAGAGGGATGCTACCCCAGAGGAGCTACTGACCAGAGGTCTTAATCCACTGACAAAGGCACCGCTGAAACCACAGAATTTACATTCTGTGCAAACACTTACTGACTAAAATGTACCACAGGTTGGTACTGTCTAGAACAAGGGGTACGGTTCTCAGACAGCTAGACAAACTGGTCCGAAGGGGTCTGAGGACCTGGCTGAGGCTACCTCAGGACTGTACTAATGCATACATCCACGCAGATGTGAAAGACGGGGGGCTGGGGATTCCTTCCCTCCGCCTCGCTATACCCACCATGAAGTATGCCAGGTTAGAGCGCCTGGCAAAGTCTGGGGATAGGGTGATACAAGAGCTGGTAACCCATTCCCGGACTTTCTCACGAGAGCTCGACTCGTGTTTTACCCCCGTTATTCGGGAGGGTGGATTGGTGGTCCATAACAGAACTGACATTAGGAGAGCATTCGCAAACGCCCTATACCAGTCAGCCGATGGCTATGGCCTGAAGGCCTCTTCGGATGTACCACATGTCCACTCATGGGTTAACGATGGAACCAAACTGTTAACAGGTGGCGCTTATATTCACGCCGTTCAGATTCGAGGAGCAACGGTGGTAACTAGAAAGAGGGCGGCTAGAGGTCGACCCCATGCCGATGACAGGTGCGACGCATGTGGACGCACCGAGACACTAGGACATGTGTTACAAGTATGTCATAGAACATGGGGGTCCCGGATTAAAAGACACGACGCCCTCATGGAGAAGTACCTCCATTATATGGAGAACCGCGGATGGCAAGCTATGCGCGCTCCGGTGATCCCTGTAAGGGGTGGAAACCCACAAATCCCGGATGGAGTGTTATACAAACAAGGGCAATGCTGGGTCGTCGATGCGTCGGTCGTTGCCGATAACGCTGACCTCGACGACGCCCATACAAACAAATGTACCAAATACGACACTCCAGCTGTCCGCGACTGGTGCCAGTCGAACTGGCCTTCTCCTGAGGCGCCGGGGCGGGTTTCATTCGGGGCCCTCGTGTTCAACTGGAGAGGTGCCATGTCGTCTCGGTCCGCCCGCATGTGCCGCACACAGGGTATCACACAAGGTGAAATGAAGGTGATGGCTGTGGGGGTGGCAGAGTGGGGGTGGAAGGTCTTTCGGGCCTTCCACCAGGGCACAGCCTCATGGCACTAAGGTTCCCCTACCACCCCAAAGTACTAAGCTGAAGGCTATATGTCCATCTAAGGCCACTTAGTCCGGTATCATATTAAGCTGCTCACTTGCGTGTAATAAGTGATAATCAGAATCCTCGGTATTTAGTTAAAGCTTCATATTACTCACCTGTTTAGTTATTTGTTATAGTTTACACGTGTGAAATGTTAAGTTATAAATACCTCGAGTGACAAATTTCTGTTTTTTTTTTTTTTTTTTTTTTTTAGCCAATCATATATGGAAGCATGTGCGTGCGGTTACCCAACGGGAGTCGGACCGTTTTTCTTTTTTAACAATAGTTACTCGCCGTAGGGGCTACACGCGAATGTCGACTTGGTCCCTCGGCACCCTGTCTCCTCAGCTGGATAGCCTTCCCTCCGGGGGGAGGGGGGGCGAAAGGCACCGCCTTGGGGCATCAGCCTTCCAGTACAAGAGCCTCTGGAGTCCCTAGACTACTGACGTGCGTCTTCGACGCGCCCGTAGAAATTTCCCCACGTCGGGGGAAGCCGAATCGTCAGTGGCCGAACCCCTGCTCTTCACCATCGGGGCAGGGGCTTTGGGAGGAGCAACGGCCCCCACGAAAGGAAGTGAGCAGCCAGCCCACTTACCTATCCGTTGCCGGGTGGGGTACCCGTGAAACCGTACCATGTGCATACCCCTATGTAGGGTAAGGGCAGGACTCTATAGGTTTGCCATTGGCATTCTATCCGGCCCTGGCGAAGGGAGCCAACAGTGTATTCACCCTTCAGAGTCTCTATCCCGCTCCGCAGCCAGCGGAGTGGGATCCCGTTCCCCAGCGGAACACGGGCGCGAGGGTTCAAGTTCAAGGGCGCGAGAGGCCTCGCAATCCACTCGCGAAGCGCCCACGCAGAGGCCTACCACTCGAAGAAGACAGCCGACATCGGGGCAGCGATGAGAACCCAAACTAAGAGTAGGTGGGCGACCGAAGAGACGGCCGCCATGGCTAGTCACGAAGCCATCCTGAGATTGAGGGGCGTCAGGACGGTAAACGTCGGTAGCGGCGTACGAACTCTAAACATAAACTCCGAGCTGACAGCTGTCATGCCCGGAAGATCCCTGGAAGCCATCAAGGGACAACGTCGACGCCCCGAATATCGACGGATGGTGGACGACTACATGGCGGTCCACGGAGACAATCCAGACACTCTAGTACCTCGGCGTGCAATTGCGGTTCCGACCGCACGAGACGATTACGCAGAACCTGAAGGGAGCACTGGGAGGGTCACCAGAGCACAGGCGGTACGAGCCGCCCTGGTAACCCCAACAATACCCACTCCCATAGCCCCTGGGACGGAAGGAACAGCACAGGCGGTACGAGCCGCCCTGGTAACCCCAACAATACCCACTCCCATAGCCCCTGGGACGGAAGGAACAGTGTCTCAAGGGCAGGCGGACACGGCCGCCGAGACCCTGGACACCCCGCCCCAACTACCGACTATGTCTCAAGCCCTCGGGCAGACGTACCAGATTGGAGGGGCCCAATCAAAGAGGCAATCCTGCTGCTAGCAGGTGAGGCCAACGTCTGTCCCGAGCTCATCGAGCAGGTAACCCTTGCACCGCAAGGTGACCAAGGGTACCTGCAAAGTCTCATAGACCGGGACCTCCTGGGGCTGCTCCCCCCGGTCGAGAGACCCGGTCATCTTAACCACCAGCACGGACCGCCTCGCCAGGAAGCCCGAAACACACGCGCACAACGCAAAGTTGATTACGCACGTATTCATTCATTATACCGGACCTCGAGGGCCGGATGCGCACGTGTGGTCCTGGACGGCCAATGGAACGGCGTACCTCCGACCCTTCCTCTGCACGATCAAGTGGCCTACTGGAAGCCACTGATGGAAACCCCGTCCATCGAGGACAACCGGCTACCCCCCGCGGGGGTAGATCCGGTATGGAATATGATCAGGCCCATTTCCATCTCTGAGGTAACGAGACACCTCAGGTGCATGAAGGACGGAGCCGCCGGGCCGGACCATAGGCGGAAGGGTGACTTGACCGCCCTTCGGGCTGAAGCACTTACTTGCCGGTTCAACATCTGGATGCTTACCGGAATCGCACCCGAGTTATTTAGACACGGAATCACCGTCTTGATCCCAAAGTCTGGAGAAAGTGTCAAGACGAACCAATCTAGACGCATCACGATGGGTTCTATCTTGTGTAGGCTCTATCACCGGATCCTAGCAGAAAGGATTGAGAAAAGCTATTCAATATGCGAACGCCAGAAGGCGTTCAGGAGTGGGGACGGGATTGCAGATAATACCTACATTCTCCGTTGCGTACTGTCCGACAGACAGGCAAGGTGCCATTCGACCGGAATCCTATTTCTGGACGTTTCGAAGGCGTTCGATTCTGTATCTCATAACTCCATATTCCTAGCAGCCGCATCTGCTGGAATACCCCCCCCCCACTGGTGGAGTACGTACGTTCCCTGTATCGGAACACTACTACCCGATTACGGGTGAACGGACACCTGAGCGGAGAGGTTCAGATACAACGCGGAGTGAGGCAGGGCGACCCCTTGAGCCATGTGCTGTTCAATTCGGTCATCGACTTGACACTCCGACACATGGACTCACAAATCGGGGTCAACGTGGGTGGTCAGATGCTCTCGTGTCTGGCTTTCGCGGATGACCTCGTCCTCTTCGCCAGGACCCCCAGGGGACTACAATCACAATTCACTACCGTGGAGAGGGCCTTGGAAAGGTGTGGACTCTTCCTGAATGCGCGTAAGTCATCAACCATCCGGCTTGACGTGCACGGGAAAAGAAAGATGTGGACGTGTAACCCGAATGACTTCATAGAAACTCGGACGGGTGAAATGATCAAAGCTCTGAGCATAGCAAACGGGTATAAATACCTGGGAAATCTGGTGGGTGCCGGGAGGCAATCCGGTACGACGATGGAGACCCTGAGGGAGGGGGTCACTCAGCTGACTAAAGCTCCGCTTAAGCCTCAGCAGAGGATGTTCTTCCTGAGGTGTAATCTGCTTCCGAGCTTGTTACACATGGCCGTGCTGGGTCGGCTATCGCGGGGCATATTAGATTTCTTGGATAAGATATCACGAGCAGCCGTGAGGAGCTGGGTCAAATTACCCAGGGACACGCCCATACCCTTCTTCCACGCCAATCACAAGGACGGAGGACTGTCCATTCCCAGGCTTAAACTGCTTATTCCAGTTCTCAGGACTAAGCGTATGTCCAGAATGATGAGCTCTCAGGACCCTGTTGTACGGGGGGTCACTGAATTGCCAGCATTCCGGAAGGACCTTCGGCGGTGGTCGGAGCCAAGGTCCGCGTTTGGATGCCCACTGTGGGACGGAGATGGAATTCAGAGGGCCATGGGAATCGGCTTGCATACATCGGTGGACGGCAGAGGTCTCGGAGGTTGTCGCGAGGTAGGCTTTGTGAATAGATGGATGGTAGACGGAACGGCCTTTTTGACCGGGCGAAGCTTTGTAAACTGCGTCCGGTTGAAGGGTAACCTAATTCACACTGCCTTGCGCGCCTCGCGCGGTAGACCCGAGTCGAACATCAAGTGCGATTCCTGTAACGCAACCGAGTCCCTGGGTCACATCTTACAAGTGTTCCCGCGGACTCATCAATCAAGAGTGTCTCGGCACGATGGTGTCAACAGGTACCTCAACTCAGTGCTGGTGAAGCAGGGGTACTCCACCCGGATGGAGCCCCCAATTCCTACCCCCGCGGGGGTCAGGAAACCCGACTTGGTGGCCTGGCGCGATGGAAACTGCTACGTTATCGACACGTCCATCGTAGCAGATAATAGCAACTTGGACGCAGCCCACCACCGAAAAGCAGACTACTACGACAACCCGGCCATCCGGGCATAATTATATATATTATTTGGTATTCCAGCGACAGAAAGGGGAGTCAACTATGTGACGATGCACAGTACGTAACAGGGACACAAACTGCCAAGTTACTGTGCATCAAACCGGTGACAAGTTCATCATTGAGCCTAAAGATCATGCGTTATGCAGAACAGTTTTAAGCAGACCAAAGCCGGTCTGCTTAAATTGATGCCTCACACACACACACACACGCACAAATTTCACCAAGCTTATTTACGGTAATTGATAGAAAAAACACTGATCACATCAATATCATCATCATTAATTTTACAATTATAATATGTTGTAGCTGTGTCAGACAACAACAGCAGCAGTGACGACGATTCACCACAACCAAGAAAGAGAGGTGACTTTGCATGATTGAAAGAAAGTAATGAACCACTAATATATCCATATAAATTAATTGATGTCTCACACACGCACATACTCACCCACAGACACACATATGTGAACATGGGCCTTCAATCGTTTATGACATTTATGACATCATTAATAACTGGTTATTGCATCTGTACTGGTTGTCAATAACAAAATTGTAACAGCAGTGGTTGACACCAACAGTGACGAGGAAGCTGTGCCACACCCAAAGAAAAAAGGTACACGATTTTGTAAGGAATTACAGAAGTCTTGCAAATTCACAAGTAACATTTATGCATAGGAACATTTTAAGTCATTTGATGACGAATTAGTACATTAACTGTTTCGTATATCTAATAAAATATTTGTTTATACTTTCATATGATGCAATCTATAAACAATAATAACTGATAGACCAGTCAATCAAAACTGTTGTATACGTTATTATTTCCTCTTCAATGCTTAAAATAATAATGACAGCATGTATGTTGATCCTGGATTATTTTACATTCATTATGAACAAAAAGCACAGATACCTCAAAAGGTCCTGACAGCTCCGTTAAACAAGTGCTATTCCTTCATAATATGAATAATCTTTATTGATATATAGTGCCTAATTCTGAAACTAAAATTAGTTCAGATGATTAAGATACAACATTGAACGTAAGTTCTGTTTTATATTTACTCAGCAAGTCACAAACAGGGTGGAGAAAATAATTTTCCTTTACCTGTTCAAGTTGAAAAGCATAGGCCTATTAACTATGTAATATGTACAGCTGTATATATATATACTACGTAATCTGTTTTTCTTTTCCTGGTTTTACTACTACAATGGTGTCACTTTAAGCGAAGAGCATCCATTGGCAAGATGTGGACAATGCTATGTTTGAGGTGCATTTTCTGTTGTTCTTCAATGGAGCAGAAAATGGCACAAAGAGCAATTTGCCAAGTAAGAACAAACATGTTGGCAAGATACACACGTACTTGGAGTAGATGATAACATTTAACATACTTTTTAATGGAATCCAACCATTAATATTATGTAGCAGATCATTATTTCATTATCCGATTAGACTACCTTGTATTATGCCATAAGAATACTGACAAAAATCAATCTTTTTAAAAATACATTACAAATAAATCTATTACAAATGTAACGTTGTTAATGCATGGAGATAGTAATACAGAATACAACAATGTAAATTTGTAAACATGAATGACATGACTTGACTAGGAGATGTGTAAATTATAAATACACAAAATTGAATATTCTCTAAATAGCCATTAAAGATAGACAAGCAGGATTTATTACTTGATAAATGCACTTTTTGGTGAACAAAAGTGATTTAGAGATGTTTTTTTTTTTTATAAATGTGAACCATATTGATAGTAAAAAACGAAATTTGTCAGGCTACAGCAGACACATTTAAAGGGATTCTTTGATAATTTTAAACTCTTTGTAATGCACGCAATTTTTAATGAATCCTGTTAACATAATTATTTCGTGTAATTCTATGGATTAATTTCATTAGAATTATGTTTTATTAATGACTAATGACACTGAAAATATATCCAAAAAGAGTTTCTAGTTTGGGCTTTGCCTATGCCATCCATATAAGGCATGGTCATAAATATTCGGTTCCATCCGTCAGGCTTCGGGTACCTCCGCTGAATTAATGAATGCAAGAAAAACGTATATCACGTCATCAACATATGTGCGTTTGAATTAGCAACCGCCATTGAGTGAATCATGGCCGAGGCCAGTAAATTTATGAAAAGAAAACGTGGATCAGTTGCGTTCATGAATATTCATTATAATCAGGCTGCATAATTAATCATCCACGTGGCAGCAAGCTCAAAATGATTCACGTAAACACAAATATTTATCGGCTTTTTACGCAGATAACACCCAAATATGCACAGATATGCAAGACATAAGTAGCAGAGAAAGTACTTATGGGAAATTATAAGTTTTGCTACAGTACATCTCAAATGTATGTAACCTTACAAAGAATCCCTTTAGTTTTTTTCAAAAGACTATTTTCATGGGTAGCCTTAACAATAACGGTTACATCGCACATTTTTGTTTGCAGTAGAAACAAATTGTATAAAGTGTTTTGTAATATAAAGTTTTAATTTTTCTTTTCAGGCAAAGTGGAAATCATGGCGTTTCTCAGTGCAGCGAAGCCACCATGCTTAAAGCATTTAGAAGATTATTCCGCCTATTTAAAAACAAGGGCGCAGCTTTTTAACAGGAGGAAAACAAAACAAAGGCGCCTCAACAAATGCTTGGTGGCAATGTCATTGTGAAGTGGCAAGGGATGGGAGTTGGTTTTTCACTGATATCGGTTTGTGCTGGGAGTGTGGGATTGGCAGATACGATAGAAGAACAGTAATCACAATCGATTACATCAGTGTTTCGGGATAGTTGAAACTTTTAAGATTTTAACAATTTCAAATACTGTATTTTTTAAGTTGCCAATTTACATTTTAGTTCCGAAATTGTTATCATGAATATCCTACGTATAGCTATACGAGTGAAAGGTTGAATTGAATGGCTATGTATATTATACTGTTATTTCAGATTTGTTTACACATGTATACATGTCTAAAAGGCAAAAAACATGAATACCGCTTAAAATATAATTGTAGACTGGTTGAATTTGCCCATATAATATTGTTGAGGTTGTAACGTGAGTGGGGTAACGTGACGACTATGTTTTCTTTGATGTGCAGCTTTTGGATAAAATATATAATACTAATAGAATGAAGTTAACTGTATTTGTTGTTTAGTTAAGTGCTTTTATGCCAAGGCCAACAGAGAATTTAGCAGCAAAGTTGAAGGAAAATATTGTCTTTTTATATAACGTGACTGACGGCTACTATAAATTGTATGTGTGAACTACAAAAATCCAGCATTTTGAATAAATACTTACCTAGTGTTGTAGGCTATAACCCAAGTCACTGTTTGCTTTAAATGTTTTAGAGTGATCAATAATATCATGAGATATGCTGAAAGACCCAAAACAGTTTAAATGTAACTGAGTGACACTGGAATTGCCCAAATGTTGGGTTCAGCTATGTTTTTGTTTTATGACCTCTGTATATTGATGTACTGTTTTGTATGAAATAAATTACTGGGTACTTGAATTGATATATGGCTGATTGAAAATAATTTGCTCTTAAATAGTTTACTTAATTAATTCCCTTCCATTGAAAATGTACTAGAAGCATGCATTAACAGGTGTTCAATTAGTTTTAATGTCATAAAAAATGGTGTGAGGTTCGCTGCAAAATAGGTGGGAGACGGGATGTTGAGACCCTTGCCACATCCCCGCATGACCACCTAAAAACAAGTGATACCGAATTGTGTAGAAATGCAGAATTCGTGACTGTGTGTTTCCAGCATTTTTATTTCGATGGTTTATTAAAACAACTTTACATAGCATCATTAATACCATCGTGGGTGTTCATTTTATACAATCATCATTAAAAGGTCAATGGCAATGCCATTATGATATACAAGCTAAGCAACATGGGCTCCTAGGCTAGGCATATTTATCTTTTTGTGTTGTTTGCACACATAACAGTGTGCAAGCTAACTTGCTTTCTAGCTAGCTGTATTAATATTTATTACCAATAAATAAAAAAATAAACAAAATTTCAAAACTATCACTCTCATGGATTTCTTGTGAAGCTCCCAGCCCAGCTTTCCGGAAAAAAGAAGAAAATCTCCCAGATTATATAGGTTTTATATGCAATTGGAAGCTTCTGGTGATGCCTTACTGGATGGATGCAGTTGGTCCCCAGGTGGGTGCAGTTGAAGGGTATTTGTTGGTCCTTAAGGGGTCCCAATGGGGTATGCAACTGGAGGCTTTTGGTGAGCATGGAATCTCTTGGATTTCGAAACTTAAACGTTAGAAGGTATAATATGGATTATTGCTATAGTATAGGAATGTAGATGTAGGTGCCTACGTAGTCGTAGACATGCATCCACATGTACTATCGCTTTAACACCAACGCTTACGAATTGTGAAAACAATTCATTAATTGTTTAGGTAAGAAATGTTCATATACCATCCGATGTGATCGTAGCCAGCAGAATTAATTCATTTCGAAGAATCAATCAACACACTGACGCAGCATCGCAGGCAGTCAAGGGGCAGAGCAAGCAGTGAAATGTCTGAGCGACCGCCTCGCGTATTCCCGTCATTAAGTAATGATTCACTGCATACTAATAGCATAACGACATAGTAGATTTTTCGCTTACTATAATTATGTTCATATAATGCAGACATATTAAATATTGTCCACCATAATTATACTGTCCATAGTAAACACTTCGGGTAATTCCGCTCGGCTGATGTATTGACAGATATGTTGTCCGCTTCGAATAAATCGTCCTCGCATAAAATACTCCTACGTTGGCAATATCTTCAGTCTTGTGTACGATGCTGTCTATTAAACGTTGTTCACTTTTGTTATCGTATTGAAACATCCCGTGTTCAAACAGAACTTTACTGGTATCGGCCTTCGACTTACTTTACTATTTGACTCGACGGTCTATCGCAAAAAAGGCTAACCAAATATATACAACTTCCGGTTTCGCTTCGGTCTGCGTAAGTCGGCATCTATGCATAAAGTTTTTAAGCAGACCGAATTTGTTGTATCTATTTTATTCATTGAAATATTTCGATGAACTTTCAGTATGTGTTATAAATTAGTGTTACAAACAATGTTCCAGCTTTACATCGTTGGAAAATGTACTAAATAAAAATATATGCCTGGTCTGCGTAAAGCGGTCCAGTATATACTGGTCGACATATGCTGCACTTAGACTTATATATATATTAAATAATAAGAATAGTGATAATTATTCGTATTATTATCATTATTCTTATTATTTAATGATTATAATTATATATATATATATTCATTAAATGATAACAGTAATGGTAAGAGTAACGAATGTACATATAGCATATCCATTATGGTTATAATATCGTCCTTAATCGTATATTGTTGTTTGCTTGTCATAGGTCAAAGCTGAAGCAAGGTGCGAAATATTCCAGTCCGCTACGGATTTGTTGAGTGTTCTGCTGCGCGACTTGGATGTTCAACATCCATGCGAGGTCTTGCCCGGGATTATAAGTCTCGAACGCCCCGCCAACCGCGTCCGGGCCAAGCTAAGACCACAAGAACCGCGAGATGTAGACTTCCAGGTATGAACTGCGTGACATTACTTTGTGAAATTTATCGATATAATCAAATTTAACACAAATATTTTGTTTTGTAGGTAGAGGTTCTGATATTTGGTTTGCAACTGTTATTATTAAAATGCAATGTTCATATTGTATAATTTCAGTTGGCTGAAGATTTCCTGCCCGAAAGATTCATCCAAGCCGACATTCGTGTCGGTTGTACGATCAACGTCATCTGTTATTTGCGACAGACAGCTTGATCTATTGGCACACGCAAGGAGGTGGTATATTGATGGAACGGGTAAACGGCGGGAGTAACTATGACTCTCTTAGTTGGGATGGCAGAACCACGTCCACGTTCGTCCAACCTGGGTGCCGACCCGCGAGGGTCGGTAGCTAAAAGTTCTGTCCCTCTCCGTTGGGCGGGGTATTTACCTAGCGGAGTTGTAAATTAGACGCGCATGAGTGTCAATCCTGTCAGGCACAGCGTTGATAATGGTCCGGAATTGGAGTGGGTTAGCGCTGAGAGCATTAGCCAGAATGAGTACGAGTGCGAGGTGTGCGGTTTACCCTTCCCCTCCAAGAGTGGAAGGTCATTACACCAGAGGAGTAAACACGCAGAATGGTACCACGGTTGCCAAATTCCAGAGGTAATGCGTGCGGGTTGGGGTCTGGAAGAGATGGTGCTCGTGGCTCGGGAGGAAATTCGACTGGTAGAGGCCGGGCTTAAGAGAAGCGGGGGTGGTCAATATCGAGTTAAGGTCAACTTTGACCTGTTTAGGGCGTTCCCACATAGAACGCCCGACGCAATCAAAGGTCTTCGAAAGTCGGCGAAATACCGGGAGTTAAGAGACCGGCTGAAAGCAGGGGCCTCGCTAGTCGAGGACCACGAGCACCCGTGGATGAGCCGGAGGGGGTTAGTGGTAGAAGGAGTTCTACAACCCCCCCCCAAATGACGCGGGGGTAAGGGCTGGGGCCTTTCAAACCCCGGAGCCCAAGGACAGACATGGTCCGAAGGTGAGGTGGACGGAGGAGTTGATGAGGAAGGTGGCCGAGGCGGAGGATCGGCTGGTCGCGGCGGGTACGAGAAGGATCAATATCGAACTGTTGAAAGAGTTCCCAGAGAGGACACTGGAGGGAATTAAGGGCATGAGGAGACTACCAAAATACAAAAAGTTGCTGGCTAGTCTCCCTGCCGTCCCAGCCGCGAGCCCGCCCGGCCACCTGAAGGAAGGAGAAAGTAGGAAGGAACTTCCTGGTGAAATAAGTGATGAGGGTCCGTCCCCCCCTTCACCTGAGTTGATGATGAATGTGGAGATCAGTACTCCACCGATGGGTGGAGCGAGGTTTACACCCCAAGGACACGAAAACGACAAGCAAGACGAAGACACAAATGTAAGTAGGGTTTTAAACTCTACATTTTCGCCGAGTCCGTCTTGTAATCACCGGCCTGAGGACGCGAGTCCGACGGTTGGTGACGATGGTGGAAGAACGGCAACCATCACTAACGAATGTGATAAATTCGATGAATGGCAGAGTGCCTTAAGAGACGAAGTAATTCTGACGCAGGGGTACTTTGAGGGGCTGGACTCCACGGAGTTCCTGGACTTTCGACCTGACCAGTTGAGCCCTGAGGAGAAGTCGCTAATAGACCGAGAATATGTGAGATGGATCGAGCTAGAGATACGAACCTCTGGCTCGAGGAAGGGGCCGCGCCGAAGGGCCAGACGCAGGGAAGCTGCGGTGGCTGGCGACGCCGCTGGCCCCGCTGTGGCCATGGGAAGAAGAAGGCGGAGGAGGACAGAGTATGCACGTGTGCAGAAGTTGTACCACTCCAACCGGAGCGAATGTGCCCGCAAGGTCCTGAGTGGCGAATGGCAGAACGAGGTGACCCCGAGCATCCCTCTAGAAGACCAGGTGTTCTTCTGGAGTCGGGTGTTCGGGGAAGAGTCCGTCGAGGACAATAGAGAGGTCGAGCCTCAGGGCAGAGTGTTATGGGATCTTGTGCGGCCCATCCGGTTGGAGGAGATCTATGCTACCCTGCGTCAGACCAAAGACGGGTCCGCAGGCTTAGACAGGATCTCACGGCGGGATGTACGAAAACTTGACCCAAGAGCCCTCCTTGCGCACTTTAACCTGTGGTTATATGTGGGGTACCAGCCGGCTGAACTCCGCCGTAGCCGAACTGTCCTGGTCCCCAAAGTACCGGTTCCTTCCGGGCCTAGCCAATATAGGCCCATAGCGATCTCCTCGTTCGTTATACGTGTGTTCCATCGGCTCCTGGCGGGGGGACTGTCCGGTCTCCTGGAGTTCCAGTCCCGTCAGAGAGCATTCATCAAGGGAGATGGCATCGCGGACAATGTGTTCCTCTTAAGATGCCTGTTGAGGGACAGGTGCGACGACTTACGGCCGTTGTCCTTGGCGTTCCTGGACGTGTCCAAGGCGTTCGACTCGGTGTCCCACGCCTCGCTCTTTTTGGCGGCGAAGAGAATGGGGGTGCCTGGGCCCTTCATCAATTATCTTCGCAGCCTCTACTCAGAGGCTTCGACGTCCCTGTACGTCGATGGCCAGTTCAGCAACCCCCTGCGCCAGAGTAGGGGAGTGAAACAAGGAGATCCTCTTTCACCGTTGCTGTTCAAATGTGTGTCATCGACTGGGCGCTGGAGTCTCTGGACCCCGAGATGGGCGTCGTGATTGGTGAGGGTGGCCCTCGCCTCAATCACCTGGCTTTCGCTGACGATGTAGTAGTGATTGCCCAGAGTCCGACTGGCAGTCAGCATCTTTGCCGACAATTCGAGCGAGCGTTGGGCCGCTGCGGTTTGGCACTAAACGCGGACAAGTCCAGAACGCTAAGGATAGCGGTCAATGGAAAGAGCAAGAAATGGGTATGTGACCCTACGCCGTATCTGTCTCTCTCGGGGGGCATGTTGCCCGCGGTGCCGATCTCTCACGGCTACAAGTACCTGGGGCTATCTATTAGCGCTAGAGAGAGGGATGCTACCCCAAAGGAGCTACTGACCAGAGGTATTAATCAACTGACAAAGGCACCACAACAGCGAATTTACATTCTGTGCAAACACTTACTGACTAAAATGTACCACAGGTTGGTACTGTCTAGAACAAGGGGTACGGTTCTCAGACAGCTAGACAAACTGGTCCGAAGGGGTCTGAGGACCTGGCTGAGGATACCTCAGGACTGTACTAATGCATACATCCACGCAGATGTGAAAGATGGGGGGCTGGGGATTCCTTCCCTCCGCCTCGCTATACCCACCATGAAGTATGCCAGGTTAGAGCGCCTGGCAAAGTCTGGGGATAGGGTGATACAAGAGCTGCTAACCCATTCCCGGACTTTCTCACGAGAGCTCGACTCGTGTTTTACCCCCGTTATTCGGGAGGGTGGATTGTTGGTCCATAACAGAACTGACATTAGGAGAGCATTCGCAAACGCCCTATACCAGTCAGCTGATGGCTATGGCCTGAAGGCCTCTTCGGATGTACCACATGTCCACTCATGGGTTAACGATGGAACCAAACTGTTAACAGGTGGCGCTTATATTCACGCCGTTCAGATTCGAGGAGCAACGGTGGTAACTAGAAGGAGGGCGGCTAGAGGTCGACCCCAGGCCGATGACAGGTGCGACGCATGTGGACGCACCGAGACACTAGGACATGTGTTACAAGTATGTCATAGAACATGGGGGTCCGGGATTAAAAGACACGACGCCCTCATGGAGAAGTACCTCCATTATATGGAGAACCGCGGATGGCAAGCTATGCGCGCTCCGGAGATCCCTGTAAGGGGTGGAAACCTACAAATCCCGGATGGAGTGTTATACAAACAAGGGCAATGCTGGGTCGTCGATGCGTCGGTCGTTGCCGATAACGCTGACCTCGACGACGCCCATACAAACAAATGTACCAAATACGACACTCCAGCTGTCCGCGACTGGTGCCAGTCGAACTGGCCTTCTCCTGAGGCGCCGGGGCGGGTTTCATTCGGGGCCCTCGTGTTCAACTGGAGAGGTGCCATGTCGTCTCGGTCCGCCCGCATGTGTCGCACACAGGGTATCACACAAGGTGAAATGAAGGTGATGGCTGTGGGGGTGGCAGAGTGGGGGTGGAAGGTCTTTCGGGCCTTCCACCAGGGCACAGCCTCATGGCACTAAGGTGCCCCTACCACCCCAAAGTACTAAGCTGAAGGCTATATGTCCATCTAAGGCCACTTAGTCCGGTATCATATTAAGCTGCTCACTTGCGTGTAATAAGTGATAATCAGAATCCTCGGTATTTAGTTAAAGCTTCATATTACTCACCTGTTTAGTTATTTGTTATAGTTTACACGTGTGAAATGTTAAGTTATAAATACCTCGAGTGACAAATTTCTGTTTTTTTTTTTTTTTTTTTTTTTTTAGCCAATCATATATGGAAGCATGTGCGTGCGGTTACCCAACGGGAGTCGGACCGTTTTTCTTTTTTAACAATAGTTACTCGCCGTAGGGGCTACACGCGAATGTCGACTTGGTCCCTCGGCACCCTGTCTCCTCAGCTGGATAGCCTTCCCTCCGGGGGGGGGGGCGAAAGGCACCGCCTTGGGGCATCAGCCTTCCAGTACAAGAGCCTCTGGAGTCCCTAGACTACTGACGTGCGTCTTCGACGCGCCCGTAGAAATTTCCCCACGTCGGGGGAAGCCGAATCGTCAGTGGCCGACCCCCTGCTCTTCACCATCGGGGCAGGGGCTTTGGGAGGAGCAACGGCCCCCACGAAAGGAAGTGAGCAGCCAGCCCACTTACCTATCCGTTGCCGGGTGGGGTACCCGTGAAACCGTACCATGTGCATACCCCTATGTAGGGTAAGGGCAGGACTCTATAGGTTTGCCATTGGCATTCTATACGGCCCTGGCGAAGGGAGCCAACAGTGTATTCACCCTTCAGAGTCTCTATCCCGCTCCGCAGCCAGCGGAGTGGGATCCCGTTCCCCAGCGGAACGAAAACCCAAAACCAAAATGATCGCTGGGGGACGGCGGGAGCGGAATAGGCCCCGGGGAGGGGGGGCGTCCTCTTGAGGACGTGTCAGAACCCCAGGGATGGACGGCCCAACCAGCCGTTCATCTCAGTCTCTGGGTTACACTACGAAATGATACAGAAGGTCCCCCCCTAGGGGGTCTCCTCCCGGAGAGGGAGAACCGGCAACGCCTTGCCGCTCCCGAGTCTTACCCAGACGGACGATGCCCTCACTGTGGCAAACAGTTCAAGGACGCGAGGGGCCTCGCAATCCACTCGCGAAGCGCCCACGCAGAGGCCTACCACTCGAAGAAGACAGCTGACATCGGGGCAGCGATGAGAACCCAAACTAAGAGTAGGTGGGCGACCGAAGAGACGGCCGCCATGGCTAGTCACGAAGCCATCCTGAGATTGAGGGGCGTCAGGACGGTAAACGTCGGTAGCGGCGTACGAACTCTAAACATAAACTCCGAGCTGACAGCTGTCATGCCCGGAAGATCCCTGGAAGCCATCAAGGGACAACGTCGACGCCCCGAATATCGACGGATGGTGGACGACTACATGGCGGTCCACGGAGACAATCCAGACACTCTAGTACCTCGGCGTGCAATTGCGGTTCCGACCGCACGAGACGATTACGCAGAACCTGAAGGGAGCACTGGGAGGGTCACCAGAGCACAGGCGGTACGAGCCGCCCTGGTAACCCCAACAATACCCACTCCCATAGCCCCTGGGACGGAAGGAACAGGGTCTCAAGGGCAGGCGGACACGGCCGCCGAGACCCTGGACACCCCGCCCCAACTACCGACTATGTCTCAAGCCCTCGGGCAGACGTACCAGATTGGAGGGGCCCAATCAAAGAGGCAATCCTGCTGTTAGCAGGTGAGGCCAACGTCTTCCCGAGCTCATCGAGCAGGTAACCCTTGCACCGCAAGGTGACCAAGGGTACCTGCAAAGTCTCATAGACCGGGACCTCCTGGGGCTGCTCCCCCCGGTCGAGAGACCCGGTCATCGTAACCACCAGCACGGACCGCCTCGCCAGGAAGCCCGAAACACACGCGCACAACGCAAAGTTGATTACGCACGTATTCAGTCATTATACCGGACCTCGAGGGCCGGATGCGCACGTGTGGTCCTGGACGGCCAATGGAACGGCGTACCTCCGACCCTTCCTCTGCACGATCAAGTGGCATACTGGAAGCCACTGATGGAAACCCCGTCCATCGAGGACAACCGGCTACCCCCCGCGGGGGTAGATCCGCCGGTATGGGATATGATCAGGCCCATTTCCATCTCTGAGGTAACGAGACACCTCAGGTGCATGAAGGACGGAGCCGCCGGGCCGGACCATAGGCGGAAGGGTGACTTGACCGCCCTTCGGGCTGAAGCACTTACTTGCCGGTTCAACATCTGGATGCTTACCGGAATCGCACCCGAGTTATTTAGACACGGAATCACCGTCTTGATCCCAAAGTCTGGAGAAAGTGTCGAGCCGAACCAATCTAGACCCATCACGATGGGTTCTATCTTGTGTAGGCTCTATCACCGGATCCTAGCAGAAAGGATTGAGAAAAGCTATTCAATATGCGAACGCCAGAAGGCGTTCAGGAGTGGGGACGGGATTGCAGATAATACCTACATTCTCCGTTGCGTACTGTCCGACAGACAGGCAAGGTGCCAGTCGACCGGAATCCTATTTCTGGACGTTTCGAAGGCGTTCGATTCTGTATCTCATAACTCCATATTCCTAGCAGCCGCATCTGCTGGAATACCCCCCCACTGGTGGAGTACGTACGTTCCCTGTATCGGAACACTACTACCCGATTACGGGTGAACGGACACCTGAGCGGAGAGGTTCAGATACAACGCGGAGTGAGGCAGGGCGACCCCTTGAGCCATGTGCTGTTCAATTCGGTCATCGACTTGACACTCCGACACATGGACTCACAAATCGGGGTCAACGTGGCTGGTCAGATGCTCTCGTGTCTGGCTTTCGCGGATGACCTCGTCCTCTTCGCCAGGACCCCCAGGGGACTACAATCACAATTCACTACCGTGGAGAGGGCCTTGGAAAGGTGTGGACTCTCCCTGAATGCGCGTAAGTCATCAACCATCCGGCTTGACGTGCACGGGAAAAGAAAGATGTGGACGTGTAACCCGAATGACTTCATAGAAACTCGGACGGGTGAAATGATCAAAGCTCTGAGCATAGCAAACGGGTATAAATACCTGGGAAATCTGGTGGGTGCCGGGAGGCAATCCGGTACGACGATGGAGACCCTGAGGGAGGGGGTCACTCAGCTGACTAAAGCTCCGCTTAAGCCTCAGCAGAGGATGTTCTTCCTGAGGTGTAATCTGCTTCCGAGCTTGTTACACATGGCCGTGCTGGGTCGGCTATCGCGGGGCACATTAGATTTCTTGGATAAGATATCACGAGCAGCCGTGAGGAGCTGGGTCAAATTACCCAGGGACACGCCCATACCCTTCTTCCACGCCAATCACAAGGACGGAGGACTGGCCATTCCCAGGCTTAAACTGCTTATTCCAGTTCTCAGGACTAAGCGTATGTCCAGAATGATGAGCTCTCAGGACCCTGTTGTACGGGGGGTCACTGAATTGCCAGCATTCCGGAAGGACCTTCGGCGGTGGTCGGAGCCAAGGTCCGCGTTTGGATGCCCACTGTGGGACGGAGATGGAATTCAGAGGGCCATGGGAATCGGCTTGCATACATCGGTGGACGGCAGAGGTCTCGGAGGTTGTCGCGAGGTAGGCTTTGTGAATAGATGGATGGTAGACGGAACGGCCTTTTTGACCGGGCGAAGCTTTGTAAACTGCGTCCGGTTGAAGGGTAACCTAGTTCACACCGCCTTGCGCGCCTCGCGCGGTAGACCCGAGTCGAACATCAAGTGCGATTCCTGTAACGCAACCGAGTCCCTGGGTCACATCTTACAAGTGTGCCCGCGGACTCATGAATCAAGAGTGTCTCGGCACGATGGTGTCAACAGGTACCTCAACTCAGTGCTGGTGAAGCAGGGGTACTCCACCCGGATGGAGCCCCCAATTCCTACCCCCGCGGGGGTCAGGAAACCCGACTTGGTGGCCTGGCGCGATGGAAACTGCTACGTTATCGACACGTCCATCGTAGCAGATAACAGCAACTTGGACGCAGCCCACCAGCGAAAAGCAGACTACTACGACAAACCGGCCATAATTATATATATATATATTATTTGGTATTCCAGCGACAGAAAGGGGAGTCAACTATGTGACGATGCACAGTACGTAACAGGGACACAAACTGCCAAGTTACTGTGCATCAAACCGGTGACAAGTTCATCATTGAGCCTAAAGATCATGCGTTATGCAGAACAGTTTTAAGCAGACCAAAGCCGGTCTGCTTAAATTGATGCCTCACACACACACACACGCACAAATTTCACCAAGCTTATTTACGGTAATTGATAGAAAAAAACACTGATCACATCAATATCATCATCATTAATTTTACAATTATAATATGTTGTAGCTGTGTCAGACAACAACAGCAGCAGTGACGACGATTCACCACAACCAAGAAAGAGAGGTGACTTTGCATGATTGAAAGAAAGTAATGAACCACTAATATATCCATATAAATTAATTGATGTCTCACACACGCACATACTCACCCACAGACACACATATGTGAACATGGGCCTTCAATCGTTTATGACATTTATGACATCATTAATAACTGGTTATTGCATCTGTACTGGTTGTCAATAACAAAATTGTAACAGCAGTGGTTGACACCAACAGTGACGAGGAAGCTGTGCCACACCCAAAGAAAAAAGGTACACGATTTTGTAAGGAATTACAGAAGTCTTGCAAATTCACAAGTAACATTTATGCATAGGAACATTTTAAGTCATTTGATGACGAATTAGTACATTAACTGTTTCGTATATCTAATAAAATATTTGTTTATACTTTCATATGATGCAATCTATAAACAATAATAACTGATAGACCAGTCAATCAAAACTGTTGTATACGTTATTATTTCCTCTTCAATGCTTAAAATAATAATGACAGCATGTATGTTGATCCTGGATTATTTTACATTCATTATGAACAAAAAGCACAGATACCTCAAAAGGTCCTGACAGCTCCGTTAAACAAGTGCTATTCCTTCATAATATGAATAATCTTTATTGATATATAGTGCCTAATTCTGAAACTAAAATTAGTTCAGATGATTAAGATACAACATTGAACGTAAGTTCTGTTTTATATTTACTCAGCAAGTCACAAACAGGGTGGAGAAAATAATTTTCCTTTAGCTGTTCAAGTTGAAAAGCATAGGCCTATTAATTATGTAATATGTACAGCTGTATATATATATACTACGTAATCTGTTTTTCTTTTCCTGGTTTTACTACTACAATGGTGTCACTTTAAGCGAAGAGCATCCATTGGCAAGATGTGGACAATGCTATGCTTGAGGTGCATTTTCTGTTGTTCTTCAATGGAGCAGAAAATGGCACAAAGAGCAATTTGCCAAGTAAGAACAAACATGTTGGCAAGATACACACGTACTTGGAGTAGATGATAACATTTAACATACTTTTTAATGGAATCCAACCATTAATATTATGTAGCAGATCATTATTTCATTATCCGATTAGACTACCTTGTATTATGCCATAAGAATACTGACAAAAATCAATCTTTTTAAAAATACATTACAAATAAATCTATTACAAATGTAACGTTGTTAATGCATGGAGATAGTAATACAGAATACAACAATGTAAATTTGTAAACATGAATGACATGACTTGACTAGGAGATGTGTAAATTATAAATACACAAAATTGAATATTCTCTAAATAGCCATTAAAGATAGACAAGCAGGATTTATTACTTGATAAATGCACTTTTTGGTGAACAAAAGTGATTTAGAGATGTGTTTTTTTGTTATAAATGTGAACCATATTGATAGTAAAAAACGAAATTTGTCAGGCTACAGCAGACACATTTAAAGGGATTCTTTGATAATTTTAAACTCTTTGTAATGCACGCAATTTTTAATGAATCCTGTTAACATAATTATTTCGTGTAATTCTATGGATTAATTTCATTAGAATTATGTTTTATTAATGACTAATGACACTGAAAATATATCCAAAAAGAGTTTCTAGTTTGGGCTTTGCCTATGCCATCCATATAAGGCATGGTCATAAATATTCGGTTCCATCCGTCAGGCTTCGGGTACCTCCGCTGAATTAATGAATGCAAGAAAAACGTATATCACGTCATCAACATATGTGCGTTTGAATTAGCAACCGCCATTGAGTGAATCATGGCCGAGGCCAGTAAATTTATGAAAAGAAAACGTGGATCAGTTGCGTTCATGAATATTCATTATAATCAGGCTGCATAATTAATCATCCACGTGGCAGCAAGCTCAAAATGATTCACGTAAACACAAATATTTATCGGCTTTTTACGCAGATAACACCCAAATATGCACAGATATGCAAGACATAAGTAGCAGAGAAAGTACTTATGGGAAATTATCAAGTTTTGCTACAGTACATCTCAAATGTATGTAACCTTACAAAGAATCCCTTTAGTTTTTTTCAAAAGACTATTTTCATGGGTAGCCTTAACAATAACGGTTACATCGCACATTTTTGTTTGCAGTAGAAACAAATTGTATAAAGTGTTTTGTAATATAAAGTTTTAATTTTTCTTTTCAGGCAAAGTGGAAATCATGGCGTTTCTCAGTGCAGCGAAGCCACCATGCTTAAAGCATTTAGAAGATTATTCCGCCTATTTAAAAACAAGGGCGCAGCTTTTTAACAGGAGGAAAACAAAACAAAGGCGCCTCAACAAATGCTTGGTGGCAATGTCATTGTGAAGTGGCAAGGGATGGGAGTTGGTTTTTCACTGATATCGGTTTGTGCTGGGAGTGTGGGATTGGCAGATACGATAGAAGAACAGTAATCACAATCGATTACATCAGTGTTTCGGGATAGTTGAAACTTTTAAGATTTTAACAATTTCAAATACTGTATTTTTTAAGTTGCCAATTTACATTTTAGTTCCGAAATTGTTATCATGAATATCCTACGTATAGCTATACGAGTGAAAGGTTGAATTGAATGGCTATGTATATTATACTGTTATTTCAGATTTGTTTACACATGTATACATGTCTAAAAGGCAAAAAACATGAATACCGCTTAAAATATAATTGTAGACTGGTTGAATTTGCCCATATAATATTGTTGAGGTTGTAACGTGAGTGGGGTAACGTGACGACTATGTTTTCTTTGATGTGCAGCTTTTGGATAAAATATATAATACTAATAGAATGAAGTTAACTGTATTTGTTGTTTAGTTAAGTGCTTTTATGCCAAGGCCAACAGAGAATTTAGCAGCAAAGTTGAAGGAAAATATTGTCTTTTTATATAACGTGACTGACGGCTACTATAAATTGTATGTGTGAACTACAAAAATCCAGCATTTTGAATAAATACTTACCTAGTGTTGTAGGCTATAACCCAAGTCACTGTTTGCTTTAAATGTTTTAGAGTGATCAATAATATCATGAGATATGCTGAAAGACCCAAAACAGTTTAAATGTAACTGAGTGACACTGGAATTGCCCAAATGTTGGGTTCAGCTATGTTTTTGTTTTATGACCTCTGTATATTGATGTACTGTTTTGTATGAAATAAATTACTGGGTACTTGAATTGATATATGGCTGATTGAAAATAATTTGCTCTTAAATAGTTTACTTAATTAATTCCCTTCCATTGAAAATGTACTAGAAGCATGCATTAACAGGTGTTCAATTAGTTTTAATGTTTTTGTGTCATAAAAAATGGTGTGAGGTTCGCTGCAAAATAGGTGGGAGACGGGATGTTGAGACCCTTGCCACATCCCCGCATGACCACCTAAAAACAAGTGATACCGAATTGTGTAGAAATGCAGAATTCGTGACTGTGTGTTTCCAGCATTTTTATTTCGATGGTTTATTAAAACAACTTTACATAGCATCATTAATACCATCGTGGGTGTTCATTTTATACAATCATCATTAAAAGGTCAATGGCAATGCCATTATGATATACAAGCTAAGCAACATGGGCTCCTAGGCTAGGCATATTTATCTTTTTGTGTTGTTTGCACACATAACAGTGTGCAAGCTAACTTGCTTTCTAGCTAGCTGTATTAATATTTATTACCAATAAATAAAAAAATAAACAAAATTTCAAAACTATCACTCTCATGGATTTCTTGTGAAGCTCCCAGCCCAGCTTTCCGGAAAAAAGAAGAAAATCTCCCAGATTATATAGGTTTTATATGCAATTGGAAGCTTCTGGTGATGCCTTACTGGATGGATGCAGTTGGTCCCCAGGTGGGTGCAGTTGAAGGGTATTTGTTGGTCCTTAAGGGGTCCCAATGGGGTATGCAACTGGAGGCTTTTGGTGAGCATGGAATCTCTTGGATTTCGAAACTTAAACGTTAGAAGGTATACTATGGATTATTGCTATAGTATAGGAATGTAGATGTAGGTGCCTACGTAGTCGTAGACATGCATCCACATGTACTATCGCTTTAACACCAACGCTTACGAATTGTGAAAACAATTCATTAATTGTTTAGGTAAGAAATGTTCATATACCATCCGATGTGATCGTAGCCAGCAGAATTAATTCATTTCGAAGAATCAATCAACACACTGACGCAGCATCGCAGGCAGTCAAGGGGCAGAGCAAGCAGTGAAATGTCTGAGCGACCGCCTCGCGTATTCCCGTCATTAAGTAATGATTCACTGCATACTAATAGCATAACGACATAGTAGATTTTTCGCTTACTATAATTATGTTCATATAATGCAGACATATTAAATATTGTCCACCATAATTATACTGTCCATAGTAAACACTTCGGGTAATTCCGCTCGGCTGATGTATTGACAGATATGTTGTCCGCTTCGAATAAATCGTCCTCGCATAAAATACTCCTACGTTGGCAATATCTTCAGTCTTGTGTACGATGCTGTCTATTAAACGTTGTTCACTTTTGTTATCGTATTGAAACATCCCGTGTTCAAACAGAACTTTACTGGTATCGGCCTTCGACTTACTTTACTATTTGACTCGACGGTCTATCGCAAAAAAGGCTAACCAAATATATACAACTTCCGGTTTCGCTTCGGTCTGCGTAAGTCGGCATCTATGCATAAAGTTTTTAAGCAGACCGAATTTGTTGTATCTATTTTATTCATTGAAATATTTCGATGAACTTTCAGTATGTGTTATAAATTAGTGTTACAAACAATGTTCCAGCTTTACATCGTTGGAAAATGTACTAAATAAAAATATATGCCTGGTCTGCGTAAAGCGGTCCAGTATATACTGGTCGACATATGCTGCACTTAGACTTATATATATATTAAATAATAAGAATAGTGATAATTATTCGTATTATTATCATTATTCTTATTATTTAATGATTATAATTATATATATATATTCATTAAATGATAACAGTAATGGTAAGAGTAACGAATGTACATATAGCATATCCATTATGGTTATAATATCGTCCTTAATTGTATATTGTTGTTTGCTTGTCATAGGTCAAAGCTGAAGCAAGGTGCGAAATATTCCAGTCCGCTACGGATTTGTTGAGTGTTCTGCTGCGCGACTTGGATGTTCAACATCCATGCGAGGTCTTGCCCGGGATTATAAGTCTCGAACGCCCCGCCAACCGCGTCCGGGCCAAGCTAAGACCACAAAAACCGCGAGATGTAGACTTCCAGGTATGAACTGCGTGACATTACTTTGTGAAATTTATCGATATAATCAAATTTAACACAAATATTTTGTTTTGTAGGTAGAGGTTCTGATATTTGGTTTGCAACTGTTATTATTAAAATGCAATGTTCATATTGTATAATTTCAGTTGGCTGAAGATTTCCTGCCAGAAAGATTCATCCAAGCCGACATTCGTGTCGGTTGTACGATCAACGTCATCTGTTATTTGCGACAGACAGCTTGATCTACTGGCACACGCAAGGAGGTGGTATATTGATGGAACGGGTAAACGGCGGGAGTAACTATGACTCTCTTAGTTGGGATGGCAGAACCACGTCCACGTTCGTCCAACCTGGGTGCCGACCCGCGAGGGTCGGTAGCTAAAAGTTCTGTCCCTCTCCGTTGAGCGGGGTATTTACCTAGCGGAGTTGTAAATTAGACGCGCATGAGTGTCAATCCTGTCAGGCACAGCGTTGATAATGGTCCGGAATTGGAGTGGGTTAGCGCTGAGAGCATTAGCCAGAATGAGTACGAGTGCGACGTGTGCGGTTTACCCTTCCCCTCCAAGAGTGGAAGGTCATTACACCAGAGGAGTAAACACGCAGAATGGTACCACGGTTGCCAAATTCCAGAGGTAACGCGTGCGGGTTGGGGTCTGGAAGAGATGGTGCTCGTGGCTCGGGAGGAAATTCGACTGGTAGAGGCCGGGCTTAAGAGAAGCGGGGGTGGTCAATATCGAGTTAAGGTCAACTTTGACCTGTTTAGGGCGTTCCCACATAGAACGCCCGACGCAATCAAAGGTCTTCGAAAGTCGGCTGAAAGCAGGGGCCTCGCCAGTCGAGGACCACGAGCACCCGTGGATGAGCCGGAGGGGGTTAGTGGTAGAAGGAGTTCTACAACCCCCCCCAAATGACGCGGGGGTAAGGGCTGGGGCCTTTCAAACCCCGGAGCCCAAGGACAGACATGGTCCGAAGGTGAGGTGGACGGAGGAGTTGATGAGGAAGGTGGCCGAGGCGGAGGATCGGCTGGTCGCGGCGGGTACGAGAAGGATCAATATCGAACTGTTGAAAGAGTTCCCAGAGAGGACACTGGAGGGAATTAAGGGCATGAGGAGACTACCAAAATACAAAAAGTTGCTGGCTAGTCTCCCTGCCGTCCTAGCCGCGAGCCCGCCCGGCCACCTGAAGGAAGGAGAAAGTAGGAAGGAACTTCCTGGTGAAATAAGTGATGAGGGTCCGTCCCCCCTTCACCTGAGTTGATGATGAATGTGGAGATCAGTACTCCACCGATGGGTGGAGCGAGGTTTACACCCTAAGAACACGAAAACGACAAGCAAGACGAAGACACAAATGTAAGTAGGGTTTTAAACTCTACATTTTCGCCGAGTCCGTCTTGTAATCACCGGCCTGAGGACGCGAGTCCGACGGTTGGTGACGATGGTGGAAGAACGGCAACCATCACTAACGAATGTGATAAATTCGATGAATGGCAGAGTGCCCTAAGAGACGAAGTAATTCTGACGCAGGGGTACTTTGAGGGGCTGGACTCCACGGAGTTCCTGGACTTTCGACCTGACCAGTTGAGCCCTGAGGAGAAGTCGCTAATAGACCGAGAATATGTGAGATGGATCGAGCTAGAGATACGAACCTCTGGCTCGAGGAAGGGGCCGCACAGAAGGGCCAGACGCAGGGAAGCTGCGGAGGCCAGGGACGTCGCTGGCCCGGCTGCAGCCATGGGAAGAAGAAGGCGGAGGAGGACAGAGTATGCACGTGTGCAGAAGTTGTACCACTCCAACCGGAGCGAATGTGCTCGCAAGGTCCTGAGTGGAGAATGGCAAAATGAGGTGACCCCGGGCATCCCTCTAGAGGACCAGGTGTTCTTCTGGAGTCGGGTGTTCGGGGAAGAGTCCGTAGAAGACAACAGAGATGTTGAGCCTCAGGGCATGGTGTTATGGGATCTTGTGCGGCCCATCCGGTTGGAGGAGATCTATGCTACCCTGCGTCAGACCAAAGACGGGTCCGCAGGTTTAGACAGGATCTCACGGCGGGATATACGAAAACTAGACCCAAGAGCCCTCCTTGCGCACTTCAACCTGTGGTTGTATGCAGGGTACCAGCCGGCTGAACTCCGCCGTAGCCGAACTGTCCTGGTCCCCAAAATACCGGTCCCTTCCGGGCCTAGCCAATATAGGCCCACAGCGATCTCCTCGTTCGTTATACGTGTGTTCCATCGGCTACTGGCGGGGAGACTGTCCGGTGTCCTGGAGTTCCAGTCCCGTCAGAGGGCATTCATCAAGGGAGATGGCATCGCGGACAATGTGTTCCTCTTAAGATGCCTGTTGAGGGACAGGTGCGACGACTTACGGCCGTTGTCCTTGGCGTTCCTGGACGTGTCCAAGGCGTTCGACTCGGTGTCCCACGCCTCGCTCTTTTTGGCGGCGAAGAGAATGGGGGTGCCTGGGCCCTTCATCAATTATCTTCGCAGCCTCTACTCAGAGGCTTCGACGTCCCTGTACGTCGATGGCCAGTTCAGCAACCCCCTGCGCCAGAGTAGGGGAGTGAAACAAGGAGATCCTCTTTCACCGTTGCTGTTCAAATGTGTGTCATCGACTGGGCGCTGGAGTCTCTGGACCCCGAGATGGGCGTCGTGATTGGTGAGGGTGGCCCTCGCCTCAATCACCTGGCTTTCGCTGACGATGTAGTAGTGATTGCCCAGAGTCCGACTGGCAGTCAGCATCTTTGCCGACAATTCGAGCGAGCGTTGGGCCGCTGCGGTTTGGCACTAAACGCGGACAAGTCCAGAACGCTAAGGATAGCGGTCAATGGAAAGAGCAAGAAATGGGTATGTGACCCTACGCCGTATCTGTCTCTCTCGGGGGGCATGTTGCCCGCGGTGCCGATCTCTCACGGCTACAAGTACCTGGGGCTATCTATTAGCGCTAGAGAGAGGGATGCTACCCCAGAGGAGCTACTGACCAGAGTTCTTAATCAACTGACAAAGGCACCGCTGAAACCACAATAGCGAATTTACATTCTGTGCAAACACTTACTGACTAAAATGTACCACAGGTTGGTACTGTCTAGAACAAGGGGTACGGTTCTCAGACAGCTAGACAAACTGGTCCGAAGGGGTCTGAGGACCTGGCTGAGGCTACCTCAGGACTGTACTAATGCATACATCCACGCAGATGTGAAAGACGGGGGGCTGGGGATTCCTTCCCTCCGCCTCGCTATACCCACCATGAAGTATGCCAGGTTAGAGCGCCTGGCAAAGTCTGGGGATAGGGTGATACAAGAGCTGGTAACCCATTCCCGGACTTTCTCACGAGAGCTCGACTCGTGTTTTACCCCCGTTATTCGGGAGGGTGGACTGGTGGTCCATAACAGAACTGACATTAGGAGAGCATTCGCAAACGCCCTATACCAGTCAGCTGATGGCTATGGCCTGAAGGCCTCTTCGGATGTACCACATGTCCACTCATTTGTTAACGATGGAACCAAACTGTTAACAGGTGGCGCTTATATTCACGCCGTTTAGATTCGAGGAGCAACGGTGGTAACTAGAAAGAGGGCGGCTAGAGGTCGACCCCATGCCGATGACAGGTGCGACGCATGTGGACGCACCGAGACACTAGGACATGTGTTACAAGTATGTCATAGAACATGGGGGTCCGGGATTAAAAGACACGACGCCCTCATGGAGAAGTACCTCCATTATATGGAGAACCGCGGATGGCAAGCTATGCGCGCTCCGGAGATCCCTGTAAGGGGTGGAAACCTACAAATCCCGGATGGAGTGTTATACAAACAAGGCCAATGCTGGGTCGTCGATGCGTCGGTCGTTGCCGATAACGCTGACCTCGACGACGCCCATACAAACAAATGTACCAAATACGACACTCCAGCTGTCCGCGACTGGTGCCAGTCGAACTGGCCTTCTCCTGAGGCGCCGGGGCGGGTTTCATTCGGGGCCCTCGTGTTCAACTGGAGAGGTGCCATGTCGTCTCGGTCCGCCCGCATGTGTCGCACACAGGGTATCACACAAGGTGAAATGAAGGTGATGGCTGTGGGGGTGGCAGAGTGGGGGTGGAAGGTCTTTCGGGCCTTCCACCAGGGCACAGCCTCATGGCACTAAGGTTCCCCTACCACCCCAAAGTACTAAGCTGAAGGCTATATGTCCATCTAAGGCCACTTAGTCCGGTATCATATTAAGCTGCTCACTTGCGTGTAATAAGTGATAATCAGAATCCTCGGTATTTAGTTAAAGCTTCATATTACTCACCTGTTTAGTTATTTGTTATAGTTTACACGTGTGAAATGTTAAGTTATAAATACCTCGAGTGACAAATTTCTGTTTTTTTTTATTTTTTTTATTTTTTTAGCCAATCATATATGGAAGCATGTGCGTGCGGTTACCCAACGGGAGTCGGACCGTTTTTCTTTTTTAACAATAGTTACTCGCCGTAGGGGCTACACGCGAATGTCGACTTGGTCCCTCGGCACCCTGTCTCCTCAGCTGGATAGCCTTCCCTCCGGGGGGAGGGGGGGCGAAAGGCACCGCCTTGGGGCATCAGCCTTCCAGTACAAGAGCCTCTGGAGTCCCTAGACTACTGACGTGCGTCTTCGACGCGCCCGTAGAAATTTCCCCACGTCGGGGGAAGCCGAATCGTCAGTGGCCGACCCCCTGCTCTTCACCATCGGGGCAGGGGCTTTGGGAGGAGCAACGGCCCCCACGAAAGGAAGTGAGCAGCCAGCCCACTTACCTATCCGTTGCCGGGTGGGGTACCCGTGAAACCGTACCATGTGCATACCCCTATGTAGGGTAAGGGCAGGACTCTATAGGTTTGCCATTGGCATTCTATACGGCCCTGGCGAAGGGAGCCAACAGTGTATTCACCCTTCAGAGTCTCTATCCCGCTCCGCAGCCAGCGGAGTGGGATCCCGTTCCCCAGCGGAACGAAAACCCAAAACCAAAATGATCGCTGGGGGACGGCGGGAGCGGAATAGGCCCCGGGGAGGGGGGCGTCCTCTTGAGGACGTGTCAGAACCCCAGGGATGGACGGCCCAACCAGCCGTTCATCTCAGTCTCTGGGTTACACTACGAAATGATACAGAAGGTCCCCCCCTAGGGGGTCTCCTCCCGGAGAGGGAGAACCGGCAACGCCTTGCCGCTCCCGAG
This sequence comes from Paraescarpia echinospica, assembly GCA_020002185.1. Taxonomy (NCBI): domain Eukaryota; kingdom Metazoa; phylum Annelida; class Polychaeta; order Sabellida; family Siboglinidae; genus Paraescarpia; species Paraescarpia echinospica. The sequence goes on along the minus strand of CM034540.1, from coordinate 42,211,501 downwards.
TCTTACCCAGACGGACGATGCCCTCACTGTGGCAAACAGTTCAAGGACGCGAGGGGCCTCGCAATCCACTCGCGAAGCGCCCACGCAGAGGCCTACCACTCGAAGAAGACAGCTGACATCGGGGCAGCGATGAGAACCCAAACTAAGAGTAGGTGGGCGACCGAAGAGACGGCCGCCATGGCTAGTCACGAAGCCATCCTGAGATTGAGGGGCGTCAGGACGGTAAACGTCGGTAGCGGCGTACGAACTCTAAACATAAACTCCGAGCTGACAGCTGTCATGCCCGGAAGATCCCTGGAAGCCATCAAGGGACAACGTCGACGCCCCGAATATCGACGGATGGTGGACGACTACATGGCGGTCCACGGAGACAATCCAGACACTCTAGTACCTCGGCGTGCAATTGCGGTTCCGACCGCACGAGACGATTACGCAGAACCTGAAGGGAGCACTGGGAGGGTCACCAGAGCACAGGCGGTACGAGCCGCCCTGGTAACCCCAACAATACCCACTCCCATAGCCCCTGGGACGGAAGGAACAGGGTCTCAAGGGCAGGCGGACACGGCCGCCGAGACCCTGGACACCCCGCCCCAACTACCGACTATGTCTCAAGCCCTCGGGCAGACGTACCAGATTGGAGGGGCCCAATCAAAGAGGCAATCCTGCTGTTAGCAGGTGAGGCCAACGTCTTCCCGAGCTCATCGAGCAGGTAACCCTTGCACCGCAAGGTGACCAAGGGTACCTGCAAAGTCTCATAGACCGGGACCTCCTGGGGCTGCTCCCCCCGGTCGAGAGACCCGGTCATCGTAACCACCAGCACGGACCGCCTCGCCAGGAAGCCCGAAACACACGCGCACAACGCAAAGTTGATTACGCACGTATTCAGTCATTATACCGGACCTCGAGGGCCGGATGCGCACGTGTGGTCCTGGACGGCCAATGGAACGGCGTACCTCCGACCCTTCCTCTGCACGATCAAGTGGCATACTGGAAGCCACTGATGGAAACCCCGTCCATCGAGGACAACCGGCTACCCCCCGCGGGGGTAGATCCGCCGGTATGGGATATGATCAGGCCCATTTCCATCTCTGAGGTAACGAGACACCTCAGGTGCATGAAGGACGGAGCCGCCGGGCCGGACCATAGGCGGAAGGGTGACTTGACCGCCCTTCGGGCTGAAGCACTTACTTGCCGGTTCAACATCTGGATGCTTACCGGAATCGCACCCGAGTTATTTAGACACGGAATCACCGTCTTGATCCCAAAGTCTGGAGAAAGTGTCAAGACGAACCAATCTAGACGCATCACGATGGGTTCTATCTTGTGTAGGCTCTATCACCGGATCCTAGCAGAAAGGATTGAGAAAAGCTATTCAATATGCGAACGCCAGAAGGCGTTCAGGAGTGGGGACGGGATTGCAGATAATACCTACATTCTCCGTTGCGTACTGTCCGACAGACAGGCAAGGTGCCAGTCGACCGGAATCCTATTTCTGGACGTTTCGAAGGCGTTCGATTCTGTATCTCATAACTCCATATTCCTAGCAGCCGCATCTGCTGGAATACCCCCCCCCACTGGTGGAGAACGTACGTTCCCTGTATCGGAACACTACTACCCGATTACGGGTGAACGGACACCTGAGCTGAGAGGTTCAGATACAACGCGGAGTGAGGCAGGGCGACCCCTTGAGCCCTGTGGTGTTCAATTCGGTGATCGACTTGACACTCCGACACATGGACTCACAAATCGGGGTCAACGTGGGTGGTCAGATGCTCTCGTGTCTGGCCTTCGCGGATGACCTCGTCCTCTTCGCCAGGACCCCCAGGGGACTACAATCACAATTCACTACCGTGGAGAGGGCCTTGGAAAGGTGTGGACTCTCCCTGAATGCGCGTAAGTCATCAACCATCCGGCTTGACGTGCACGGGAAAAGAAAGATGTGGACGTGTAACCCGAATGACTTCATAGAAACTCGGACGGGTGAAATAATCAAAGCTCTGAGCATAGCAAACGGGTATAAATACCTGGGAAATCTGGTGGGTGCCGGGAGGCAATCCGGTACGACGATGGAGACCCTGAGGGAGGGGGTCACTCAGCTGACTAAAGCTCCGCTTAAGCCTCAGCAGAGGATGTTCTTCCTGAGGTGTAATCTGCTTCCGAGCTTGTTATACATGGCCGTGCTGGGTCGGCTATCGCGGGGCACATTAGATTTCTTGGATAAGATATCACGAGCAGCCGTGAGGAGCTGGGTCAAATTACCCAGGGACACGCCCATACCCTTCTTCCACGCCAATCACAAGGACGGAGGACTGTCCATTCCCAGGCTTAAACTGCTTATTCCAGTACTCAGGACTAAGCGTATGTCCAGAATGATGAGCTCTCAGGACCCTGTTGTACGGGGGGTCACTGAATTGCCAGCATTCCGGAAGGACCTTCGGCGGTGGTCGGAGCCAAGGTCCGCGTTTGGATGCCCACTGTGGGACGGAGATGGAATTCAGAGGGCCATGGGAATCGGCTTGCATACATCGGTGGACGGCAGAGGTCTCGGAGGTTGTCGCGAGGTAGGCTTTGTGAATAGATGGATGGTAGACGGAACGGCCTTTTTGACCGGGCGAAGCTTTGTAAACTGCGTCCGGTTGAAGGGTAACCTAGTTCACACCGCCTTGCGCGCCTCGCGCGGTAGACCCGAGTCGAACATCAAGTGCGATTCCTGTAACGCAACCGAGTCCCTGGGTCACATCTTACAAGTGTGCCCGCGGACTCATGAATCAAGAGTGTCTCGGCACGATGGTGTCAACAGGTACCTCAACTCAGTGCTGGTGAAGCAGGGGTATTCCACCCGGATGGAGCCCCCAATTCCTACCCCCGCGGGGGTCAGGAAACCCGACTTGGTGGCCTGGCGCGATGGAAACTGCTACGTTATCGAATTGAAATGTCCTGTATTGACAGCATACATCCAACATCTTCGACTTCCAGAGCATGTAACCAATCTATCTCCCAGCAGCGTTTCACCATAGAAGAAAGTGTATGAATGCTGCTAATGTCTATCTAAGATCAGTAACACAATGTTTATATGTCATACATCTTACTGCAGTGGTTAGACCATACAGTGGTCATGACAAAAATGTTGTTGTAAGTTGATATACATGAATAACACGAATAACTTGTGTATATGTTTGGCCAATCATTAATTCAACAAGAAGATGACCACGAAGAACTGCAATGGCTAAGGGCAGCACAGGCGGCACTAACTTTCGTAGTTCAGCACCAGCAGAAGTTGCGTCGCTTCAGTGGAACAACGGAACCACTTTTGGTTGATTCGGTGGAAGAAGCACGCTCATGCATTCTTGCACAAAAGTTGAGCGGGGAGGCTGCGGCTAACCTCCTGATAAATTATTTGGATGGCGCTGCCAGGGTAAAGATTCGTGGTCGCCCAAGTGAGGTGTGAAGGGATGCTGAAAATATATTGGACGCCCTCGAAGAAGTGTACGGCGACTAGGAAAATGCCAACCAACTCCTCCGTCGGTTTTTCTACCGCAAGCAGTTGCCCAGTGAGCCGACCACCTCCTACTCATATGGACTGATATATATAGTTGACCGCCTCCACCGCCTTGCGCCGATGTTAGTCGCCGAGCGAGATGCGATGCTCCGGGACCAGTTCGTAGAGAAAGTTTGAGATGTACGCCTCCGCTGGGAACTAAAGCGGCGCATTGGAGCAGATGGGGCTGTCGATTTCCTGTCTCTGCGGAAGGTAGCAATGCAGTGGTTAGACGAGGTGGAAGGGGCGACACCACAGAAGGTGAAGGCGAACGTGAGCGAAGCACGCGCCGAACAATGTGTCAGAAAATGAAATTACCAAACTGTGGGCGGGACTAGCGAACCAACAAGTGTTTGCAGGACGGTCTGGCTGGAAATGAGAAAATGATTAATGAAGTCCTGGTACAGCAGATATAGCAGTTATCAACAATGCAGGCTGCAGTGCCGGTGCCACAACCCCCAAGTCTTCCGACCAAGAGACAGCAACCACCCACTCTTGATGCACACCGGCGGTACAACGAACTAGAGTGCTACCAGTGCCATCAGAAAGGACACATCAGGCACCACTATCCCATCACTCTCATGAGACGTTTAAACTAGTTTCCTCCACAAAGACAAATGGCCCGGGGGTGAAGGAACTAGGCACCTGGACGACCACGTCCTACGACCTGTTGGTAGGTGCCACCCCATGTTTCCTTTGTGACGGAGTCCTTTTACAAAACAGCGCTACAACTGCAAGGACGCCTGGTGCATTCTGGTTGACGATTCGGGCAGCCGATGGTTTAAAAATACCATATGTCAGGTGTGCATCGCAGGCGTGTCGGTGGACGATCGAGCGATCCTTGTTGTACGAGACTCAGGACAGCACTTCCCGGGGTTGCTCGGCATGAACGAATTGGCACACGTTCCAGAGTTTGCTTTTTGTTTGCAGGAGGTAGCTGCTACGGACACATTCGGTTTCGCGTGCGTGGCAGGCAGGAAAGCTATACGCATACCGGCCAGGTCGAGTGCATATGTGCACGTGGTTGGAGGTCGAATGGGATAGACAACGGTATTCGATCGCTCCTTAATGGTGGCCATGGTCAACCCAACTGAGAGCGACGTTTGGCGGAGACCACGAACTCGATTTGTTAGTTTTGAAACCGGCTGATGTCTTACCACATGGGGCACCTGTTCGAGGTGGAGTGAGCGCGAACGAGTTAGTCGTCGGTGGGACATTGCAGCGATCACCATTGGTGGACTCGGATGGTGAAGAAAACCTAATAGATTTGTCACAGGCACAGATGACGAACTGCACGAAGTTAAATCTTTGTTTGACCGGCACCGAGCCGTGTTTGCACAGTCGGACGGTGATCTCGGGTGTACCAGTGATGCACAACACCGAATCTGGACCACCGACGACATCCCGGTCACCATGCCGTACAGACGGATCCCGCCAACATAGTTGGAGGAAGTCAGAGACCATCTGCAGGAACTGGTGCTGTTGTGCTCGTGAGGAAGCGATCTGGTGCGTTGCGCATGTGTTGGGATTTCCGTGCTCTGAACGCAAAAACCATGAAAGATGCTTATCCACTGCCACGGATTGACGAGTCGGTGGATGCGCTGGCAGGTGAACGATGATTCAGCACACTGGACTTACAGTCAGCATACACACAGGTACCTATGCATCCCGACGACCAACACAAGACTGCCTTCACTACACCCTTTGGCTTGTACGAACACCCGACGAATGGCATTCGGCCTCTGCAACGCCCCACCGACTTTCCAGCGATTAATGCAGACAGCCTTCCATTAGGAAATGTTTAGCATCCTGTTGTGCTACTTATATGATATCCTCGTGTTTTCTGCAACGGTCACCGAATAGATTGAACGACTGGGTACAGTGTTCACGTGTCTTGCCGAGTATGGGCTGAAACTCAAAATGAAGAAATTCGCTTTCTTTCAGTCAGAAGTACACTATATTGGGCATCGTGTCTCTGCCGCAGGGATCGCGACTGATCCAGAGAAAATCATAGTGGTGGAACGTTGGCCGAAGTCAGGTACCTTAAAGCAACTCCGATCCTTCTTTCTACCGCCGCTATGTCCCATGATTTACTGCGATTGCGAGCCCTCTGAATGCACTGATCAAAATTTGCTGCCAGGTGACACCTGAACCTAAGAGTCAAAGGGGACCAAAGACAAGACTTGTGGGAGTTCCTTGACTTCCAATCCAGCCAGTTGAGCCGGCAGGGAAATGAGCATGATCGATAATGAATATGCGAAATGGATCGAACTTGAGTTGGGCTAACAATGACAGCAGGAAGAGGAGGATACGCTATGTGGCATCAAAGTGTGTCACAAAAGGTGCGTTCCAAAGGCAGTTTAAAGTGTATCTAAGGCTAAGCTAAATTCAACTTTCAAGTCAAGTCCAGGTGACCTTAAATTAATAACTAAGCTTATATTATTTAAGGTCATCGTCAAACATTCTACACCGTTATCGATTATGGCGTTAATATTGAATGATGTTGTCATTTGCAACGTAAAATATTCATTATATTGGGTAGCATTAGTTTGTTTAAGATCTTATGCTTACATTATCTCAACAGATTAGGCATGCCATGATATAATAGTATTGATAGGCTTAACATTGGATAGTGCATGCAGCATAGTCATGGACGTACTCATACAGTCACATACATATTCACGTAGTCGAATAGAGTCGACAGACTACTGACTAGTAGTAGTGCCACAGGCATAGCCATAGCATAGCCACCAAATGAAAGATAAAATAGCCTATGAAATAATGTATGTTGTCATTATCGATGTGGACTTCTATCAGTATGAGCTGTACACACTATTTACATAATATGTGTAGGCCTACGCATACACCTCCTTGGTAAATACAGTTTATTGAATTGAAATGTAATATTTAACAACTGTTTATAATTATTATATATAATATGCCATACTGATACTATGGCTTGATTGTTTTCTGCAAGTCATAATTTACTTTTTATAAACCTACCACATCATATGCACTATTTTAGTCGCAAATCTTCTGTCCATGCTGTATCCATCTGTGAAAGAGCCAATTGGTGCTTAAAGGTAAGTTCCAATAATATAGCTGAGTGTGTTCTTGGATATCTGTCACGAGATACCCCAGCTGATGACCAGCAGGGAGGGTATATTTGGACTGATTACCTAGCAGCAACCTCTGGACTCTAATTAGCATACAGAGTAGTGGGCGCTGTCGTGGCGCTGCCGCTGTTAGTGTAGTGAATAAGTCTAGCCTAGGATTTAGATCAGTGTAGCTGTGTATCCAGATAGCAGCGTATTAAACATATTCTCTCGACGTGTTGTTTGTACGTTATACAATACATAGATACAAGCAATACCGTTACATGGTGTCAGGAAGAGACCTACCATTACATGTTAATTGGATTAAGCTATCTGGATGATCGCTGAATTACCGGCTCAGCGGGATTGCGGCAACAGTGCCTGATAAGGTCGGCTAGACTCCGTTAAGTGTGAGGGACACTGTGATGGCTACGCCTCCGTCCAGTGTGCCGGCTACGCCACCGTTGCCAACATTACCTCTACTTAATGGTATTGTGACAACGTACAATAGCAGTATTCCACCACCGCCGCCGTTGAAAATCGACGCACTAACTGCTGCGAATTCATGGCGTCTATGGGAAAGCGCCTGGATAGAATATGACGTCGCCACAGATCTGGATGAAAAGACACAACGGAAACGCGTGAGTACGTTGTTGTCAGTGATCGGCCAGGATACGAAAAACATCTGGCAGAATCACCCGTGGACTGATCCTGCGCACCGGTAAAAAGTAGAACCAGTTCTACAAATGTACGAGAACTACTGTACGCCAAGGGTGAACATACCGTATGAGAGACACATCTTTCATTCTCGTAAACAGCGGGCTGGGGAAGATGTCATGACGTGGTATAACGAGCTGCGGCGAATCGGAAAAAACTGTGCGTTCGATGAGATCACGACGGATGAAATTTACCGTGACCATCTTGTTTCGAGTGTTATGGACGAGAGAGTCCGAAATCAACTCCTCGAAAAATGCTGGAGAAAGCCTTAGACATCATCAGAAATTCGGAAGTGAAAGCTGAACGAGTTAAGGCATGGAATTCCGTCGGTGACGTAGATGTGCACGCGATGAAGAAAAACACAAGAACGAGGCAGTTCGCAAAGCGTGGCAGCGAGGCAGATCGCGCAAGACCACGAGAAAGAATGTACGCAAAAACAAGCACAGTTCTGAACTGTTAGTTTTGTGGAATGACACATGAAAGAGGCAAATGTCCAGCCTGGAGACCGAAATGCAGAGTCTGCCAGGACCTGAACCACTTCGCCGTAAAGTGTCGCAAACTGAAAGTCAGAAGAGACGTCAAAACAATCGGGACAGAACAATATGGCGTGAGTAGTCTGACAGACGATTCAGCCACTCGACCTTCAGTTAACTGTGTGGACGGACGGCAGACGGACGCTGGATATATAACGCTCGGTATCGCACTCGAACTGCACCTTGTGCGCCCCGATACCAAGCGTTATGTATCCAGCGTCCGTCTGTCCAAATGTAACATCCTGCCGCTGAGTGACTATAAGTTAGCTACAGGAGACACTATCTTGCAGAATCTGACACGAGTCACAGACACACTGACTGTGTATGGAGGGACGAAAGTTAAAGTGGTGGGGATCACAACACTTCAAGTCCACAGAAACGGCTGTAAACACAATCTGCGCTCAAATTTATGAGCGGTAAGCACCGCCAACCGCTTCTCAGCCGCCAGGCATGCGTTGGCATCGGTGCGCTGCAGTGGATTGATGTGGACGCCATTCGGCCATTAGAGGAATCGCCGGAGACCACAAGCGTAAACAACGTTGATGCAAAGCAGGCAACGAAGATGCCTAGCTTTGACACCGCTGACATACAGCACCAGTAGGCAGATGTCTTCAAGGGAATTGGAAAATTGCCATTGACAGAGACGTCAATCCTGTTGTACACACCCCTCGACAAGTACCAGTGCCTCTGAGGGACAAGCTTGCTCGTGTCGAAGCCAGGAAAACTGCGTATCTACATGGATCCACGGGATCTAAACCGAGCTATCAAGCGAGAACATTATCAAATGCCAACGATAGAGGAAGTTGCCACATGACTAAGCGGTGTGCGTGTCTTCACTGTCATAGATGCTACAAATGCGTTTTCGCAGGTCGAATTGGATGAGGAATCCAGCCGACTCACAACATTCAACACACCGTTTGGATGGTACAGATGGAAGCGTATGCCATTTGGCATTTCCAGTGCACCGGAAGTCTGGCAGAGGAAGATGCATCAGACCATAGAGGATTACAGGGCATCGAGGTAATCGCAGATGATTTTCTCATCACTGGGAAAGACGACGACGAACATGACGTCAACCTGCAAGCGTTCCTCAAGAGATGTCGTGAGAGAAACCTAGTTCTCAATGCGAAAAAGGTACGCTACAAGCTAAACGAAGTCAGCTTCATGGAATGTCTGCTAACAGACGAGGCCATGAAACCTGACCCGATGAAAATCGCGGCATAATCGAGACGCCAATGCCCACGGACGTAGAAGGAGTACGCCGCCTAATTGGTACAGTGCAATACCTAGGCAAGTTCGTGAAGGGACTGACCGACCTCACAGCTCCGCTGCATGAATTGATACGTTAAGAAAGCGAGTTCACGTGGAACGAGTCGCACACCAAAGCAGTGTGGGCGATACACGAGAAGCTCAGTAACGCCCCAGTGCTGCGTTACTATGATGTGGATAAAGATGTAATAATCCAGGCAGATGCATCGCAAACAGGCATGGGAGCTGCGCTCCTGCAGGACGGCCAGCCGATATGTTACGCAAGCAGAGCCATGACGGATACTGAACAAAACTACGCACAGATGGAGAAGGAACTGTTGGCGATAGTGTTCGCGTGTGAGCGGTTCAACGACTACATATATGGTCGAGATGTAGTACACGTGGAGTCTGACCACAAGCCGCTAGAAACTATCTTCAAGAGAGAAATACACATGGCACCGAAGCGACTGCAGCGCATGAGATTGTGACTGCAGAAGTATCCACTCGAAGTGAGGTACAAGAAAGGATCGGAAATGTACGTTGCAGATACGCCAAGCCGAGCGTACAACATGGAGGCTAAACGAGACACTCGGCGAGATGCGAATGCCCATGTCAATAAAGTTGATGACTCAGACGAGATGATGTACAGTGACAACATCATGCTGCCTGAAGATAAACTGATCGAGCTGCAGCACGCCACGAAGGAAGAATCGAGAACTCGAGAAGGCCATCAAGTCAGGGTGGCCAGCAGCGAGTACCGGTAAGGAAGCACTAAAACCGTACGTGCAGTTCAAAGATGAACTGTTAGTTGAAGATGAATTAATCTTCAAGGGATACAGATTAGTAATCCCCCACGTGAGGCGACCGGGAATGGTGAAATTTATACACCAGGGCCATATTGGAATAGAGGGATGCCTGCGCAGGGTCAGCGAAGTCATCTATTGGACCGGTATGAACGCTGAGTTGAAGGACCACATCAGAACAGTGCCGTGAGAAGCTGCAAACACACGAGTTCCCCCATCTGCCATGGGCCAAGGTCGCAACAGATTTGTTTGAGCTAGACGGACACCAGTATGTCGTACTGGTAGACTATTACAGTAACTTCTTCGAGATCAACGAGCTGAAGGAGACAACGACACAGGCTGTTGTCAACGCTCTACGGACACACTTCGCACATCACGGAGTTCCTTCAATTCTGGTCAGTGACAAAGCTTCACAGTATGGGTCACAGGAATTTGCGAAATTTGCTCGTGAGTGGGGCTTTGTGCACATAACATCAAGCCCGCACTGGATTATGGACATCTCACTGAGTATTGCAATCATCTGTTTTTTAGTTCTTCCAATATCTATAAAAAGATGTCCTTTATTGTGGTGGTATTTTGTCCTTTATATAACTACTAGCATTCTGTGAAGGATGAGTATTTCATAAAAAAAATTTGGTAAATAGTACTGCAGGTTGAAACACCTTGCTGGTGATCTATTGATTAATTATTCTGCAAACAAGCCAAAAATACCTGTCTAGGTGATGTCCCATCAATGTTGTGATGTCAGAAATGTACACGTTATAATCTCATCTTTCAATTTCCAGTTTATTTTTTTCAACACATAACCCAAATCTGATAAAACACTAACTGTGTAGTTGTTATTAGCATTGATTTTTTTAACACAGCTCAATTTAAACAAATTTTTCTCACTTTGAAACTTTAAATGTTTTCTTCATTTTTAGCAGTTAATAAAAAACTAGTGAAGATATTAACAAAATGTTAGTACTTTTTTTTTAAATCCAGAAACGTACAAAATTCTATTTTTCTGCGGCAGGTCACACATGTCCATAAAGTCCTCAACTGCAATAGCTTGAACATTCGGTGCTAGCATGATTGGTTACAAGCTATATTACAACAGCTTATACTTGTGTATGTAATTATTAATTTGTAGGTCATGACCTGTACTATAAAGGAAGAATGGGGTTACGTTTGGTTCTGAAGATCAGCGGTGAAATAGAGAATTCGCTGAGAGAGTGCCATGATGACCCAGGCAGTGGTGGTCAAAGGGGCATGACCATCACACGCTTGAAAGTGGAGGAGACTTACCACTAGAAGTTATTGACAGCCGCCATGAAGGACTGGGTAAGTTGTCATTATTTGTACAATGTAAAAAAACAATTCTTCACAACCCAGCACGTAGGTAGGTTGGTAATGCCTGTCACACATTAAATGGATGTCATTTGACTTATACTTGCTTTCGTGTTATACTGATGTTTATTGAACAAATTACATACATCACTGGTGCAACCAGTTTACCATGCTTGTATTCCCACATGAAGTGGTGTCCTCGCTGCCAGCACTCGCAGAGAGTAAAAACAAGTACCGCCGAACTGCACCCCATCACAGCAGAGGCACCCTGGGATGTGATTGGGGTTGACCTCATCGGTCCCTTCACTGAGACGGAAAGTGGCAATCACCTCATCTGTACAATGACAGACCTGTTTACCAAGTTTGTCTTTGCTAGACCCATCAAGGTAATATGTGTGACACTTGTTTGGATAATCATGTTTATAATAACAATATGATAACTTCTATTGCACCTAAATCTTTGCAAAACAAGCTAAAAAGCGCATTAAAATAAAAGGATTGGTCAATCTAAAATTTCATAACCAGTATTCCAGTTGTCAACAGATGGGTCAAGGTGCTATTTTGTTCCATCTGTTTAGATTTGTCTGTTATAATGCATACTTTGTAATGTCTTTTTTACACTAACATTACTTCATGTCCACTAGTTCTTCTGTCTGCTGTAAGTGAGAATGAATAAAATGTCTATCTTAGCCTCAACTTTATCTGCTTGTCTCTATTCTTTCAGGCATTTGTCATATCAATATATATATATATATATATATATACATGATATGACAAATGCCTGAAAGAATAGATATCAATACATATATATAAATATATATTTATAACGACAGCATACGCACAGCATTTATTCAATTTTTTTGCCATGTTAAACACACCGCTCTTTTAAGTAGACCGAACCTGCAGGTCTCTCTCATTACAGAGCAGTCTGTCTAAGCTGCTTTTAGGAATATATATGTGCAAGTAGATGTACACAATGTCATGATATATGTGTGTGTTTCTAGAACAAATGTGCTGGCGAGGTTGCTACAGTTCTTCTAGAAATGTTTTATCTGTATGGTCCACCAAGACGTGTTATCACAGACCAAGGACGAGAGTTTGTGAACGAGATATTGTATGCACAATTACATGACTGTACCACAGATTGATATAAAACTACTTATACTGATATAATACTACTTACAGTGTTCCATATTTCAACATATCAGCAATGTGTCATATGCCTGTCATATGGGGAGGTTGAAGGTTCTATTTCCCACCATTGTATACATCAGCATGTGTTTACATCTTGTTTTTAAAGCACTGATTCTTTAAGTATAATCAGCTTAATCTCTCTGCTTTCAATATATCCCCAATGTTATTCTGCTCTCAGACAAATAGATCACCACCACATAAACAAATAAGAGATGTCTTGTATTTTTGCTTTTCTAGCTGAATGACCATGTCCTGAAATCATATGGTGTGAAACACTCGGTGACATCAGCGTATCATCCAGCAACAAATGGACAGGATGAAAGGACCAATCAGTGCATTAAAAATGCAATGCGGAAATACATAAACGAGTGCGCTACAATTTAAGTGTAAAAATGAGTAATGGGTCTAGTGATCTTAATGGGTGATTATCTTGAATATATGAACAGTGTGCTAAGTAGTACCATGCAGTTACACTACAGGCTACCCGGTAGTTACAGCATTCTGTTGTATGTGTTGCAGGCTACAGACAGACTGGGACAGACAAGTGGCACACATAGTGTACAGCATCATCACATCTTTCCAGCACTCAATTAAGGTGTCCCCATATAAGGTGAGCTTTATGAATAATTGTAGTACTTCTTAATGATAATAATATAGTTTGGTTTTATAATTATAGCACTGATATCCACTTACCGGTACTACGTTACCAGAGCAAATATTTTTGTAGTAGATAATGCAATGCTCACATGGGTTTTTGTAGATTGAAACAATTGCCTGTGTGAGTTCATGACTGGTTTGTTCCATTTCTTTGTGTGTGATCTTTTTCTTCCCTGGCATAGACACCAGGTAGAAAGGACCAACAGTATTTCTTCAAAAAGATCCAATGCAAAAACTGGCCAAATGTCAATGTGATGGTTGGTAGGTGAATTTGAGGCAAATTTTGATCATATAAGGTAAAAGTACATATATTTTCTGAAATCATGATTAGTTTTCTTTATGATTAAGGCACTCTTCAAGAGAGATCCACCCACAGTTGGTGCCCTCAACAAGATGGGCCAGGTGAATGTTGCCGACTGTGGTGAGACAGAGACGGAGGAGGCCACCAAACTGGCCCGACAACTTGATGACAAGGTACAATAATTTTTATTATTATTATTATGTGTAACAGTATAGTTCAATCAGTATCCATATATATCATTTGTTTATTCTGGAGTAAGATAAACCAGATAAAGACTGTTGCGATTTCCTGAAAGTCTTGATATTCTTTTATTAATATACTAAAACACAATCCTGAGACATATCATATGTGACATTCTGGTGAAAGCAAACATTGCTGTTGCTCAAGCGAAACAAAAAAGGGAGTACTCCCAGAAGATGCGGAAGGGCGTGAAGGTGTTCACTTTCAAGGAAGGTGATATGGTGTTGCAACGCAACATGGTGAAGGCAGGCATGAAAGGTTTGTTCAGAATGTTCTTTGTCTGTTTTCTTTACATATAAATTTATGAATCGTCACAATTGACAGCCTCTCCAAATCAGTCTGGTGTCAGTAAAGTGTCAATCATGGATCTGTTGGTATGTATAAATGCTGCGTAAAATAAGTATGGTTGTGTTTAGGGAGACGCTTGGAGCATGACTGGCTGGGGCCCTACATCATCAACAAAATGTTGACACAGTGCTCATTCTGATGGTCGCTTCCACTCAACATCTATCATTGTAAGCATGCTATGAATGAATGGAAGATGCCAGCCTCTTGCCAGAAAAATGCACCACTATGTCACATCTCAGCATACTGAAAAGCATGTGACAAATATACATAAAGTGTGGAATTATTTATTTAGTGAATTCTGATGTTTTGTTTTGGTGGAAATGGAAACATAGCAGGATGTAACCCTGATAAAATTACTATGGTTTACTAAAGTAAATTTAGTATAGTTTACAATAGTAACTACTATAGTAAATTACAGTGTTTTTGCAGAATATTTTAACATGTTTTACCATAGTAAATACAATAGTTTACTATAGTAAATACTTAATTTTATTATGATGGATGTAACGTTTTACCATGGTTTACTAGTGAATAATATTTTACTATGATTTACTATGGTGAAAGCACGGTAAAATAATATACTATGGTTCACCATGATTTACTATGGATGTATCATGGTTTACCATAATAAAGTGTAGTACATTTTTAGCAGGGAATATAATATGAATTCAAGCAATAGGGGTTTCTATTCCCTAAAAATACAATTGTGAACATATCAAAAGCTAGGTTACATTAATAACCACAATACTGCACTGCAGAAACTACCAGTCATCCACAGTTGGAGCACGTCTGGGGGAACCACAGCACATCTGATGGCAACGGTCAATGAAATGAAGCTCTCTGGGGTGGCCTTTGGCACCGTGAAGCCCAACAATGATGTGCTGGATGAAGTACGTGATGATAATGCTACAATACACTTATATGCATTTGTTAAGGCCAGACACCCCAAGTAAAATGGTGTTTTTTGGCAAAAATACCCAAAATGTTTTCTGCCAGATTATGATACCTTTGCAAGTATACTATCAATACTCTTCACTTTTATAACAATTACATACCTCTAACAGACTTATTTATGGATCAAGCATGTCAATCTCAAGTAATCAAATCTGTTATTCATTCTTTGATGACCATTTCCTCAAAAAGCATTTTCAATATTTTAAGCAGTGTCTGCCCTTGGCCATAAGTAAAATGTAGATTTTCTATAGAATATTCTATAGGATTTTTGCACATAGTTTTCTATAGAAAATATCCTATAGAATATTCTATAGGATTTTTGCACATAGTTTTCTATAGAAAATATCCTATAGAATATTCTATAGGAAACATCATATAGTATTTTCTATTGGATTTGTTTGCTTTCTATATAATTTTCTATTTAATATTTTATATAGAATAATCTATAGGATTTTTGCGCTTTCTACACAATTTTCTATAGAATCCTACATAAAACTATATTCTCTAAAAACTATAGAATTCTATAGAATATTCTATACAATTCTACAGAATATTCTATACAATTCTACAGAATATTCTATACAATTATGTAGGAAATTAAAATTTCCATAATCAATTTATAATTTTCTATAGAAAACTATACAATACTACAGGAAATTTATAGTTTTCTGTAGAATTTGAAAGTTGAGTCAACAAATGGAACTGAACAAACTAGCCATTCTCCAAAAAGCAGAAGCAGGATTGTAGGATTCACACCCCTGGGCAAGCCAATGATTTTTAACTACCTGGTGCTATGCTACTGCAGCGAACAAAGTTAACTTGTCCATTTGTTAGAAATGAGCATTTATTTAAATTAAGGTCTTTAAGTCTTTATCCATTTATGATGACGTGTTTATTTTCTCTATGCATCATTTCGTATATGTTATTACTGGAAGGAAATATTGGCAATGTCTTACAAGGTTTTCACGTATGCTGTTTGAACACATTATAGGTCATCAGAGCTTACATGCAGGTGCTTGTGGAGCCACGAAGAGCAGCCGCCATTGACAGCCATGTAATGAATATGGTGATGAAGGCACCAACTACAGCGTCCATACCAAAGGTATCAGGAAACAACACAATTAATATATAACAATTAACATCTTGTATGTCTTATATTGGTTAGAAAGTCATGATTCAGTTTTGCTAAAGATAACGTGAAAATTTCATAAATGTTTAACTATAAAGGTTTGTTATTAAACTTACATTTCAAGGGGTATATGGTGGGAGTTACATCTGTATTTAATATCTTAATTAAGAACACAAGTTCCTTGTGAAATATCACATTTTTAATAAAATATTTATCCTATCTTTAAAATATTTATGTCCAATGTTTTTAGTTGGCATGAATGGTCTTATATATATATATATATATATTATATACAAGATAATATTTGAGATTCATTTGCTTGGAAATTTGCTTAATATTGGAATAGTAGTTTTACAGATATGACTTAATTTAAATATAACTTTACTCGGGAAGCTGAACTAAAAAAACAAACCTACATATATAAAGTTATAAGATATAGCGTGCCTTATACAGTACATAATAGACAACATATACCAAACATTGTCTCGCAATATGGCTATGGTAGAATAAAAGATGTATCTGTTACAGATGAGATGTGACTGGTACCACTGGCAGTACCACATCACATGTGCCCAGAATCACACCAAGCAGCGACAGTGTTCTGCAGCGGTCAATAACTACTTTGTGTGTGATGTCTGTGTGGATAATGAGTGATTATTGTGTGCTATGTTTCTAAACAGGTGTATTGTATGTTGTTTGCTGCAGCTGAAAGGACTATCTTGTGTTTAGCCAGTTATATCAAATTGGTCGCAAACTTTGAACACGGTCAACTATATAAAGTAAAGTTATAGTTCTATCAACCAATAGTCTGAGAATATAGTCAAAAGCAATTACAGTGGAACCTCATTATGAAGGTCACCCTTGGGTCTGAGGAAAAGTGACCTGGTTAGCGAGGTGATCTTATTAGCAGGACTACATTCATATACATGGGTTGGGGATCTCTGAACGCCTCCACGCGGTCCAACCCGGGCAACTAACTTTCCGATTGGGAGTTAGGCCAAACGTTCGGAGCTTCACTGTTGGGCGGGTTTTTCTCAGCAGTGTCGTAAGCGCGATATTGTTACACATATATTCGCTATATTATGGCTTATAATTTACAGGAGGTAGCTGCCTCCTCGAGTGCAGCCGATGTGAGTGGGAGTGAAAGGCCAGGTGGGCCTCCGGGTCATGGATTCGACTTAGTCGAAGGAATGTTCATTAGCGAGGTGTACCAAACACAGTGAATTTTATCATCAGGCAAATGTCCCGAAAATTTGTGAAAGCTAGGTGGTCACATGAGGAGATGGTGATCATTGCCCGTGAGGAAATCCGGCTGGCGAGGGCCGGTTGTTCGTCTGTCAACATGGCGTTGATCAGAACCTTCAGTGATTTTCGGTCCGCTGACGAGATTCGAAACGTGCGCCAGAACCCTGTTTACAGGGAGATCAGAGACCGGTTATATGAGGACCTTGCGTCCATTGGTGTTGAGTCCTCGCCAGTCGGGGCCACTCGTGGGAGCGATCCCATCACGGAGAGCGGGGGGAAGTGAGGATCTAGAGGCCCCCCCTCCCCAGGAACTGTTATTACTCCACCGAGAGTAACTGGAGACCGTAGAAAAGGCCCCAAAAACCGTTGGGAGCCCGAAATGTTAGAGCGCATGGCCGCGGAGGAACGTCGGTTGGTTGCTGCCGGTTGTTCCAACATAAATATGGAGCTACACAAATTGTTTCCAAATCGGACCCTTCATGGGATCAAGGCCATGAGACGCCTAGACAAGTATAAAAATCTGAGGGATGTTGGGGTTGCACCATCCGATCCTACTCCCGGCCGTGCGTCTCCACAGGTAGAAGCCTGTGCTCCAGAGGTTGGGGGGTCTACCCCCTCCTCGGAGCCGTGTGTAATCGTCGATGACAAGCAGTCTGTTGATGAGGATAGGGGGCCTACCCCTGCCTCATCCCCGACCATTGAGGTTGGTCATTCTGCGTTCTGACAGGAAGAAGCGGAAGTGTCTGTCGATAGGGCTTTTAGCCCTAATTTGTCTAGTCCGTTTTGTAAGCCCCAGTCGGATTTGGCTATGGCTGGGGCCGACGGTGAACAGCCAGCATTCATTTCCTCGCCCCTGATACAGGCGGAGGATAGATGTAAATTTACTGGATACCCAGTTTGCCTTATGGCAAGGTAAGCTTTTTGAGGAATCGGTCCTTACTCAGGATTATTTGCTTGGGCTGGACTCTACGGAGCTAAGCGACTTCTCTGTTGGCCAGCTGAGTCTGCATCAGAAGACTTGCATAGACGAGGAATATCTGAAATGGCTGGCAGCAGAGCACCTGGCTGCCCCTCGCAGGAAGGGGCCGCGCCAGAGGGAGAGGCGCCGCAAGGCCCGGCGGGAGGAAGCGCCTAGCCCGACTGCAGTCGGAGGAAGAAGGGCGCAGCAGAGGACGCAATACACAAGGATCCAAAAGTTGTACCACGGTCGCGCCTTGTGGCAGCACCAGTTTTTAAGCACGTGTTGGTCTGTGCATTTCGGAACGTTGATCATCATCATTTTACTATCAACGTAAGTCTGGACTATTGTGAACGTTTGTGCATCACAGAGATCTGAACAATTTTATATTATCTGCTTTTACCTGTCTACAAATTGCGAGTTTTAATCATCTACAGCCGGATGCTTTGTGTTGAACTTGGCGCCATGACACTGCGTTACTCAGCAACCATGCTACGTAACATCGGGAACTGCATTGAAACACTAAGGCCATCTTCAACGAACTGGAACTTATTGCGGTATTGTGGCCAACACAAAACAAAGCGCGGTTGCAGGGCCGGCGTGCGTAAGGTCCGTACTATCAAGTGTGCTGTTTCTGCGCGGCAGGCGTCTGTTTGTAAACAAACAGGCGTGAATGTGGCTAACCTTACTCCAGTACAGAGGTCGGCGAGGGAAATTTAATTGAATGTTTTATTGCTGAACACACGCTCTGTTCTTGGCAAAGCATTCCTCGTCAGCGAACACATCATTGACACGGCGGCTGATGTCGCCATTTTTACAGAAACGTGGTTAAAAGAGGAAGACACTGCTACAGTCATCAACCTGTGTCCTCCAGGCTATTCATTTTTCGGAGTTGGAAGAAAAGAAAAGAGAGGTGGTGGCCTTGGCATTGTACACAAAACCGAACTGCCTTTTATATCTACGAACACTACCGAATACTCTTCGTTCGAGCATCTAACAGTGCGATGTAAGCATCTGACAGTGCTTGTAATATACCGCCCACCATCGTCACCTGTACCAGTGTTCTTGGACGAATTTGATGATTTGACTGCTAACCTGGCTTCTGCTGCTGGTAGAGTTGTCATCACGGGAGATTTCAATCTGCATGTTGATGTTTGTTCAACACCTGGGGTCTCCCGGTTCATGGATTTATTACAGATACATGATTTACATCAATATGTTGATTGTTCAACTCACAAGGCTGGTCACACTTTGGATCTTGTCATCTCACGGGCAACCGACCCTATCATCAGCAAAGTGTCCGTGATCAGCAGTGAAATATCTGACCACAAATCAGTAACATTCTCTATCGAGCACACAGCCGACAAGAACTACCCCCAGGCTAAACTACAACCCAGAAGAGATCTTCGCCATGTTGATTGTAAAACACTGACCAGTGAAATCAATTCCAACTTATCTGGCTTTGATACATCATCCACAGATCCGGATTCCATTCTTAATATATATACGTGTGCTGTTATTTCGGCCTTGGAAGAAATTGCTCCGATAATGCTACGGCAGCCACGCAAGAGAAGAACTCCACCTTGGTACTGCGAGGAATTACATGCAATGCGAAAGTTACGTCGCCAAAATGAGAACATTTGGCGTGCATCAGGATTAGACATACACAGACGAATATACGTGAATCATCGCAATGCTGTCAGCGCGAGGATACGGCAAGCAAAATTCAGCATTATCAGAGTCTACTCCAAGATGCCGATCAGAATACAGCCTTCGAAGCCGTGAACAGCCTGCTAAAGGTGGAATCTTCCAAACTGCCTGACACTGGTTCAAGGGAGAAATTATGCTGCCAGTTTCTGAACTTTTTTGAAGAAAACATTGCGAAAATCATGAATGAAATTGATGCCTCGGAAACAAACATGAGCGATATCGAAACTGCGACACAGAGAGTACTTGAACATCCTATGACTGAAATGTGTGCTGCAAGTATGTGTGAAGTGCAGAAAATTATCCAGGATGCTAAACCAAAGTCACCATGCTTGGACCCTCTACCTACATCGCTACTAAAGAGCACTCTTCCTGCTCATATTCAAATACTGACTCATCTTATCAATATGTCGTTCGAGTCGGCTACTGTTCCGAGGGAACTCATGAAGGCTGTCATAACACCGCTGTTGAAAAAACCGACCTTGGATCGAAACACGCTGAAAAATTACCGTCCAGTTTCAAGTTTGCCATTCGTGTCTAAAGTCTTGGAAAAGGTAGCAGCCAAACGACTTATTCAACATCTAAGTGACAATGGCCTTCATGAGTAGCTACAATCGGCATACAAACCCCGACACAGCACTGAAACTGCTTTAATGAGAGTGCAGCACGATATCACCAGTTACACGGCTCTTTTGAAAGTACATAATGATATTAACTTAAACATTGATAATGGTCAAGTAACTGCCCTAAACTTACTAGATCTCTGTAACTGCCCTAACCTTACTAGATCTTTGAGGTCGCCTTTGATACAAGCATGGAGCAATGGAAATACAAAGAAAATATAAATTTAACAAAAACGTGCGTTAAGAATAATTAATAAAACATGCATATAGGAGTCATACTGATCCTTTATTTAAGTCTGACAAAATACAAAAAATGTCAGATGTATATAAACTACAGGTCTCACTATTTATGTATGACTTTAAACATGATTTACTACCCAAGTCATTAAAAAAAATTGCGATCATAAAGACTCTAGACAAAAGTATAAAAATAACCAGACAATGCAATCTTCTTGTTAAAGACACACCTAGAACACATTTTTCGTCTAAGCTACCTAAACATAATTTCACAAGAATCTGGAACAACATAAACGAAAAAATAAGAAACACTGAACAAAGGTTAAAGTTTCGACGCATGTTGTGTGATTTCTACTTAAATGCATATCCTCGTCAAGTGAATTGTTTAAATCCTAGATGTTCAGAATGTAATTAAACTGATTAAATGAAACTCTACTTTTGACTGTAAGTCTATTACCGTTCTTACACTACTTTGTTAACCAAGTACAAATGTTTGGATCGCCTCTCTATTCACTTGCTTATATTTCAATGGATCATACTTCTCAATTCGTTGCCATAATAATTTATCAACAGCAACAGCACATACTATATATTAAATAATACTCTGGTTTGATAATATAGTACTACGGTGGGCTAGTGATGAATTTGAGTGAGTTGTTTAACATGATTTTGATGATTGTTATGATTGCAATCATAGAGTAATGATAATCAAATGGTGTCACTGGAATATGGCCGTTAGCCAAGTGACATCCATGCAATGTAACACATTTCCATTTGTATGACATGTATGTGTTAACTGTATGTTATGTTGTTACGTTGTAAATAAAGTTACTTACTACCATCGATCATAACATTATAATTAAACGTTTATCAGAGTGATACGGCATATTTGGCACAGCTCTGAGCTGGTTTTCTTCATACCTAACTGATAGACACCAAACCATTCAGATTGGTTCAGCTTTTCGGCTGGTTCCCCAGGGTTCTATTCTCAGGCCTTTGCTTGTCACTCTCTACACAACACCACTAAAGCTTCTCTGCCTTTTGGCTAAGATTACAGCATAGTATCTGTTCTGAATTTATTATCTGATGATGATCGTATGTTGTAGGTATGACAGTGCAGCTAGAAGACGGTTGGGAGGCTATGCAGCGTAGTTCAGTAATCTTAACAGGCCCGTATGATGGCACCCTGTACCTGCGAGAAGATTTCCTATCTCCAGTTGAAGTGATCGTGGGAAGGTGAGTGACAATGTTTTAGCTATTGGTTCATTGAACAAAAGCAACGTATGGCACTTGGCCACCAAGTCGGAGGTAGCCAAAGATGCATTTCTTAAGGCAGGTGTCTTGAAGGTGAAGGGTAAGCTATTCAAAATCAAATCAGTGGACAACAGGCAGTTCACGGCTCAAATTAACTGGGCCCTGCCCTTCCTACCAAAAGAGAACAACTTGACGATTATTGAAGTTCTGTAATCCCAGATCAATTGAGGGAGCAGTAGAGACAGTACCACACATCCAGGGCGCGTCACGTATATTTGGTAATTGGGGAGTGTCCGCTACTTGACAGGTTTCCTTCGATGATAGGCCTACAGCAGTGACAACTGAGGCTCTGACACATTCCCCAACTGACACCGACCTGCTTCACGGAGTAGTTAGACAGCTCCAACAGTTTGCTGTTACAGGCAAAGTGGCACCCATAAGTGGTGCCTGTTACACTTGTGGGAGTTCTGGCCACCGATCAGGTGACTACGCAAACAAGAGGAGGCGCTTGCCATCACCACTCACTTGCTTCAAGTGTAATGGGAGAGGACATATTGCTCGCGAGTGTTTTAACACATTACTCCGTCGCAGGAAGATGACAAGAGTAAGTTGTAGACATCAAAGTCGGAGCAGTAGCAGCACCTCTGGTAGTAGCTCTACCGACTCTGAGTCTGATAGTCCCCATACCCGGCGGAGAAACCACTGACATAGCCCTAGGCGGAGCCACCATCGCCAGAATGGTAGCTAACAGGGGCGTCGGAGAAGTCTCCATCGTGTTGACCACTCACACGGGCAAGGCATGCGACATACAGATGATGCGCAACATACTGATCACAGCCGTGATCACAGCAATTACCACTTGTGACAATGATCGTGATCAGCCGAGGTGACAGGGACAATGCAAGAGCATGTGACTATAGTTCCAGTCCTCGACCTCGTGATTTCTCTGCCTCCCCCTTTGCAAGGTAGAGGAGGCTGCGAAACCACTGCCAAACTAAGTGGGGTGAATCCTGTTGGCCAGGGATCTACCCCAGGTAGTTGCCAACATGGGGATGGCCAACAGCAACAAACTGAGTCAGTGAATGGGGGCACTGATCATGTGACAAACACACTGTGTGGTCCAACTACGGGGGACTGGGTTAGCACAACTAACTGAACCTGTGGTTAGATGTACACAGTTAAGCCCGACAGTATTCCACACCTTACTGATCCCAGCGTCCATTCATGATGTAGACACGTTATTGGTTGTGGATACAATGATCAGCCAATCTGCTATAAAACACCTACCTAATCATTTCCATATCGGGTCGACTGTAGATCTACGCACATAGTGACATTTACATACATACATACACAGTGACTTTATTAGCTACACAGTAATATTTTTCTCGCCTGCCTATATACAGTGGCACCTTTATACAGTGACTACTATTACGTCTGCTTAGCGAACAGTGACTTTTGAATTCTGACATTTACTTTTAATTATGTATGTTAGACATATTGTTGCATTAAGTACTATTCAGTGACATTTATTGACGTTGTTGAGATCCTTGTTTAGTTAGATACAGCTAGGACTGCATCAGGTGGATGGTACCTCTTTGTCCATTACACCTTGCTGATGTTTGGAGACATCATTTACAATGTCTATGGAACTGAGTAACTATTTAGTGGTGGGTATCTCGAAACTGTGTCGTAAGTCTAAACTTATGATCCACTTACGAGAAACTTACAATGACGTTACGATACGATAAGATAAACAAGTAACTGGAAAGGATCGTAAAGCTCTTGTATCGCAAATAGTTACGAGTTGAAAATACAATGTACGAGCATGCGCAATGCACGTGGTGCAATACGTTGGAGGTAGCACTATTTATAACTGGGTTGGGCGTCATCTACACGTCATCGGCAGGCAGATGCCAAAATGTAAATATATTATACGTAGGCATGCGCATGTTCACTGACCTCATTCTTCATGTTGAATTAAAAATGTCGGATACAAGCCCAAGCAAAAAAATAGCTAAAAGTCTAGAAGCCGCCGGCGAACAAGAATCAATGTTAATCCAGCAACTATAGTAAATCGTGAATAGCCTACACATTACATGTGACATCGTAGATAATAGATTAGGCTGCTCCAAAAAATTGATGAGCACTAGTTAATGCTGGGTGAAGAAAGTGGCCAATTGCTCACATAAAATTGTTTTATGATCAACAATTAGCCAATAGTCAGGAGGTGCAAGTGGCACCTGCTCTCTCTATAATAGTAGAATGCCTATGCTGACTGACTTATGATGCAACATCATTGCAGCCATATTGTACGGGCCACCTACAATGCAACATCATTGCAGCCATATTGTATGGGCCACTTACGAGACTTTGCACGACTTACGAGAGCTTGTTTGTCATAGTAAATTTTGGGCAGTTTATGAAGGAGGTTGTACGAGGAGAAATTTCGAGTTACCCATTTATTCTCGTAAATTGAGTTAAGACGTATGTGCAAGCATCGTAACTATTTACAATGTTTCGAATTACCCGACTTACGAGAACTCGCCACTAACGAGAAAATTCCTGACTTACGAGCGAATTTACAAGATTGTAACATTCCGTCAGAGTTACGAGAAATGTCTACATTGTATCATTTTGAGATCTTCGTTTTTTCTCGTAACTACTAGATACGACGTATTTACGAGACTGTAAGTACTTACGAGGTTTCGAGATACTCACCTCAGAACTGTTATAATATGGAGACTTGCTGGATTACTGCCGAAACATCTATGCATCCCGATACATAGTGCCTGTTCTATCCGTGTCTAATTAAACTTTCTGTTTTGGACCTTGTGCTTTCGGCTCACTTTGAAGGATATCGCCCATCATGTATACATATATTTGCGCATGCGTTTATATACATTCTGAATTGTTTTCATACACAGTAGGATAAATCCTATACTCCTGTAACATCACTCAAGGATCAACTGAGCGGGAACAGCCACAAGGAGTTTGACTTCTCATTTCATGTCATTATCTCAGAGCTCTCATAATTTCGATCCTCCTATACGCCTCCGAGACCTGGCAACTGACCGTTCACCAGGCCAATAAAACTGATGCTTTCGTTATGCAGAGCCTCCGCCGCCTTGAGAACATAAAGTGGTTCCAATATATCATAAATGAGGTGTAATGGTGGCTGGACTATGTGGTCAGATTTTCTTGGCTCCGAGGTTTCTGACAAGCATGTAGAAGGGGTACGTTGATGAGTCCCATGCTGACGTAATTATGGACTGTTGAGATCTTGGGAGATGGTAGGTTCTGACTGAATCCTGAATTTGTGCGCCAATAAAGTACATAAAACGTCAAATTGTGAAACGACCACATTGTCGCCCAAGTGAAGGCAACATTGCATGACCAAGTAACGTATGAAATATGAACATATTGACCAGCTCAAACAATCTCTCGACAATCTAGAACTATACAGCCGTAGATCGTCAGTGCGAATCACTGGGATAACTGAAAATAAAAACTTTGATGAACATATTTTTTACAGCAACTTGCCAATGCTCCATGGTCTTTGATCGATAATGCAGACAACGTTTAAATAAAACAGAATGTGTTCGAACAAATATACATGTCTGTGTTGAATGAACATGCGCCAATTATAGTAAAGCGAGTCAAATCTGTTAAGCAACCTCCCTGGTTTATTGCCGATCTGGCTAAATTGATAGCGGCCAGAGTGTGACTGTTCGACGCCTCAAAACACTCAAGGGACACTCCCTTTCTCGCGATGTATAAACATGCTAAGAACCGTGTGAATCATGACATCCGAAAAGCTAAGCGAGACTTCTACATCAAATCACTGGAACAACAAACACCAAATCCACGCGTGATATGGAGTCACATCAAATCATCTTTGGCAACAACAAGTGCGGTTCAACCAAAACAAACCGACCAGAACTGTCAGCCACACCCACACGCGAAAATGATGGCTGATTAATTCGACGAACATTTTGCCATCATTGCATCGAAATATGGTACAACGACAACCACAAAATGTCGAACTACTCAAAACTGAAGACATTTATTGGGCGAAACAAACCAGAAAATATGTCTTTTAAATTGCCAAATAAGACGATTGAATTTGTTCTTAAACAGCTACGAAAGATGTCAGTGATAAAAGCAACAGGACTGGATGGCATCAGTTGTAAACTAATAAAATTGAGTGCTGAAGTTATTGCACCACACATTTGCAATGCTAGTATCGATAAGGCGCACTTTCCACGATCATGGAAGAAGGCCAGTGGTCCCACGGTACAAAAGCGGTGACTCGAATGACGCCATGGATTATAGACCTATAATATCAGTTTTGCCAATCATGTATAAACTTATAGAACGACATGTGCACAACCATTTATATGCCTACCTTACAGAGTTTAAATTACTGCTAGACGAGCAATCTGGCTTTAGAGAGAATCAGTCATGTGAAATTGTATTGCTTAAGCTGACCAACTATTTTCTGAGCAACATTGACAAAGGCATCTTGTACGGCATGGTATAAGTCGATCTGAGAAAGGCTTTTGACTTGGTTGACCATGATCTGATTTTACTCAAACTGGAGTTGTATGGTTGCCATGAAAACGAGCTAGCCTGGTTCTGATCTTATCTTAGCGAACGCTACCAATGCGTGAAATATGACAGTATGTTGTGAGACCCTCTTCCGGTAACGATAGCTGTGCCACACGGCTCAATTCTTGGACCTTTGCTTTTTATTATTTTCATGAACGATGCCATTCTTGAAGGAGCAAACACGCGAACTGACATGTATGCCGATGACTCGGCACTATATACGGCTGGCAAATGTGTCGCAGATATAAACCGGTCACTAAGAACTCACTCAAAACCACTGTACAACTGGATAAACGATAATCGAATGATTCTAAATGCCAATAAGACAGAGTGCATGCTACTTGGCATCAGGCAGAAATTATAATGTGCAAGTCTGAACTTCTGCGTACATGGCAACAACTGTATCGTGACACCCGTCCAGACCCAAAAATTACTTGGCTAATACGTCGACAGTAACCTAACTTGGAAAGCACATGTGACAAAGCTATGCTCCAAGCTGCGCAGTTGGTTGTATTTTGTCAACCAAGTGAAATGCTTAATGCTGCTACATGCAAGGAAACTGTATTTCTCAGGGATGGTGCAACCATTGATTGACTATGGCTGCATCATATGGAGATGTGGGTTAGTTGCGGACACGTTTTACTATGGAACGTTCATAAGATGATGAAGCAGTGTGCACGTATAATTTTGAATACATGTGAAAGACCAGCGACAAGTATCAACAGTGACACTATTTCGCTCTGACATTACTTCACTGCCATAGTAATGTATAATATCATGCACGAGCAAGCCCTAGTTTACCTTACAGACCTATTTATATTAAACAGTAGTATACATGATCATCACACCTGTGGCTGCAAACATTCATGTTCACAAGTACAACCTAGCCACAGGCCAGCGCACATTTGCTTATAGGGATGCGTAACAATGGGACGCTATACCGGAATCTATACAGTGTAGAGACCTTTAAAACAGTCTTTTTTTAATTTCTCAAGAAGGATGTATATAATTGTTTGCACTTTTCAATCGATATGCCTGAATGACTATTAACTTTTAAATGGTGATTTGTTTTAATTCATTCATCTTGATCTTATTTACTATTATTATTGACTTCAATCTTTCTCGAACTGGTAAGTTGATTTATTATTTTGTTTTATTTGTAGTGTCGTATTAATAATTTATTATTTAATTTATTCATTTAAATTGATTTAATTAATTTATTATTATTTATATTGTATATTTGTATTGTTGTGAATTGTATATTCTATCAAAAGCTGTGTAAATGTTGATTTAAGAATGTAGTGTGAGATGGCCCATTGAAAATCACAATATAACATGTGACATGGTCACCATCATTAAATGAAGTTTTTACTACTACCACTAAAATAAGTTACCTTATTATTAAATGTGGGATTGATTTATTGCAGCACCTGAAGACACCAGTTTACCACAACACGTGTCACAGAAGATTGCCTTGCTCTGTGAAAATAGTGCAAATTATACAAGTTTTAACCGATATACAGCTCTACATTTTCGCACACAACTCCATGAAAGCACCAAGATTATATCAGACTTCGTGATTTTAGTAAGTAGAAGTGACTTTTTATGATTTAAGCTGTTTTAATATCAGGGTGCACCTGTGTGAAACAAGCTGTGATTCAGCCGAATCCATGACGTTTTGGTAAAGGACATTTTGGTCATGGACAGTTGGGCAACAGGACATTTCGGTAACAGGACATTTTGGTAATCAGACATTTTGGTAATAGTACATTTCGGTAAAACTATTGAAAATAATCAGAATTATTTGGTCATTTTTAAAGATGTTTTGTATAGATAATTACATCCATTTTGTAATAGACAGTACATTTTGTTAATGTGTTATTATTATGCATATGGCATGTTTTGTAAGATTTCTTGAACTTAATTACACATAATAAAGTAAATCTGTAAAGTAATAAAATCTATCAATGAGTTAAAACCTTTTCAGTCTGCCATATCAGTGGTGCCAATCAGTTAAATTAACCATTCAGAAATTAGGCTGGTCACTTTTCCAGACACAGGACTTGGCTTCCCACTAGCAGTCAGAGATAGTGTTAGTTAGTTCTTATTTGATGAACTTTCAAGGCAGAGGAAGAGAACATGGCTTCCCAAGCAACATCAGTCAGTCATGCGGATATGGGTTAGGTAAATTCATGCATTAGAGGGGCAGGTTAGTGTGTTCAATTGCTACACCCAGTCAGTGGCAAGCTGCACACATTTAAATCCAGACACACATAAGGACATCTTTAAAAATGACCAAATAATTATGATTATTTTCAATAGTTTTACATAAATGTCCTATTACCAAAATGTCCTATTACCGAAATTTCTGATTAACAAAATGTCATGTTACAAAAATGTCTGTTGCCCAACTGTCCATGGCAAAAGTGCCCTTTACCAAAAACGTCTAGCTACCATCACAGCCATGCGCTAACTCAATAGTCAGGTCTTTATCTGCACGTCATGCATGACCGGAGATGTCAATGCCAATTGACATGTGGACTTAATTGCATCTTTGTTGCCCAGGACAAACTGACACAACCTGTGCGCGGTCAAGCGTAAACATTACAATCCTTAAAATTAATTTGTATGCTGGATGCAAAATCTGATAAAAGATTGTTACTATCGTCAACACCAACGCCCGTGTCCATGTGCCGCTAGCAATAAATACTGTCGTGTTAGTGTATATATATAGAACTTGCAGCAACGGTCAGAAGCCAATCAAAACGGTCACGCTCGAATTGCTCGCCTATAATGGGTATCTCCAAAGAAACCTGGAGAGTCCATATTAGCTCTTTCCATGCGGGTGCACCACAGCAAACAAATGGCCGCGTTGGCAGAACCTTGCGAAGGCGAACCATGCGAAATCAATCGTCGGGTGGATGGGGCCATGCAGCCCCCCTCACCGCCCTGCTCTGCCTTCACATCGGCCTGATGCTGGCGTTGCTGTTGCTCGTGGGGGACACTGAGCCAAGCCCTGGTCCAGTCACCCTAGCAACAAACACCCCCACACTGACGATGTTTGCAGCAAGACAGAGGACTCACAACATGGTCTACAATGTGACACTTGTGATGTTTGGTTGCACCCTGGATGCGTTAATGTTAACCAACAGGAACTTTGTGCATTTGAAACGTTTGATATCCGCTTTATGTGTTCAAGGTGTGAATGGGAGAAAAATGACAACAATGACATAAATAACATTGAATGTGATGTATTTAGTGGCGGCGATAGATTCTCAAATATTGACATGGGTGAAGATACAAAACAATACTAGACCCTCTCTGTCGCTGGTCTATCTTTTGTTGCTCATATTAATGTAAACGGTATTGATGTCGAGGGACGGATATATGAAATGAGATATCTTTTTCAACGAAAGCCTTTCGACATTATTGGCATTATTGAAACAAAACTGACAAATGATATACCCACTAGCAAGTCTGACATTGATGGATATGAATTATTCTGAGCTGATAGGAAGGAAGTGGGTAAAAAGCCAGGAGGAGGCTGTGCTCTTTATACTAGAGACAATGTAAACTTTGAAGAAAAAACAGATTTGATACCACAAGATCTGGAAGGCATTTGTGGAATAGTCACAATCAAAAACAAACATAAGATTATCATTGCAAGCATATACAGACCTCCAACTGAAAAGATTAACTGGTTTCATAAAATGGATCAGCTACTAAATAACTTTAGTTATATACTAAGCTGGAGTTCATCATCAATGGTGATCTTAACTGTGATGTATTAAAAGAACCATTAGAAAATCACACTAAGCACTTTGTACAAACATGTATGTCCCATCAGTTAACTCAACTTGTTAACAAACCCACCAGAGTAACATCCACAAGTGGTACCTTGATTGATGTGATTATGACTACTGAGCCTGATAAGATAGTGAAGAATGAGGTCATATCTGGTGGAATTGCAGACCACTATCTTGTCTACTGTGTCACCTGTTATAAGTCCCACGCACCTACACAGACTCATAGAACAGTGGAAATGAGAAATTTCAAAAACTTTGATAAAAACGACTTTTGTAATGAATTAGACATGTGTGACTGGAGTTCTGTTGAGCAGTTTGAGGACGTGGATGAGGCTTACAAGAGATTTAAGGATCTCTTTATACATGTATGTGACAAACACTGCCCATTTGTTACTAGACAAGTCAGGTAATCATTTCTTCCGTGGTTAACTGAGGAAATTAAAGATGATATTGAAATGAAACATTATTTTGAAAAAATAGCACATTCTAAAGGATTATAAATATTTTGGCAAATGTATAGGCACTTCAGGAATGGCGTTTCGAATTCTCTCAAGATTGCAAAGCAGACTACTACACTGGTCTAATCCTGGAAAATAAGAAGAAACCAAAATTAATGTGGAAATGCCTAAAAGAACTCCTGCCAGAAAAATCCAAGTCCAGCCTGAAAGGTGTACTTGTTGAAGGTCAAATAATTACTGATCCCAAATGTAAGGCCAATGCATTCAACAAGTATTTTACATCCATTGGTCAAGAATTGACAAGTAGGCTTTCACCAGCTGCTTCATTCACTCCACCTAAACCACCCGAAATACCTGCATTTACTTTCCCTACTATCACACCTGATTTTATTGGAACAACAACTAAGGAATATGTCCGAAAATAAATCTGTTGTTCTGGACAGACTGCCTGGCAGACTACTACGCGTAGCAGCACCAGTCATATCACAACCAATCGCTTTCATTCTAAATCTCTCTCTGACATCTGGCAAGTTTATTACAGAATGGAAATGTGCAAAGGTGCTACCACTTTACAAATCAGGTCCATCAATGGAAACTAACAACTACAGACCAATCTATTCTACCCAGTTTGTCTAAACTACTTGAACGTTCTGTTCATAGCTCTTTTACAGATTATTTGGAAGAACAAAAACTTCTCACAAATGCCCAATCAGGTTTCAGAAGATTGCACTACACTGTAACTTCACTGCTAAATGTTACAAATCGATGGTTAAAAAACATTGATAAAGGACTTGTAACGGGAGTAGTGTTCATTGATCTCCGGAAGGCCTTTGACACTGTGGACCCTGATATTCTGCTGGTCAAACTTAAAGGATTTGGGATTACACACATTGAACATAAGTGGTTCTCGAGCTACCTCACTGGTAGATCACAGTCAGTTTTGGTGGATGGCCATCTGTCTGATCCTTTGCCTGTGAATATTGGGGTGCCCCAATGGTCAATCTTGGGCCCCCTGTTGTTTCTGCTATAACTAAATGATCTGCCTACAGTCACCGAATCCTGCAATATAAACATGTTTGCAGACGACACTGAAATTGATTCAGCTGCAAAACCAGGGTGTTCGGCTCAATTAGAATCCAATATCAACAGTGATTTATGCAAAGTCAAACAGTATTTGATACTAACAAACTCAGTATTAATGTACAGAAATGTCAATTTATGTTAGTTGGCACTCGTGAGTCCATTGCCAAGATGGCTGTTGTTAGAATTCATTTCAACAATGAACCACTTAAACATGTATCGGTATGTATATCGACTCAAACCTAAAATGGGACGACCACATAAACAGCATGATTCCTAAAATTTCATCCAGATTAGATCTCTTCATAAAATAGTATCAAACGACATTCTCAGGTAATTATATAATGCAATAGTTCAACCACACTTTGGTTATGGAGATGTAATCTATGATTCAGCCTCGGCATCGACCAAAACTAGATTACAGAAATTACAGACCAGAGCTGCTAGACTCATATCTGGGTCTAGTCCTAGACAAAATAGAAACACTACGTTTAAAACACTAGGCTGGTTATCACTACAGCAAAGAAGGGATTTTAATAAAAGTGTTCTTATGTATAAGTGTGTAAATGGTCTAGCACGACAATATTTCTGTGATATGTTTACATCAAATAGTCATTCTTACAATATCAAAAATGTCTCTCAGCTGAAACCACCCAAAGCCAGAACTGCCTACTATCAGTATCAACGCAGTTTCAATGTGTCCGGTTTGAAATTATGGAATAAACTACCAACTGAAATACAAAACAGCCATTCTGTTCCAACCTTCAAAAAGACCCTACACAAATTTCTGAGTGCCACACCACCATTTTAAATGTAGTTTGTTTTTATCTGTTTCTTGTATGTTGTGACTACTTTATATACTTTATTTTTTTCATGCATTCTATTTATTTATTCATTGTTATTTCTTTTAACTTGTATCCTTTGTACATATATCAACACGTGTTGTATGATTGATGTAAATGTTGTATGATCAATCAATCAATCAATCAACCACAAAGGTGATGATTGCTACATTTGCCGTCCTGTTTGTTTGCGCACTGATCCTTATCTACTGCATCGCACCGTACTTCCCCTACCAGCGGTCGGCTGCCGTTCCCGACAGTTTGCTGCGGAATAACACCGATACAAACATCACTGCCAATTGGATGGATGACGAGTTCGAAGAGAAAGAGAACGTTGAGCCGAGTCATGAGTCGTTCGGCATACTCATGTTTACTCACCTTGGCTATAAAGCCTTTTATGAACTGTTTTGTAACGACCCGAGTCTGTGTCTCACCAGGGTCGAGTGCTGATTACTGATTGTTCGTTTAATTATTTGTTCATTTATATCATTAAATATCCTAGTTAATATTACTCTCTCTCTCGTTTCTCATTTCTTCTGGCACGTTCTGTATATTTCACATGGATAGTGGTAGCAATAGTCGTGATACCTGGTTTACACAGTTTCCTTACATTAACATTCATCACCTTTTATTGTTAACAAAACACTTGAAAAATAACACTAAATAATTGGACTTATATGTTAATTTTCATTTTTAGCATCCATAGATATTCTTTATTCAATTTACCATTGTTGTTAGGCATACCATACTGGATTTCTATATAAAAGATCTCCAGACGGTAGGGGGCGTTTTTTTGTTGCCGCTCGTTTTCTGTCGCGCGACAACAGACAGCACGTGTAAGCCACACCTGGCCAAAGAAAGGGCAGCTCTGCCACTGCCGCACAAGGCAGTGGTATTGATGTGAACACGCTAAAACTAGCATTTGCAGAAATCCTAACAGACAGTGATGTTCTCAAAACTTTGAAAAAAGTTTATATCGACAGGAGCTTTCTGACAAACTCGATCTATTCACAACAAAAACTGAACAGTTGTTCAAAATCATTGACAAGAAAGAAAACAAAATATCCGAGCTAGAAAAGAGAGTTGTGTCTCTAGAACTTCAAAATGATAGGCTTGAACAGTACAGCAGAAGACCAAATTTGAGATTTGAAGGAGGCCAGAGGCTGTTGGTACACCAGAACTAGAAAATGAACTCTTGCGTATTCTAAACATCAACATGAAGATGGTTCCAAAAATACAGTCCGATGATATTGAATGGGTGCACAGAATTGGACTCCTTGTTACAGAGGGACGCCCGCGCAGTCATAGTGCGGTTTAAATCGGAGCGTCGTCGTGATGCCGTGTTTAAGAGCGGGGCCAACCTGAAGACGCACAATGCAAAGACCGACACGAATTGTCTCTTCGTAAATGAACACTTAACTACCCAATGAGCCGGACTACTTTTTGACCTGCGAAAGTTAAAGAAAGCTGGGAATATTGCGGACTGCTGGTCGTATAATGAAAACATTTTAATGAAAAGTGCTCACAAAGCAAAACCAGTGTTTCGCTGCTTCTACAACAGTTGCTTGAACAGCGACAGCTTTCCAGCTATTTCAGAGGTGCGAAAAGTGTCTGATGCCTTCTGCAGTTACACTGTATAGTCCTATTTCACACCTTTTCAAGGCCTTAATGTCGGACGACAAAAACACTTGATGCTCATAACAGTATGTTCTTCTTTGTATTTTTATTTGAACAGGTGTACTGTGTTATAAATAAATAATTAAATCATTAACTATATTAATAAATGAAGTGTTAAAGACAGGAATTTTTCCTGATGAACTCAAAATTTCTAAAGTAATTCCTATATTCAAGAAAGATGATCCAACATTATTCAAAAATTATAGGCCCATTTCTCTACTTCCAACGATTGCTAAATAGAGAAAATATTTTTTACTCAGTTATTAGCATATTTTAATGATACCAATCTGCTTTTTGACAATCAGTACGGTTTTAGACCTAAACATTCAACTGAATATGCTGCATTAGAATTAGTAAATAGAATTATAACGCAAATGGATAAAAATGACGTTCCGATTAACATATTTCTCGATCTTTCTAAAGCTTTTGACACAATAGGCCACACCATTTTATTAAATAAATTGCGATATTATGGCATTGATGATGCAGCTCTACTTCTGTTCAAAAATTATTTAAACAATCGGATTCAGTATGTTGAAATTGAAGAAATAGAGTCTGAAATTCTTCCAGTAGCAGTTGGTGTTCCACAAGGTTAAATCCTTGGGCCATTGTTTTTTATTATATATATAAATGACTTCTCACAAGCTAGTAGCATATTTAAGTTGATAATGTATGCAGATGACACTACATTATTTACTACTATCACATCTTTAAGTAATAATATACAATATAATACAATTGAATCTTTAATAAACAGTGTTGAGTGGCTAAGTATAAATAAACTTTTTTAGCCACTCAACAACTCTCCAAAGTTGTTGAGTGGCTAAGTATAAATAAACTATCACTAAATAAAACTAAATGTATGATTTTTCATATCCCCAATAAAGGTACACAACCCCTTACACTTAAAATAGATAATACATATATTAAAAAAGTAGATGAATTTAATTTCCTAGGGTTAACCCTGGATTTAAATTTAAATTAGATAAAAACATACAGAAAACAATTCTAATAAATGTGCAAAAATGATTGGCATATTAAACAGGCTAAAACATGTGTTACCTTTAGAAATAATTTTTTTTATATGAATCGTTAATATTATCACATATAAACTATTGTATTATGGCATAGGGATACAAAGGAAACAGACTGATGAAAATTAAGAAAAAAGGTGTTCGTATAATAATGTGAAGTGTATACAATTCTCACACAGAGTCACTTTTTAAGGGAACACACTATGGTGAAAATTACATTTTTTTGCTATTTATTTTTTCCCCAGCCATTTTCAGGTTTTATCGTATACGTGTACCTTGGGTATCTAACTATCGATCTATGTTCATTATATTTATAAATACATGCCACAAATGCAATAAAAACTAACTTTTATAGCCCCCCTATTGTCTTAGAATTATTGATTTATTATAGTTACGCAACTGTGATTGAAAAATAACAGCGAGTTCGCCGGCCGATGGAGCCGCCATGTTTGTTGACATACGCACATGTTTGGTATGGCTGGAGAGCTTCACTTTCGCACTGCATGGTGGTTGTCATGCTATAAATATCGCTTCGGTAGTATTCGGTCATTTTGGAATAGAAGAGACCCCCCCTAAATGAGTTTCCGCCGTTGTCATTGGCCTAACCGAAGCACGTGACCGCAGGTCGTCCGCTCATTGGATACCTCAGCTACACAAAGAACTTTTCCCGAACTTCGCCATCTTTGTTTACGCTTCGCACTGTTTTTATTTCATCCGTTTTTCGCACAATGTCCGAGAAACATGTGAAACAAAAGAAGGGGTTTGGACGGAAACCACAGAGTCGACGCCGACACCTCAGTTTAGCACGCACGGCCATCACGAAAAAGCAGAAAAGTGGGGATGAAGCTGTCATGGCACCGCCGTCTTCGACAACATTGTCAACAACGGAGCCTACCGTAGGCGTAGCTGTAAGTCATCGTGTATTATTTTACGGAGCTCTTTTTACGCTGTGTTATTTTATCTGACAGTCATAAATTACTATTACCTGGTTTTCAATATGGACGTCAACGAGTATATATTCAGTAGAAGTCCTATTCATTGTTATCTATATAAGCCTGAGGCTGATGCGATGTTTGGCCTGGGCTTGGCCTTGCTAGCCTTTGTTTTGTTTTACTATCTGACTTCCAGGCCTATGACAATTTTTATAATATATATAATTACAATTTATTTTGCCAGAAAATAAACACAGCCTAGAGTAGAGGCTTGAAAATAACAGACTTTTGATGTCATTATTTGAAGAACTAACTAATTATCAATGTAATCTATTGTGAATACAACAAACTAAACAATACATATTTTCGTGCAGGTTGACACTGAACCAGACTCTCAGGAGCCGAGTACTTCAACGGGAGCCACCACCTCTGCAACCACCCCGACAACAACCAGCATCTCGGCAACAAAAAGGAAGTTCGAGTACCGTTCACCATTTGAACTTGGCATTGAACGTGACAGCAGTGACCACAGTCAAGTGATCGAGACCTGCATCACACGCTGCGACATGATGTCGGCACTGGTCAAGGGTTTGGCCTGCCTTGAGTGCACGTCGCCGTCGCTGAAGATTCGTGCCGTCAGCCATCGCCTTGGCGTGGTGTCGGCATACGAAACATGGTGCACGGTGTGTAACGCTGTCATCAACTCGACATTGTCATCCGATCGACTCGATGGATCAACTGCAGGGAATGCTCCATTTGTCGTGGTTCGACAAGCCGTTGCTGCCACGATGGATATGGGTGTGGGGCATGCAGGTCTGATGAAACTTTGCCGTTTCTTAGACATGGTGCCAATGTCACAGGCGACATACACCAAGCACATGCTAGCAGTGACCGACGCCAACAAGTGTGTGGTAACACGTGTGTTGGATGACGCAGCCACCACCGTCCGTCGCGTCTACCACGAGATCGACCCGTCACTACAGGAAGATGCAGTTATCGACCTGGTAGTGAGCTTCGATGGCTCGTGGATGACGCGCGGGCACAAGTCTGCCTACGGGATCGGCTGCGTCATCGATACTGTGACAGGACTGTGTGTCGACCTGGCAGTATTTTCGCTATACTGCCAGCGCTGCTCATACGCACGAAGGCGATTCGGGGGAAGAGATACACAAGAGTTCGAAGACTGGTTTGAAACTCATCGGAATGAGTGCAATCGAAACTTCAATGGCACTTCCGGTGGCATGGAGGCGGCTGCCGGAGAAATGCTGTGGGAGCGATCCATCGAGCGTCACCGGTTCCGATATACAACGATCTTGTCGGACGGTGACGCAAAAACATACAAACACTTGTGTGACCGACGAGTGTATGGCGACGTGGAGTTGAAAAAAGAGGAGTGTATCAACCACGTCGCCAAACGCCTTGGCACAGCACTCAGGAAGCTGGCGTCCTCTGGTAAGAAGGCTGGGGTTGTCCTGGGAGGTCGTGGCCATGGCAAACTCACACAGGCAACTATAGTGAAACTGACAGCCTACTATGGGAAGGCAGTGCGGGCACACCCCAACGACCTGGATGCCATGCGAGACGCTGTGTGGGCCACCTTCTACCACGCAACATCAACAGATGAGAGGCCCCAGCATGACCGCTGCCCGGTGGGAGCTGACAGCTGGTGCTTCTACCAGAAGGCACTCGCCACCGGGCAGACAGCGGGACCTCATCGAACAAATGTGGGGACACCTCTCTCGGTGGATGTCGCAAAGCCGGTCAAGGAGGTGTACGAACGACTGTCGCACGATGACCTTCTCACCCGGTGCCTGCGTGGACAGACACAAAACCCAAACGAAAGCCTCCACTCGAAGGTTTGGGCCAAGTGCCCAAAGACGGGTTTTGTGTGTGTCCACAGAGTTCTTTCTGCCACATGTGCTGCTGTGGCAGAATTCAACGTTGGAGTGACAGCTACCATGCGACACCTGTGCGAGGTGATGGGAGTTGCACCTGGGGACCAGCTGTTGGCATCAGCAGAGAGAACTGACGCAAGGCGGCTTCGACAAGCCGAGCGGCAAGTGCAAGCTGCAACACAGGAAGCACGACGTGCTCGGCGAGTTGCGCGGGCAGCCGAGGTCCAGTCAACTGCAGAGTATGGTGATGGCTCCCACTGAGATAGACAATGCTGCTGGATGCAGAAGAACACTGTAGCTATAGTGTTTATATTACAAATCATTTCAACGATTTACACATTCATTGTTAGTTTATGTGTGTCTGTATTTATGTTTACATCTTATTACTCAATAATGGTTATATATTATATCTTATGAAAGAATAGTAGCCTTACTTGTGTAATTTCAAGACTGTGACTATATTTTGTGCATGTAAAGATCATTGCTGAAACTAAGTCATTATAGCGGTGGACGGATATATAGTATATCTCACTTTGTACGTTACTCTTATATTTTTACAGTCAATATTTGTACATAATATTTGTACATAATATAAACTTAATTTGTTAAAAATAGAAGATTAATTAAAATTACAAACAAAAAAATTTAATTTAAATACGCTCACAAAAATCTACCTGTTTACTTATTAAACACATCAAATGTTAATATACACCATCATGAAATCCAAAAATATACATACTGCCAGAAGTAAACATGAATTTACAAAACAATGTCTTAAAAATAACTTGCCATACATTATAAACGACACTCCTGAAATAGTGAAAGAAAAGATATACTCTCATAGCCTGCGAGGCTCTGCAATTTACACTAAAAACTTTTTCCTGAAAAAAATACAAAGACACATGTACACTTTTAAATTGTTATTCATGTAACCAAAAATAATGTAATGTTAATTTTTAATAAATGAACGAACATTTTAGTCATAAAGTACATACACAATTTTGATCAATCGCTATAAAGAACATTTACTGCCACATATAATTCACACTTAAATTGTATAATTTAGATAGGCATATATTTTTTTAAATATTTTTTATAACTGCAATGGCTCCTATGATAGCGACAATATGTCTTAAACTGTTTACAGAACACAGACAAAAGGATTCGGGAAACAAAAAAGGTGGAGAACTTCTTATTTATGTAAACAGGAAGTGGTGTCATCCAAACAACAAGACAGTGAAGTAAGTACACACATTGCTCGTCAGTGGTTTGAAATGCTGACAGTGAGCGCACGTTCATATTACTTGCCACATGAATTCTCTCACGTGATCGTGACCAATGTGTATTTGCTACCAACAGCCAATGCAAAAGACGCTATAAACATGATCGCTGACCACGTGTACGACCTCGAAAACTGTGTTCCCGACGCGGTTAAGATTGCTATGATTGACTTTAATCACTGCGATCTCAACAAAGCCTTGCCAGGATGCCAACAAGAAGTGACGTGCACAACAGGTGGTTACCACATACTTGACTTGTTCTGTTGTAACATCAAGGATGCGTACACGTCTATTCTGTTGCCACTTCTGGGCCGCTCTGACCATAATTTGGTGTCTTGCTGCAATATAGACCGCACGTGCAACACAAACTGCCAGTTACGAGGACAGTACGCAAGTAGACGAAGGATGCGGGGGACGCCCTAAAGGGATGTTTTGACTGTACTGACTGGTCAGTGTCAGACACAACAAGTGACGTCAACGGACTATTAGACACAGCATGTAAATACATTAATTTCTGTGTTGACAGTATCGTACCCAGCAAAACAGTAAAGATCTTTCCCAACAATGAGCCCTAGGTAACCAAGCACATTAAAGACATTTTGAATAGAAAGAAAAAAGTTTTTGTAGAGAAAGACAGAGATAAGGTACGAGAGATACAGAAGGAACTGAAGAGAGAGAGACATAAGGAAAGGGAAATTAGAGTATGAAAGAAAAATAGAAGAAAACCTTCAGACAAACAACATGAAATTAGGTATGGGAAGGGCTGAATGAGATGACTGGTTACATAAAAGACAAAGGAAACCAGGTCAACTCTAACTCTGCTGACTATGTCAACGACCTCAATAGATTATATGTACGTTTTGTTTGTCATGGTTTTGGTTGGGAAGGGGGAAGGCAGACCGGTAAACGTCGTCTAATTTGGGTGCCGACCTGAAAAGGTCGATAGCTAAACATTCTGCCCTCTCTGTTGGGTGGGGATTTACTTAGCGGAGTTGTATTCATGATGCTCATGATTTCTGGTGAGCCTGACAGATGTTCGGCTGCGATTTAGAGGGGGCCACTCTCCCTGAGCGTTGAGATGGATCTAGAGTTGGATTGGACTGGTAAGGTAAGGTGGATACTGGCCATCAAGGTGGTTTTGTGTGTGAGGTATGCAGCCAACTATTTGCCAAGAAGGCTGGGAGATCGCTTCACCAGCAAAGCAGGCATGCTGATTGGTATCACGGGCACCACATTCCAGAGGTGATTCGTGCAGGTTGGTGTTTAGAAGAAACAATGCTCGTAGGTCGAGAGGAGATCCGGCTGGTGGTGGCCGGTCGGGAGTTTTGCAGGGGAGGAAACATCAGGGTGAAGATCAACTTGGACCTGTCGAACGGTGAAGCTGAACGGCTTGTTGGCATTTTCAAACAGGCCATGAAACGAGCTGTCAGAGGGGAGAGGAAGTCAAAACATCTGGCACTGCGAGAATTCCTCCAACAATACCGTGTCACTCCAAATTGCACGACTGGTTGTACTCCAGCTGAACTGATGCTTGGACACCAGCTGCGGTCTTCTCTCTCCGTTCTACAACCACCTGTGCACAAAGCGAAAACACAGAAGAAATCAGCACTGTCAGCCAAGCCGAAATTCTCAATCGGTGCACATGTCCATTACTGAGATTTCACAAAAAATCGTCCAAAATGGATGGCTGGAAAAGTGACTGGTCATGTCGGAAAGAAAATGTTCATTGTCCAAGGACCTAATGGACATTGCCGCCGACACGAAGATCAGCTGAAGTCACGTTCCGTTCCAACAACGAACCGCCAACGCAATCTGAAGTCTTCTGCTGCACTCGCGACTGAACGTCCTACAAAGACGGATCAGCAGCAATACGACAACGGTGTTCCCAACTTGCCCGTTCCTGAAATTGACGAACACCTGCCTGACGAAGCCATGAACGATGAACCACCTGTCCCTGTTGATCAGCCCGTGATACCTCGTTGTTCGACCCGCGTTAATTTTGGTATTCTGCCGAAGAGGCTCATTGAGGAATGAGCAACGAACAATCTGGAAGGGAGGACTGTCATGTTTCTCATTCCATGCTATATGAACTATATGTTGTGTTAGCTGACATTGCAGTCCATGCTATTGTGTGTCAGTGGCACTCATTGTTATTATTGGACCACCCTCTAGTGACTCTGACCAATTGTTTTACAGTGTCTGCCATCTTGTTTTGTGGAAGTGACCACATGTGTATTTTCAGTTGTTCTGCAAATTAAATGTTTCGTGAATTATGCAAATGTTTGATGGTGATATTCACTGGCATACAAGTACACAACAAACATGAACTTGTACACCACGGCACAAAGGCAGAGAAGTTGAAGAGGCAGAAGACAGGACTGTTAATGGGTTTTTACAACCTAACTTTATATCGCCGAGTCCTGTCTTGCAATTTCCGGCTGGGACACGCGATTCGAGCGACTGGCGAGGATGGTGGAAATGAGGCAACTATCAACATCAACTTGCCCAAGGTTCGACACCGCCGCACAGGATTAGAATCCAC
Source organism: Paraescarpia echinospica (assembly GCA_020002185.1). Classification (NCBI taxonomy): domain Eukaryota; kingdom Metazoa; phylum Annelida; class Polychaeta; order Sabellida; family Siboglinidae; genus Paraescarpia; species Paraescarpia echinospica. The sequence goes on along the minus strand of CM034540.1, from coordinate 42,169,234 downwards.
GTTATCTCAGTTGAGAGTCTAGAGCTCTTACCGCTGTATTACTGCGCTCCACAAATGCCTGCATCCAAATGTTGTACCACTGCAATCGGAGAGAGTGCACCTGCAAGGTCCTTAGTGGCTTTTGGAAGGTGAGCCTGAGCATCCTTCTCGAGGACCATGGTCTTCTGGAGTCGGGTGTTCATGGAAGAATCCGTCGAAGACTTTAGGAACATCGAGCCCTACGGTAGGGTGCTACCGCTAGGCACCGACAATCTACCTACGCTACGCACCTACGCCGGTCAGCTCATTCAGCCGGCAGGGCGCGTGACGGTCGACGTGCGTCACCGAGACGAGACACACCGGTTGTCTTGCTTGGTGGTCGACGGCGATGTTCCCAACTTGCTCGGCAGAGATTGGTTGGAGCATCTCAAGTTGGACTGGTCTACAGTTCATCGGGTAGAGGAAAATGTTGATTTCGCACGCATGTTTCCAGAACTCTTTAGTGAAGGTCTGGGCAAACTAAAGGGGGTTGAGGCAAAGCTGTACATAGATAGCGAAGCTGTGCCACGCTGCTTCAAACCACGCACTGTTCCACTGGCATTGAGGGGCAAAGTCGATAGCGAACTCGATAGATTACAGGCAGAGGGGGTGCTGGTACCAGTTGAACACTCTGAATGGGCGGCACCAATCGTACCCGTTCTAAAAGCTAATGGCGAGGTACGCATTTGCGGGGACTATAAGCTCACTGTCAATAAAGCTGCTAAGATTGACAAATTCCCGATCCCTAACATTGAGGACTTGTACGCTAAACTGTCAGGGGGCGTGGCTTATTCTAAGCTAGACTTGAGCAACGCCTATCAACAGGTCGTCCTCAGTGCCGACTCACAGAAGCTCACTACTATCACTACGCTGAAGGGACTATTCGCATATACACGCCTATGCTATGGCGTAGCATCCGCTCCCGCCCCAACGGCCTCGCTGAGAGGGCGGTGCAGACCGGCATCAAACAGGGCTTGAGGAAGACCAGTGGTCCAGACCTCGAGACACGTCTCTACAACTATCTGGCGCACTACCGAGTGACGCCGCAATCCACAACGGGCGAGTCGCCGGCTCAGATGCTCAACTCAAAGTTGCCGCGCATAAAACTCGACCTGTTACTACCGCAGCGAGAAAACCGAGTGCTTGGTCATCAGGAACAGGCACGTGACTACCGCACGTCCACGGATACGTCAGAAACCGCATTCTACGCAGGCGACGCGGTTTGGGCAATGAACTTCGCTGGCAAACCGAAGTGGCTGCCGGGAGTTCTCACTGATCACACCGGACCGGTCTCGTTCATCGTCAGCATGACGGACGGACGCATCTGGAGACGCCACGCCGACCATCTACGCACGCGTCTCCCCGATGAGAACGTCAACGAGACGTTCCCGCCACCCGATCCGAGCGCTGTGAGCGTTGTTCCGCCGACAGCGCCACCCATCGACGAACCCGAGAGTCGACAACCGCCGTCGACGCCAATCGTCTCCAAACCCCAATCGTCGTCTCCAATCATCTCCACTCCACAATCATCGTCTCTAATCTCCAATCCCCGACGATCTGCTAGAGTGATTAAGCCACCGATCAGGCTTGATCTATAATTAGGGTGTACGCCGTGCGCTGCCCGCCTATGTCATAAGTGTTCTTCATAATTGGAGGAATGTGGTGTATCGCTGTTTAGCCTAATATTGCAATTGAACGCTATGCAGTTTAGCTTGCCCGTGCTAACGGAAGTGAAAACTCCGTTGGGTTTGTTGTGAAATAAAATGGAACCGATCAACATCGCGTTTTCAATTCTAGCCTAGTCTACCACAATACTCAGTACCACGATACATTTCATAGGGTAACTGAGAGATTCATTGAAACATTACTTTCTTAGTTAGATCGGTTCAGGGATTCATTGTTAATGTAAATTTTTTTCGTTAAGATTTGGGTTATGGGATTTCTTTATTCTTTTCATCTTCGTTATCCATGATACCTACCTAAAGGAAGATATTATGTAATAAAGTTTATTAAATTTTCCTAATTCTTTGTTGCTTGTACACGATAACCGCTCCTTTTCATATGCGTTGATCTTATCATATAAGAACCCTACTAGACCTGAGCCATCCAGTGTATGGAGACCTCGCTAAACCGTGACAAATACTAAGTATATGGTACCCTTATAAAAAAAATATAAGGATGCAATAGAAAATGTGCAGAGACATGCAACTAAGCAACACCCAGGAATGAAGGATATTTCTTACCACAAAACCACACATTCGCATGTATGAATATGTACAATTATCATGCCTACAAAATGCAAAACTTACAAAAATATGTAGAGACGGACAGAGTGACAAAGACAGACAGACAGATAATAGATATACTGACTGATGGATATATGTTGACATTAAGGAGTAAAATGTACTGCAGCAAGAGAAGAATTCTACAGAAGTAGTGGCAAAACTGGATGAGGAAAAGAAGTGAACTGATGCCTGGATCCACAGCAGCGTCCCAAACTTGCAATGTGAAATCACATCAGGTTCTTCGCGAGAAGTTAGCAAAAGCTCAAATGGAAAACAAAGAACTTCTAAGTTCCATGGAATGGCTGGAATCTCTCCTCAATGATGACACTGACGCTATTAATCTCTTTGATGAATGATCTCGCTGTTACCGAAGTGAATGCCAAAAGTGTGTGTATGAACTTCTGAATCATAATGTGTCTCCAAATTTGGTCCAGTGATTGAGTCTGTTGTAAATATGACCGGCAAACATTGTGACAGAGTGCCAACTAAAGGGACCGTGATTGAAATGAATCTGCAATGCCTCCACCTATCCCAGCAACAAGTGGGTGAAGTGTTTTCTTAAGAACAGGACACCTGTCTCTTGACAGCTGAAACCTGCAAAAAGGGTGAAAAGTATGTGGGCTATGAAGCAAGTGACAGTACTGGGCTACTACTGGGAAGCTGTGGGTGTTAGGCGTTAGGAACATAGCCAAGTCAGCGGCAGATACGATGTCTGTATTCAAGGAAATTCTAAGCGACATAGGTTACACCTCTCAAAAGTCAACTGATCCACCGTCGAAAGTTATTTTGCAATATATTGTTGCGACCATGTCCAACAGGGCTGCAACGGAGGTTCAATTTAACACCATTCTCCAAGGTACAAAGAATCTATAATGCCTGCTATCATTGCGAATTATGACGAAATGCCGGAAGACGAGAGGAAGTCAATCTTCTGTGGTCTCCACATACTTATTCATATGGCAGAGACGGCAGAGAAAGCAATATACGAAAGTGGAACAGGGAATCCTCACTACACCTCAGGTCAAAGAAGGGCAAAGTTACAAGAAAAACGAAGCTGCTACAGTCCGTTTAGTCAGAACGTGCTGCAAAGCATTTGACCCTGGAACAGACGAGAAGAGTGGCGTTTATGGCTATTTTAGAATCTTCGTTAAAGAATTCCTCCACCATCATCACTTACTCAGCTTGTCAACTGAACTTTTCTGTGGTTCCTGCTTTAACATGTTGTTCGATAATGCAGCCGGTACCTTCTTCCTTCGCAAACAGATGCTCCAATTCCTTCAACAGTTCGGGGCTGAAAACAAACTAACCAAGTTTGTTTTAAGCGACATCCAAGTGCCGGAACTCCTCGCTGCCTGCAAAGCCCTAGGACTTATAGGAAGGCTGGTCACACAACCACTCTGGTCAGTCATCGAAAAGAAGGACATCAATATATTGGACATGAACACCAAGTACAAGCAGCTACTTGACTTCTGTAATACCATCAACGACAACATGGATGAATTCATGCAAGGGAAATATCTGCCATTTGGGGATGCCATGCATGTCACGCGTGATCCCATCTACGACTGCCTGATGGAAGAGCATGAGTTTGATTCGACAACAGAAGTCTTCCTCAGAGTAATGTTTCCTGCCTTAGCTGTGCTGTTCACCAGGCTGTTCAAGGACCATCTGCATGGAGGAAGCCATGGCAGTCTTGACATCAACGACCCAGCACTCAGACAGAAATACAAAAGTGTTCCAAAAAGCAGTAAATATGCGGAGAGTATCTTTGCCCTGCTTGACCACCTCATCAAGCATAAACCGAACATCAGCACACTGGCAGCAGAATCCTACATCATGTTCTCCCAAAACAAGACCATCCAATGGATCAACATGAAAACACAAGAAGAACAGACAGAACTCCTCAGAAACACCAGACAATCCACTCTACATCTACGAGACAAGCTCAGAAATCGCAAGCAGGAAATCGAGGAAAGGAAACAGGCAGACATCGGTAAGACAATCAACAATAGGGAGGCAACAGCACACAGAAAAATACTGATGAAAGAGAAACACACTAATGAAATAATAACGTTTGGCCTATTGCAAACAAAAGAAGAGGTGGACAGTCAAGTGGAATCATACACCACCAATGCAGACAAAGTAGAAGCATTAAAATCAGATTTTGCAAGGTTGTAGCGAAACAGAAAGCACCCACCAAAGACTGCTTTGCATTCACGAAGGTGCAAGATGGAAAACGCATGCCGTTAACTATGGCGGAATTAACAAATAACATAAAACAAATTCTCGACAGTGCTGCACAAAGTACAACACAGAATCTTAATATACTTATCCATCGCCGGGTCAAGCACAAAAATTCATCAACGCCACCGATGACAGCAAAGAGTAGTACACTGGGAAGATACTGTGGCGACTTGCCACATAGCAAATATTGGCGGTCTTAAGCGCGTGTGCGCATGACGTAGGTACGTCGCGTGTACACGTGCACGGCACAAGCGCGTGCACGTAAACAAGAACGTTACGTTTTAAAAGACTTCTAACGGACATTCGACTGCCGTCCTTCTAACTGATAAGTAGTTATTAAAACCTGTTCAATAAAGTTGTCATATTCACGAGTGGTGTTGCGCTACATTGGTGACCCTGACGTGATTGCAACCCACACACGACATCAATATGGCAGAAGCTAACAGCAACGTGGCAGCCGTTTCGTTGAAACTTCCAGTCTTTTGGAAAACCAGCCCGAATGTATGGTTTGCGCAGGCTGAAGCACAGTTTGGTATACGCAACATAACCATCGACCAAACGAAATACAACTACGTTGTCGCAGCTCTCGATGAAATCGCTGCCAATCGAATGGCGCACGTCATCCTACACCCGCCAACAGAAGGGACGTATGAACATTTAAAAACCGCATTACTGGCCTGCTACGATTTCACGGAAGAAGAAGCAGCGTCTAAGTTGGAAGACCTGGACGGTTTAGGTGATCGCCGACTATCCGACATGTTAGCACACATGCTAATGTTGAACGGCAATAACCAAGTGGGTACGATTTTTCGAGAACGCTTCCTTAGACAACTTCCTGACGACGTCCGTGTCACGTTGGCTGCGCTTCAATTGAAGGACGTTGATGCAATCGCCGCAGCAGCAGACGCTGTGATGGTTGTCAGAGGACAATCACATTTGTGTGCTGTTGATAATCTATCCACTATATAGACATTGAGTGCTAAGACAAAACGACGACAGCAAACCACCGCACGAGACGACATCTGCTGGTACCACGCCAAGTTTGGATCACGTGCCAAGAAATGCAGAGCTCCCTGTTCATTTTCGGGAAACGAACAAACCAGTCACTAAACGCGGCAAGTGCAACTGGTTTACCGAGCCGCGTCCTATACGTTTGGGACCGTTACGTTGGCCATCGCTTCCTTGTCGATTCGGGAGCAGAAGTCAGCGTTCTTCCCGCCACGTCACGTGATCGACGGGAACGACAACGAGGTGAATCTCTCATTGCTGCAAACAGCACGAAAATTACGACTTACGGCATGAAAACTATTCCACTGAACCTCGGTTTTCGGAAAATGCGTTGGACTTTTACACTCGCCGATGTCGCACAGCCTATACTTGGTGCTGACTTCTTTCGAAACCAACGCATCGCCATCGACATCCACGGGCGACGCCTATTCGACATTGACACGTACGTCAGTGTACCTGTACGTCACACGAAGGCTACAACGCTCGGACTTCACTCTCTAGCTTCTTCCAATAATTAGTATGTGCAACTGATGGCCGAATTTCCAACCTTGTCTACTCCAAATTTCTCCGCAGCAGAAGTCAAGCACGGAGTGGAACATTTCATCATGACGAAAGGCCCACCCGTGCACTCGCGAGCTCGACGACTGTCTCCGGAGAAACTCACAATCGCCCGACGTGAATTTGAAAACATGGAGAAGCTAGGAATCGTGCGACGATCATCCAGTACATGGGCATCACCACTTCATATGGTGCCTAAGAAATCTGGCGACTGGCGACCGTGTGGTGACTATAGGCGCCTGAATGACGTTACCATTCCGGACCGTTACCCTATACCACACATACAAGACTTTGCTGCACAGCTAGATGGCAAAATTATCTTCTCAAAGATCGACCTTGTAAAAGGGTACCACCAGATACCTGTAGCTCCTGACGACATACATAAAACGGCAATCATCACTCCTTTCGGACTTTTTGAATTTGTTCGAATGCCGTTCGGATTGCGAAATTCAGCTCAATCCTTTCAACGTCTTATGGACAATGTACTCCAAGGCATCGACTTTGTGTTTGTCTACCTCGATGACATTTTGGTCGCCAGTTCATCTGCGACTGAACATCAACAACACCTTCGTCAGTTGTTCGAGAGATTGACTGCTCATGGACTCGTGGTAAACACCACCAAGTGCACTTTTGGCATCGATGCGGTCGATTTCCTGGGCCATCATGTCACAGCTCACGATATTAAACCGCTGGCTGATCGCGTCGAGTCCATCACTCACCTAACAAGGCCTGTGAACAAGAAGAAATTACAGGAGTACGTAGGCATGCTAAATTTCTACCACCGTTTCGTACCACATGTCGCCAACTTGCTACGACCTCTCCACAACGCACTGAAAGGTAAAACCAAAGTATTGGTTTGGACTAAGGAGATGAACGATGCTTTCGAAGCTTCTAAGAGTGCGTTAGCTACAGCATCACTCCTGGTTCACCCGAAACAAACAGCTATGACTAGCATTACTGTCGACGCGTCATCCACAGCTGTCGGAGGAGCGCTAGAACAGTACATTAATGGACAATGGCAACCACTCGCCTTCTTCTCGAGAAACCTCAAGCCAGCTGAGACAAGATACAGTGCGTTTGATCGAGAGTTACTCGCCATGTATCTAGCTGTACGCCATTTCAGTTATTTCTTGGAAGGTCGATTGTTTCACATATATACCGACCATAAGCCAATTACCTTCGCGTTTCACAATAATGCGGATCGATCTCCGAGACAGACACGACATCTGTCTTTTATCGCAGAGTTCACTACAGATGTTCAATACATACCCGGAAAGACTAATGTTGCAGCAGATATGCTGTCGAGAGTACACATAGAAGACGAGTTATCATCACCCTCATCACCCTCGACAGTCAACACAGTGACATTTAACGACTCTATCGACTACACCGACATGGCGCATGCACAATTAGATGATCGCGATGTACAAACATACAAAGATAACATAGCAACTACGGCACTTGTTCTACGCGATGTGGAACTAGAGAATGGCGACACCATTCTTTGTGACGTATCCACCTCTACTCCACGACCCATTGTGCCACTGAGTTGGCGGCGGCGCGTTTTTGACGCAATTCATGGTACATCACATCCATCTGGACGTACGACGAAACGTCTTATGAACTCGCGTTATGTCTGGCATGGCATCAACAAGGACATCACTGTCTGGACTAAGACGTGTCTGGCATGTCAACGGGCAAAGATTCATCGCCACGTTTCTGCGCCGTTACAACAGTTCCCCACACCAGATCATCGTTTGATAGCATACACGTGGACATTGTAGGCCCACTGCCATCATCGCAAGGAACATCTTACTTGTTCACAATCGTTGATCGTTTCACACGATGGCCGGAAGCCATACCTATGGCAGATGCTACTGCCGTATCCTGTGCGCGAGCTTTATTAGAGAATTGGGTGCCACGTTTCGGCGTGCCCACTGACATAGTATCCGACCGGGGTCGACAGTTTATTTCCGGACTATGGATGGAACTCGGGAAACTACTGGGCATGCAACTTCATCACACGACAGCCTACCATGCACAATCGAACGGCTTAGCTGAGCGATTCCACAGACAGCTAAAAGCGTCACTCAAAGCTCGTCTACACGGTCCGGATTGGCGAGACGAACTGCCCATAGTTCTACTGGGCATACGATGTTCCGTCAAAGAAGATTTGGGGTGTACTTCCGCCGAACTTGTCTATGGAACAACACTCCGTCTGCCGGGCGAGTTTTTCGAAACTACTAAAGCATCGACAGAAGTAACCACAGACGCATTAGCCCTACTCACACGATTGCGTAAGACCATGCATAGCCTGCGAGCGAAATCGATGACTCATCACGGCCGACAACACGTTTCTCGAATACCAACCGCACTCCTGACATGTACGTTCGTCTTCGTATGCAAAGACGCTCATCGCACACCTCTGGAGTGCCCATATGAAAGATCGTTCAGAGTGTTAGAGCGTAATGACAAGTACTATACGTTGGACATTCGTGGTCGAAGAGACACGGTGTCCATCGATCGTCTGAAACCAGCATTTGTGGACGACGACTTCGACATCACAACCGGTCCGACTATTGCAGTCAGATGTCAACGTGAACAAAAAAAACCTGCATCAGTATCAGTGCGTACACGTTCAGGTGCGCATGACGTAGGTACGTCGCGTGTACACGTGCACGGCACAAGCGCGTGCACGTAAACAAGAACGTTACGTTTTAAAAGACTTCTAACGGACATTCGACTGCCGTCCTTCTAACTGATAAGTAGTTATTAAAACCTGTTCAATAAAGTTGTCATATTCAGGAGTGGTGTTGCGCTACAATACTATCTCTGGTCAAATACTGCATATTAATTACTAGGGGATACACAAAACGTTTTGTTTGTTGAATTAGTATTGGTCATGTTGTTTCTGTAGTGCTTGTTCATTAATATGTTGTGTACATAATTACTTAATCATGAACTTTCCCTTTTCACACGAATCAAACTATTAAATGTTTTAATTTGTCTTCCTTGTTTTATCTGTTATGAACATGATATGTGCTATATGATTTGCATGTTGTTTACACTTTGGTATGAATATGATCACGATGAGTGTTATATGACATGATTCGCATGTTGTTTACACTTTGTTATGAACATGATCAATGTGGTGTAATCTGATTTGCACGTTGTTTACACGTAATACATGTTACTATGTTTGGTGCTAGATTGTTGACTAAAACTAAGATTTCTTAAAAATGTAAATAAAAAATATTGCAGTTATGTAAATACCATGCTGCATAATCATAAAGTAAACTTTGATATTACTTGTGTCTTACATTTATCTTAAATAAGTACAGTTATTAATAAAATTTCACATTTTTACTAAGTTATTTGATTTTTAGATGTATTTTTTCTGCAAATAAATTACTGTATAAATTATAGTGATATTGAAGCAACACAATGATTAATGTATGTTTCTTTAATATCAGGTGCCAGGTTATCCAGACTGGTACAACATCAAATATGACAATGATGAAGCAATTTACACCTGCTGTCTCGACGAAGATCGAGTAAAGGGAGAGTAAACGGGTCTCTAGGTAAGACCCCCCCTACTCTATCTTAAATACTTCAATTAGTCCTCCCACCCCCGTTAACCTCCTAATTTTCATTGTAGTTAACTCACATTTTTCTTAGCCATTTTCAACTAAAGACTTTCTTTATTTTTCTTTTCAATGTAGGATGGATTCCTATTCTATTCACGATATCCTTCGACCTCGGCAACAAATCCCCCTGATTTTGTTTTGACAAACATGCCAAGGAAGAAGTGCAGAAGAAAACAGAGGGATTAATGTGCTCGGATTAAAAATTACCCTTTCTATACAAACTCCATCAAGAAGTAGAGACTAACCGAGTGAAAACGTATCGCAGGACATGTTTAGAAGAGCAGAAGGCACGGAACAGAGAGATGGGCAAGGAGAGGATGAGACGTTATCGAGACAAAAAGAAGACTACTGGTGAACCAGTGAGTCTTTGTAAAGAAACTGACATGTTCCGAAAAAAGGGTCAGGCTAAAAGATGGCGGGAAGAAAAAAGAAAGCAGAGAGACAAGATGGTTTCCCAGCCGAAGAGAAGGCAGAATGAGAAGCGTCGAGCCAAGTATTAGGCAAAGAAAGCTACTAACCATGCACCACCTTATTTAGATGAAAAAAAGGACTTGACGTTCCCCTCCTAGCACACAATTTTGGAAACTGTGGGGAAGATACTCCCGTCCAGGAAACAAGTTTAAGACTTGCCATGCTCGAAGGAAAGCTGCATGTAGGATGGTGTAGATTATGTCAAGGTGTCCTGAGAAGTTTACGCAGTTCATGGAACACATAATACGGAACACGAATCCCAGAAGGCGATCTGCTCTGAGCTCGAGTTGCATTTTGAGCCCTACTAGATGCAGAAAGTAAAATTTTCTTGAGGGTGTATCTATCAAGACTGTGTTCATGGACATTAAGAAATGGAGATCCACATGGGAAGTTCATTTGCACCGAGTAATCCACCAGGTTGTGTGCATTAAGAAGAAACTGCAGAAGCGGATAGTGAATAAACACCTCGGACTTAACTGGAATTTTGTGTCTATAAGACAAGACAAAATTATGCCACAGAGCAGAAAAAAAGGAGAGATGCCATTGCACAAGGTATAAATTATAATAGACTCCGTGATTGCCCTCTATACCCTGGTGATATTTTGAGGGAAATACCAAATGCAAGAAGGGTAACAAAGAAGATGCTGACACAAAAAAGTGCTGGAGGGCACTACTCAGGCAGCTTTGCTACAGTTCAAGTTGGAGAACCCTACTGTGGAAATTAGCTTCAGCAAGTTCTTTAGACTGCATCCTAAGAATGTTCTTACCACTAGCAACACCAAACTCATGCAGTTCTTGTGTGAATACTGTGTCAATGTGAAGTTCAAGTTGGAAGTAGTGAATTGCAAGTGTCATCTTGAACAATTGCAGGACTTTGTCATACCACATAAATGTGCAATGTCATATTTGACATTGTGTCCACACAAAAGGGATGACATATACCACAGAAAAGTCTGCATCAAACGAGAGTGTGAAGCATGTGGCACCAACAATCTCCTCAGCCATATTCAGCCCCTGCTTGAAAAGTGCAAGGATGATGAAATAAAATGAAACTGTTGGCAGTCTGAAGCCTATACCAAGACCAAGAAGGATGGCGCTGCTGACCAGGCAGCAAAGCATATGGTGATGAAAGAGAAGACAGGAACCATCACCAACTTTTTAGAATATCGTAGATGTTCATAATGTCAAGTAGTGCAAAGAAGGGAGACGTAACAATGGCGACGAAGGAAAACAACCTACGCTGGAAACTACAAATACTAAAACACGTATCTGAACGGTAGACTGTTGAATTTCAAACAGACGATAAAGCAGCCATGGTGAACTCGAATAAATCTTACGTAAGCATCAACAAGTTTGCATGAACAATGGAGGCGTTGCCGCCATATCCAACGTTCGATTATGACACTAATAAAGCAAATGCTGGTCCAAAATGGGAGAAATGGGTCAATCGCCTAGATAACTTGTTCGTTGGTCTGAATATCACTGACGACGCTCATAAACGTGCATTGCTGCTGCGCTGAACGTGTCCATGACATATTTGACGCCGAGAAGTTGCAACATGACGCAGACTTGTTGGACACATATGATGGCATGAAGACGATCCTCAACAAGTACTTCTTACCGAAATCAAATATTCAAGTGGAGATCTATAACTTCAGAAGCTGTCACCAACAAGAAGGACAATGTTTACATGAATATGTCACCGAGTTACGCCAGTTGTCCAAAAACTGCGGAGATGGGCACTTCGAGAACTGGAAAAATCGCCGTTGGACATATTGACAATGGGCAGAAGCCTAGAAATGGCTGACAAGCAGGCTGCGACAATCGAAACGAAAGCAAGTATGTTCATGCCATACGGCACAAACCACTACGTGGCGAACATCGATCACAGAAACGCGATGGGAATCGATGTGATGAGCGTGCACAATACACAAATTATCGTTTATGACAACACGAGGGGAACAGTCAGTCGGAATTCAGTAATCAGTCGCAACATAGACACACCAACACAAGATTGGGAACATGCAGAAAGTTTGGAGGCCATTTTCCACACGTAGAAACGTGCCTGGCGATGGGGAAAACTTCAATTACTGCCACCAACAAAACCATTTTGCCAAAGTACGCAGACAGGCAAAATACGCTGCAGTACATGAAGTTACTACTCGCACACCGGTTTGCCACAAGAGTTCACAACATGCAGACTCATCTGAATCAAGCGATGACAACTACAGCAACTGCTACATTGTGAAAGAGGCAAAACCAAAATCGCCTGTCACGAAATTCAAAATTAATGATGTTGATGTAAGAATCTTGACTGACACCGGTGCTTCAGTAAACATACTAGACAAAGAAATGTATGAAAAGATCGCAATTTGACAGGATTAATGCTGTATGGAGAAGGACCTGCACTCACTGTCACGGGTCGCTGCACAGTGACAGTTGACACAAAACGCCACATACAATGCCACGGCTTCCATGTTGTTAAGAGTGGGAACGGCACACTCATAAGCTACAAGACGGCAAACAACCTTGGACTGATCCTGATCATGAACAAAGTGACTGAAATAACATCAGCTCACCCAAACCTGTTCAAAGGAATAGGAAAGTTGAAGAATGTCACAGTGAAACTACTTGTGGACGAATCGATCAAGCCAGTAGCACTGGAACAACGACGAACTCCGTTTCACATGAGAAAGAAAAGTTGAAGCAGAGATCGTCAACCTGCTGAAACAAGACATAATCAAGAAAGTCGAAGGAGTGCCAACTCCGTGGGTCTCACCGATCGTTGTGACGCCAAAGAAGGACTCTAGCAAAATAAGAGTATGTGTCGATATGCGTCAACCGAACATGGCAATAATGCGCGAGAGGCACCAAATGCCAACTGCCGATGAACTGATCAATGACTTGAATGGAGCAACAGTATTCAGTAAGGCAGACCTGTGCACAGGATACCATCAGCTGGTACTTGATCCCAGTTCACGCTCAATCACCACAAAACCTACAGAAAAAGAGTGAAATAATTGTCGATGCAAGCCCTGGTAGCATAGGCGCGATATTCGTGCAGAATGGTCGTGCAGTGTCGTACAGTCGGCTACTTTTTAACTTTTGGCACTATCTCAGCAGTAGTTTTACGAACCTTATTGATTAACTGCATCAGCAAGCTGACAAATGTTGGGGTTAAAATCAAGGTGGTTGTCTGTAATCAAGGATCAAATAACAGAAGTATGCTAAATGCACTAAACATCACCCCACAGTCACCATTCTTTGTTAAAGATGACCAGAAAATCTTTGTGATGTTTGATCCGCCACACCTGATTAAGAACATTAGGAACAACTTTCGTAAGCATGGTTTTCTGTGGGATGGTGAGCAGGTACTTTGGAGTCATGTTCAGAATTTCTATGAGTTCGATAAACGCAACCCAGTCAAAATGGCTCCTAAACTCGCCACAAAGCATATCTACTTGCCAACATTTACTGCTATGCGAGTAAAATATGCAACTCGGGTCACCAGTCACACTGTTGCAGCTGTGACTCAAATATTGTTGACTTTAAAACACGTGGGTTGCACACACATAAACAAACGATACAGTGATGTCGTGCAGGAAGTTAATGTCAGCTCAGTGAGCTCACTCGGTGTTAGCTTGCCACCACCGAGAGTAGCTGAGAAGAATGTCATCAGCTATATGTCAGGCAACTTAGTGAGGAAATGCCGTGTAGAAAGTTGTACAAAACGTTCTCAGAAATGTGTTTTGCCATGTCAACGAGGTGATGTGCAATATGAATTCTTGAGACAGAAGGCATACCGGCCTGAAGGTACTCTAATATATCCAACCTCTTTCTTTGTTGAGATTGTTAGCAGCCTAGAAACCGTATTCATGTCAACATTCGAATGTGTCATGCATACGCAAGGACTCTTTGTCAAACTGGGTAACCAGGCAGATGATTTTATTGTTGCCGTCCACTGTGGGCAGCCAGCATGTGCTAAGAGCTCTCTCAATGGCTAGACTATACATGAAGGTCCGAGTCATGCATGCATTAAAAGTATATAAAATACTGTGTCGCAAAGCTGTGCTAAAGGTGTTCGAAGAAACAGGAAAGTTCTGAAACTCAGCCACGTCTAAACATTGCACGCTGTACACTAGAAATATGTTATTATATTTTAATTATGTATATAATAAAAATTTCTTAATAATGTGCTGCTAACTAGTTATACAATATAACATCCAATGAATAATCAATTGCATTGTTATGACATTTTCTAGTCCTAGGAAAATAATATCATCCAGGTGGTTTTGAAGAAAAAATGTCTTATGTTTGCATGCACAGTATACCATGCTGTGATGATATGTCTATGCTGTATATATATGTCATATTGTCCAGTGCACCATCCTGGGTAATACCTAAATAAATATATACATACTTCTACTGTCATGGTTGTCATCATTAGAATGTGTGGCAACTGGCAACTGCTATTGATTAATGGTTTATACAGCTGGTCACAAGAGGGCGCCTCTGAAATTCAATTACCATTGAAACAATAAGAAGCAAACCTATGTACCCTGAAAACATGACTAGATCAGGGACAATTTCATTTAGTTTTCTCACATAATGTTTGAGTGGACTTGGGCCTTTCTGCAAACTGTACATTCATATTTAACAGTATATTATAATAAAGCGGTGGGGTATAATTATTGTTTGAAATCATGAAATGTCAAAACTAGGATAATAAAATTATAAATGTACTTACCCTACAACCGGGCAATACCAGAAACAAACTTGACTTGTGGTGTGAAGGGTACAGTGACTTTCAGTTTATATCATCTTCAGACGGACATAACTGTTCAGTTTAGTCACTTGTTATGTATCCGATGTTGAGTCTGTATATATATCCAATGTTGACTCAGAAATATTAATATATTTATGAGTTCAGTTCTTTGTACACTATCTTCTCATACATGAAATTATGCATAACTTTTACTCATCGATATTGCACTATTTAATGCCACTCCGAGACATAATTATAAGTTTGACTCAACTGATGAGTGTAATCACTCATAAGTGAGCCATATGAATATGACTCAACTGTTGTGTGTAGTCAGAGCAGAGCTCTAACAGGAGACTTCACAGGATGGAATCTGTTTGGGGTAATCCTTCCGTGGACCCCCACAAAGTTCCCCTATCCACCAACATTCCAACACTTCCACTGGTCTTTCACTCACAAACACTTCCCTTTTGACGCAACTCGCGCAATTGATTCTACGAGTACGATACTGAACTCTGTCACATTTTATTGTCACAACATTGTTCTGCTTGATGCCAACTACACGTGTGACTTGATGACACAGTTGTCAGACTCTGGCCTCTTGCTTGTTGGGGTCTCTGGAAAATAAACACAATTCAATAAATACAACATGGAAACATACATTATTCACTTGCTAAACAAGTTCTGCTTTGGGAACCCGAGGCGCCTCAAAAAAGAGGTCGCCTGAACATGACCCTGAGAGATACCATTGAAAGGGACACCAGCCTCAGTGGGATTTGTCTGGCTGCCATAATTTCAGACTGAAAACAGTGGAAACAACTCATCATGTCACCACATTACGTGGATGACATATATATATATATATATGTATGTAAGTAAGTAAGTAGGTAAGTAAGCAGGCCCTTAGCCAGAAATTTTTTTTGCCAGTCTTGAATTAGACAAGTGTGCGTTTTAGTGCATGATCGGCTTCCGAGGAAACCATCTATGTCAATCACAGCCATTATTAGCCAGTTTAGTTAAATCGTTAACAGGGACAAACAAGGGTCGTCATTAGAGCAAGGGACTGCCGAAGGTTAGGGTGGGAATGCAATTTCAAATAAATAAGTCTAGTTTTTTACGGAAGGTATTTATATAGTCTCAGATGATTTTAAAGCGACAGGGAGTTGATTCCAGATTTTGGGTGCAGCTACAGAAAAACCACGTTTGCTGATATTAAGCTTGATACTGATCCATTTGACTTGTTTCACTAATGATGTGGGCCTGTAGACTTGGAATTATTATATTATACTGTTTGCAGATGATATGAATATATTTTGTGCCGGTAACAATCTATAAGAACTATGAGATATTTGTTAAACACGGAACTTTCCAAATTGTGGATATGGTTTGCTGTATTTAAATTATCACTGAACTTGCCAAAAACCAGTTATTCAGGAACCATCCACCAGATGTTGACATTAATCTGTGCATAAACAACGACCAAATATCGAGAGTACGTGTAAAAAATGTCAGGGAGTATTCATTGATGAAGATCTGAATTGGAAACATCATATTAATACGGTTAGAACAAAACTGTTGAAAATTGCAGCGATAATTTACAAAGCAAGTTGTGAAAATTGAAATTAATCATGATGGAATGGACATATTGTATTGTTCTGTTATTAACTATTGTAGCGAATTATGGGGTAACACCTATGCTACAAACATTAAGTGTATTACAATACTGCAAAATGAGTAGATATTGTGTTATGTCATACATATTATGATAATTATATACTGGTTGGGGGTGAACCCTAGGCCTAGGGCTAGATAAGTAGCACATGTCTGTTCATCCCCTTTCCATCAACTTTGTCTCTGTGTTGTTTATTTAATATGTTTTATATGTTGTAAATTGTTTTGTATTATGCAATGATTGAATTTGTGCCGTTCGGTTGTTGGAAATAAATTACTGACTGATTGATTGAGTCAGAGTGCATTTGCATATGATTTCATTCGCAGAGCTCCGAGACCGAGTCCGAGAGCCACTGGCTCTGCCGCCTGCGTGTCGATGTAATTCCGACCAACTTAACCTATTTGTTACGAATTGTCACAATGAACTCACACGCAAATAATATGTACTATTCGTATGCAATCATTGTGGTTCTCTTGTTATTACCTTCACTTGCGGTTAACTATAATTATGACATATTTAAAGCTGGCGATACTAGCGAAATCTCTCACTTTCCCGGTGATTGTGGACGATGTTATTCAAATAGCCTGGCTCTGCGAATAAGGCAACCGCTTATTCGCGCAGAGACTTTAGCTGTACGGTTGAGAATTAACTCTAGGTGGCAGGTGGACAAGGAAGCCCTTTGGCTTATCGAGAGTCCGGCCCTTTTATCTATGTGTATCCCGCCCGTCTGAGGCATGTGTCGATTTTATTTTTAAACATATTCACGCTACTAGCACCCACACAATCAGCAGATAATCTGTTCCATTCATTTACAGTCCTTTGTGAAAATGAAAACTTTCTTATATCTAATCTACTCTGCTCCTTTTTAAATATTTTAAACACTTCTACCTGATCTCCTCTCAATCTCCTGGTCTCTAGTGTCGTTAAACCGCATTTTTTAGGCGTATTTCGTAACTAAGATCCCTTAGTTTTGGTATCATTTTAGTTGCTCTCCTCTGCACTCTTTCTAGCATATCTATGTCCTTCCTACGATATGGCCTCCACGCTTGAATACAATATTCTAAATGAGGCCTAACTATTGTTTTGTACAGCGGTATTATTAGCTCTTTTTCCTTATACGTTATGTTTCGCTTAATTAATCCAAGGATTTGATGTCCCTTTGAAGCTGCAATTCCGCACTGCTCTGAAACCTTCATATCAGCACTAATGGTTAACCCTAAGTCCTGTTCTTTTTCAGTAGTACTTAGTACAGTACCCCCCATTGTATATTCTACCACTTCGTTCCCATGTCCTGTGTGGAGGCATTTACATTTCCCAAAATTGAACAGCATTTGCCACTTTTCAGACCATTTGATCAACCTGTCAAGATCATCTTGTAAATGCTGTCTATCTCCATCACTTTTAATCCTTCTAAACACTTTTGTATCATCCACAAATTTCAACACCTTGCTTGTTATTTCATCATCCAAATCGTTGATATATATTAAGAATAATATAGGTCCTAATACTGATCCCTGCGGTACCCCACTCAATGCCGATTTCCTGTTTGAAGCCTCCCCATTAACTACTACACGTTGTCTTCTGTCAATCAGCCATTGTTCTATCCAGTTTATTATACCATTTCCTATGCCATGAGCCTTTAGTTTCAGCAGTAATCTTTGATGTGGTACTTTGTCGAAAGCTTTTTGAAAATCTCAGTAGACGATATCTACCAGTGATCCCTCATCTACCCACTTATAGTGATGTCTTCCAAAAAAACATAACATATTTGTTAAGCATGACCTCGCTTTAAAAAACCATGTTGAGATGGGTTTATCAAGTTTTGTTTAACAAGAAAATCCACCATGTGATCTTTAATTAGTCTTTCTAATAATTTGCAAATCACTGATGTTAAACTCACTGGTCTATAGTTCTCTGACTTGTTTCTCGAACCTTTTTTTAACTAACGGTATAATGTTTGCTTCTTTCCATTCTAAAGGAATCACTCCCTCTTCTAATGACAAATTGAAAACTGTTGCAAGCGGTACGCTAATTTGTTCTACAATTTCCAATAGTAGTTTGGGCGGAATCCCATCCACTCCAGGTGATTTATTATCCTTCATAGCCCTTATTTTCTTAGCTACCATTTCCGGGGTTACAATTAATTGTCCTAAATAATCTGAATCTGCCCCCTTGAACTTAGCCTCTGGTACTGGCAGTGAACTAATATCTTCTCTGGTAAACACTGAACTAAAGTACTCATTAAGAATCCCTCTGATATTATATTTCCAGCACTATCTTCTAGAGGACCGACCTTATCTTGAACTTTCTGTTTGCTTCGAACATACACATAAAAACTCTTGCTGTCATGTTTTATATTACTAGCTAATTGTTGTTCATAGCTTCTCTTTGAATTTCTAATTTCAGCTGTAGCTTGGTTAAGTGCTTCTTTATAACTGTTATAGTCTTCATCATTTCCAGTAAATCTATATGACTTCCACATCATTTGTTTATACTTAATTTTTCTAATGGCATCTTTCGATAAGTGTTTCTTTTTGGACCGTTTCCCTTGTTTTTGAAGGGTACAAATTTATCGACTATGCACTTAATTTCACTCTTTAATATATTCCAGCATTCTGTTGCTGTCTTATTTTTCAGTGTGTTATTCCAGTCTAACTTTGCTAAATATTTCCTCATGTCCTTATACCTTCCTTTGTGGAAATTTCTCCTATACTGCTTTTTACTATTCCTTTCTGATTTTACTTTGATGGTAAAATGTATCTGGTTGTGATCGCTACTCCCCAGTGGCTCACATATCTTGACATTGTCAACTAATTCATTCTGTGAGGACAAAAACTATGTCTAACACATTCTCACCCCTGGTTGGTTCAAGCACATGTTGAGAAAGGAAAGTATCTTGAACTAAAACTAAAAACTTGTGGTCTTCACTCCCCATACTCTGAAGAGATTTCCATTGTATATGCCCGTGGTTAAAATCCCCCATAATAATACAGTCCCGTTTGCTTACTTCCCTTATAGCATTTTGTATTTTTTCATTCTCTTCTATGCTTATGTTTGGACTTCGATAAACTAACCCAACTGTTAACGTTGAGTTTCCTGTAACTATGTTACACCAAACAGCTTCTTCGCAATCTGCTTCTCTTTCTAATTTTATTTCATAAGCCTGGATAGATTCTTTAATATATAAAATAACTCCACCTCCCTTTCTTCCTATTCTATCTTTTCTAAACATTACATATCCTGTCAGTCCCAATTCAGCATCTGATATATCGGTGGTGGTCCAGGATTCGGTTGTACCTATTATATGAGGGTCAATATCTTCTACCATAATGTTTAGTTCATTTCTTTTATTTACTATACTCCTTGCATGTAATGTAATGTAAATGTAATGGTATACCCAATGTAATTTCAATGCCTTGCCGGCATTGTCACAAACATTGTTTAAAAGATTTAGAGTGTGACCCCTGTTTTTAATCTGCACTTGTATTTGATTTTATTAATACACTGTATTTCTAACCAGAACTGTACATACGTACATTCTGCGCACGCGCACAACACAGAAACACCCACGATCGAAATCATCATTAATTAATGACGGCAGTGGATTAACGAAAGAAGAAGACTGTAGCAACCTGTTATATATATATATATATATATATTTATGCGGGACAACACTAACAAATAAAGTTGTGACTCGGTGACTCGGAAACATAACACAAGTTAGATGTATATGTTTGTATAAGAACTTAATAGTAAGCCAATTCTTTATGTATAACTAGATTACATAACTACAATAATATACAATGTCGTTACCTAGTTATACATGTCATAAAAATACACAAAACTGACAGCAAAGGTGGGGGAACCGACCACACCGCAGGTGGAGGAAACCCACCTGTATTGATCAGGGTTATCTGAACTGATGCAGGTATGTGGATCTTACATGGGATGAGTCATAATATTAAATATAACTCAACTAAAAGTGCTGTGTTTATATATGTAAAAGCAAATACATGAACAATGTTGATGTTCCATGAATTATAGATCAATGGTGAAACAAACATAAAAGATCTCCACAAAAAGGATCACGTAAATAACATAACTGGGTCTATACTGTCTTTATTGGACGACGTGCAATCAAAGACAGCTAGCTAAACTCAACAGAAGAGGTAAAAAG
The DNA here is from genome assembly GCA_020002185.1 of Paraescarpia echinospica. Classification (NCBI taxonomy): domain Eukaryota; kingdom Metazoa; phylum Annelida; class Polychaeta; order Sabellida; family Siboglinidae; genus Paraescarpia; species Paraescarpia echinospica. The sequence goes on along the minus strand of CM034540.1, from coordinate 42,148,392 downwards.
CAATGCTTTTGCTGACAAAGAGACAAACGATTAGTGCAGATGTCCAGCCCACATGTAACACAAAATGAATGGCAGCTAGACCACATCCGGCCGCATGTGGCAACACCCATGCAGCACTTTAAAAACGATTAGTCAGAAAGAACACATAAGATGACGCCACTGATTTTTATAAACACCATTAGCTCTGGCCAAAGGCAAAACACTTAACACTCCCCGCCTGGCGTCGTGTGATGTCACTTTTAACATAATCAAACGAATTTTCATTGATTCAGTCACCTTTAGGTACGAGGAGAGAGATCGAAATAACCTCTGAGACGGGTCTCAGGAAAGTCCTTTGGGTGCCCTGGGCCGTGATCTTGACTTCTACATTATGCACCCTCCCGTCCCTGCTGGGGAAGGTTGAATTAAATGACCAGTGCCATTGGCCACTCGTTTCTGGTCGCTTGGCTGTCCCTTAACATCACGACGTCTCCCATCGTACGTTGCGATTAGTTTCTGTAGAGTAGGGAGGCACTCGCGCCTCCAGCGAGTCCAGAACTTGTTGTCCAGGGTCTGTACATGCCTCCACTGGCTCCTGAAGAAATCTTTGTTGGTGAAGTCTCCCGGAGGAGGAGGGGACGCACCAATCTTCTGTGTGAGTCAGGATGAATGGCGAGTCAAGGTCTGTAGAAACTGAAACGAGAGGTATGGCGTTCATGATAGCTGTTACCTTGGCCATAAGGGTACACAGGACTTCGTGGGATAGGTGAGTGGTCTCTTGTAGGAGCATAGAGTCAAGGATTTGGCGTGCCACTCCAATCATCCAATCATACGCTCCCAGACACCTCCCATATGCGAAGAGTGAGGAGGGTTGAATTCCCATGTGCAGCCTTGTTCACCCAGATACCCTGGAACGCTGGGTTGTTGCTCCTTTCTTAGTTCCAGCTGCTTGCATGCTCCAACGAAGTTTGTTCCACGATCCGATCTGTTTTGCAGGTCCCCGGATGACGAAGAATCTTCTTAGTGCGTTGATGCAGCTCGAGGTATCCATGGACTCGATGACTTCGATGTGGACTGCTCTAGTGCTCATGCAGGAGAACAACGCTGCCAAGCATTTACTCTGAACTTGACCACATCTCGTGCGTCTTATAGTGACAATGACCGAATACATTCAACCTTACATATGTGAAGGGAGGAGATGTATTGAGGCGTTCAGGTGGAAGATCTGCCATTTTCTTTTCTTTTATCTTGCCTCGGAGCTTCCGACAGGTGACACACTTATTCAGGAGGGAGCCAACGAGCCTCTTACGCCCGACGATCCACTGGCCTGCCGCCCTAATGGCTCCTTCGGTGAAGTGGCGGCCTTGATGTTTCATTAACTCGTGATAGCGCAGTACTAGCTGTGTGGAGACGTGACTTTTCTTAGGTAAGACAAGTGGATTCTTCTCATCCATCGTTGTCCAGTTGAGCGTGTTTTAGCCGGCCTCCGATCTTGATGAGATCTTCTACAATATGATTTAGCTTGAAGGGTGAACTGATCTTGGGTACGGGTTTCTCGTCGACAAGTGCAGTGAGTTTCCCGAGGTTTCTCTTTGAACTGATTTGATGATGACTCTCTTGGCCTGAGACAACTCTTCTGGAGTACGGGGTTTGTTGCATTGATGAGAAACCTTTGCATTCGTTAGGCTGTTGACTTGTGAGAGCGAGCAATGTGGATGAGGGATGCAACTGTTCTCAAAAGTGAATTCCAGGTCGAGAAACGCTTGAAGTGGTCAGTTGTCAGGTTTATCTCTGTAGCTTGCGTTACGAAGCTTGACACGTTGGGTCGTACTTCGACATCTAACTCTGGAGTTACTAGCTCAATAGATTCTGGAGTTTCTTTGTGACCTTCGCAAGGCTTGTGCAAGAAGGCTGGTCCAGTGAGCATGTCGTCTCAGCGAGGCGGAATGCCAGTACTGACCTGGATGCATGGTCAGCTGGATTGTGTTCTGTGGGGACTTAAAGCCACTGCTCTGGCATTGTTGACTGGTGGATGCGTTGAACTCTGTTGTGTACAGGTAGAAGCGCTTCGACTCGTTGTAGATGTACCAGAGGACAACTTTGCTGTCGCAATAGAACTTCACGGTTTAATTTCATCGACATTAAGCTCTGACATTTCCACTGCCAACACTGCAGCGCATAGTTCAAGTCGGGGGATGGTAGGCACAGACTGTGGGGGCCAACTTAGCTTTCCCCATCTTTATTGGTAGTTCTGAAGTAAGCCACTGCGCCGATGGCTTTGGTAGGTGCGTCTGAAAACTTGCGTTTCGCCTTGGAAAGAGGGTTCACTGTGTAGGTGCGTGGGATGTAGAGTTGTTTCAAATCTTGGAGTGAATCTCTCCATTCCTCCCTTTCTCTCAGCCTGTCTTCGGGGAGTGGAGTGTCCCATTCACAGGTATCTTTGGAGATTTCCCGCAGTATGGCTCTGCCTTGTATGGTTACTGGAGCTACCAACCCGAGAGAGTCGAACAGGACTCCGCGACGTGTGAATGACTTGTCACTGTCAGATACTCTGAAGGTGAACGTGTCCGTTGCTATTTCCCAGCACATCCCTAGACTCCGTTGCATAGGTGAGGTTTCTCCACAGAGGTCCATGTCTTTTATGCTCTTAGCATATTCCTTAGAGAGAAACGCTTTCATTACGGTTGGGCTGTTTGAAGCGATGTTGTGTAGCCGCAGGTTTGACTGTTTGAGTGATGCTTGAGTTCTCTGCAGGATGTCGATGGCCTCCGTGTCGGGAGGCAGAGACATGAGCCCATCGTCAACATAGAAGTGTCTCTCTACGAATTGTCTTGTGTCGGTACCGTACTCGTGCTCGCCTTCCTGTGTAGCTCTCCCCGCGGTAGATGGCGACGGCAGGCGAGGGGCTGTTGCCGAAGATATGAACCTTCATTCGGTACTCGATGATGTCCTTTGACAAGTCGTGGTATCTGTACCATAGGAACCCGAGGACGTGGAAACAGTGAAGCATTTGTTGAATGTCCGCAGTGAATGCCACTAGATCTTTTCTGAAGCGAATCAGAATACTGATATAAAGGTCTGAGCCTGTGAGAAGCACGTTGTTGAGAGAGACACCACACTGCTATGCACTAGAATAAAATACCACCCTAATTTGGCCAGGTTTTCGTGGATGGTAGACCCCGAAGGTTGGCAGGTACCAGCACTCAAAGTTCTCTTTTAGCGGAGGAGCTGGTTCGGCGTGGTCATTCGCGAAGATCTTTTCCATGAAAGTAACGAATTGCTTTTTCATCTCTTGTTTTCTGCTTAGGGTGCGACGCAGAGAGGTGAGACGAGTGAACGCTTCTTCACGCTTGTTAGGGAGATGTTTTCTGGGCATTCTGAATGGGAGAGGAGCAATTCAGTTGTGTGCTTCATCTCTGTAGACCTCCTTATCCATAGTCTTTAGAAAGACTGTGTCCTCGATGGATGGAGAGAGTTTGTTATCGTTCTCAGTCCTGTTGAACACTGTGTGTTCGTGGTTGTGCTCCGTAGCTCTCTCTCTCTCTCTCTCTCTCTCTCTCTCTCTCTCTCTCTCTCTCTCTCTCTCTCTCTCTCTCTCTCTCTCTCTCTCTCTCTCTCTCTCTCTCTCTCTGGGTTGGCTGAAACTCTCACATGGAGTGAGGTAGGAGGGGCGTCCATTATCTAACACATTTGTTTGGAAGATGCTCACACTTGGCTTGTGTACATTTCCTAGGCAGACTTCACCCACCAGGACCCAACCCAAGTCCAGTCTCTGAGCAAAAGGAGCGTCATGTGGTCCGTTGATCTGCTGTCTCGCTTTATGCACTCTAATGATGTCTCTCCCCAGTAAGAGAAGGATTTGGGCGTTTGGGTCGAGCTTGTGTGGCACCGTTTTCAGATGAGCGTTGGTATTTCGGACTTGTTGTTGAGTATTTCATTACATTCAATGAGCGGTTATAGAGCGAGGTTGACCCCTCCATTCACTGACTCAATCTGGAAGCCTTCTGCTTTTCTTCCTGATACATTGACAAGTCCAGTACAGGTTCTTAATGAATAAGGGGGCGGGTGGCTCCGAACATCAATCAGCTCAAAGAAGTCCGACCTAGATAATGAACGGTTGCTCTGGTCGTCGAGTATGGCGTACATCTTGACAGCTTTTTTTTGACAGCTTTTTGCCCCTGTGAGTATACTCTGATTACACGTATCTTCGAGCAAGACTCAGTTGCCAGACCCTTTCCACAAACCTTAGTACATTGGGAGGTAATTAGTTTGTGTGTGGTCTTCTTCTCCCTCCCTTCCAATCTCTGAGAATCGGGAGGAAGAAACCTTGGATGTCTGCAGGGGGGACTGGACCAGGGTGCATGTCTGTGTTGTGGCGATCACGTTCACACTCGTTACACTTTAATGTCATCATACAGTCCTTGACTAAGTGAGAAATTGATGCGCACCATTTGTAGCAAATTCCCTTCTCTCCGAGAAAGGCCATTCTTTCTTCGAGGGGTTTAGCTCTGAAAATCCGAGTGGATGGTTTGTTGTGGATGGGGCAGTTCTTTCCTGGCCTGTCATTCTGCCCTTTGAAGGTGTCTACACTGAGGCCAGCAGTCGTGGAGATATCTGTTTTATGGATAGGTACGGTGGTTCTCACATACGTGTTCTTGTTGATGAGTTTCTCTCCTTTCACTGGAGCGATGGCGCTGCCGGAGAGAGAGAAACTTGGGTCATTTCTGGCGCGGGCTTCGTGGCAGATGAACTCCGCGAAGAAGGGAAATGGGGGAAGCAGGCGTTAATTGTGCTCGTCTTTGAACCTGGGGCCGTGGTATATACATTTCTCCTGTACACCACACGGACGTTTCTGAACTATAGGGCCGATGCCGCGGGCTGTATCCAGATATGTTAACCCGGGTAAGTATCCATCTTCTTTTGCAGATTGGAGCTCCATTAGAAGGTCCCCGTGCTCTCTCAATTTGACACAGCCTTCGTTGTAGATCTTGGGGAAGCTATCAAGTTTCTTAGAGTGCATCTTTGATGATTTCCGGAGAGGCGTAACGCTCGTTTAGTCTGGTCCAGACTTTTTGAGAGCTACGCCGGGGTCGTTGATATGTGCCGAATGCAGCCTCTTCACGTGATTAGTCGATTCATTTCCCAACCACTTGGTCAGCAGATCCAGCTCCTCATTAGGTGTAATGTCCAGATCTCTGATCGTGTTGGTGAATGGAGACTGTCACGCTCTAAAGCTTCCAGGCCGGTCGTCAAACTGTGTGAGTCCTGTCTTCACAAGCTCGCGACGTGCTATATACTTGGCGAAGTCTATCATTGCAGGTGTCTGGCTTGTGTTACCTCGGGCTGTGTTGTGTGGTGGGTTGTACGACTGAGCCGTTGGGTTCAAAGACTGGCCGTGTGCGTCGGTGTCTGACCTGTACTCTTTGTCTCTTTGGGATTCCTGACAGCATGAGAAATTGTCTGCCTGTGGAATGATGAGTACGTGACGCTCAACGGATCATTGTCATAGTCACTTGTGCATTCAACTTTATTGTAAGGCACTCCGCGGAGTCCTCCCTCTGCCGCTGCCTCTAATGCCTCGACTCGCCCTACAGCAGCATATGTTTTCCTTTGTTGCCAACTGGGCATCCAACTCGGCCCTCCTCATTTTAGGTCCATTTCTTTAACTGAGCGCCGCTTCAGCCTTGGCGCGGGCCCTGGTTATGATACTGACCATTGTCGAAGAACGGGCGCTCCTGGAGCCGGCGGAGCCTGTCTCGGAAACGTTGTCGGCAGCGCCTTGCATTGCTTTTTACTATACTGTCTTTATTGGACGAGGTGAAAAGCTATGCATTTGTTGGATAACACGTGTAACAGCAGTAGCGTGGGACTGTCATCGTTTTATTCCCTCCGTTGTTGATATGTCACGGGCTACAACTTTAGTCCAACTCGAGGCTATGCACGCTGTCGACATTTTTTCGAGGCGGCGACCTCGTCTTCATGGTAAATTTGTTGAGGATTTTCGTTTTGTTTTATTTAAGACACCCAATCATGAGGCCACAGGTGATTGTTTGTAGCCATGTATACTACAATACTACAATTTGTAGCGTAAGATTCGTGGATCATGATATATTCATTGTAGGGTAGAATGTTCATTTGTTCGCCCTCGCGGCTCGGTTGCCGTGGACCCCACTTGTCCATGATGGTTGCATTGCTACGTAAGCGTTGTAGTTTTACAAATGGCCGGCTGTATTAATTTTGCATGGCTTAGATGCTAATGCATATTCGTTTGTCTTGGTAGGCTGATTAATTTAGTAGCGACTTCTTAGGCACAGTCAGCTAGCTTGTTAAGTCTACCCTCAACGAAGCGGTCGCCTGAGTATCTCCATCCCATCCAAACGTATACGAGGCTGCAGTCAGGATTCGCTCATCGGGCGCGCTCAGACGCAACGTAAAGTCAACTACGCCGCCGGGGTTCGTGTCACCACCTGACGGACTGAAGTCTACGAAGCTGTCGCGAGAGCATCTCCATCGCAACTGCAGCCCAGCCAAATGTATTCGAGGCGGTGGTCAGGATTCGCTCATCGGGCACGCTCAAACGCAACCTAACATTAACTACGCCGCCGGTGTTCGTTCGCCATCTGGCGGGTTGAAGTCAACTACGTGGCGCGATGTCCAGCAACGCAGTGTCTGGAGTAGGGGCTACACTTCGCATCGTGTTGTGAACTATGTTAAGAGTGTACGTGTCGCCCCCTGGTGGGCTGACGTTCAAGTACGTCACGCAACGTCAAGCAGTGTGACGTCCAGAGACTATAATTACATATTGCATGGTATTTAGTTAAGGGATTGTTCGAAATTATTGAAGTATCACAACTGTTAACGTAACATGCATCAATGATGCTTAGAAAGCCGTCCTTTTTATGCTGATTTTAAGGAAAATGTTTCGTGAACTGTTTCTCGTATGAGTGACAGCTTAAGTCTTAAAGAGACAATAGCATAAATGTGTATGTCTATTGTAACTAATGTCATTAATGTGCAATGTGAGTAGCGAGTATTTATTATTCGTCGATATCCAGTCACAGTTTAAGTAACGTTACATGTTTGTGACTATATGTCTATGGTAAGTGTTCACCATTCACAGATTCACACACTGTGAATCCAGTATTTTGTTGTAAGTTGTACCAATCCTTGGTTTCCCCAATTGCCTTGCCACCACGTATAAAGCCAGATCACGACAATGAGGTACTCGAAGGGCGTGGGTTGGAGGAGCAGATAATTATTCTTCAGAACAAGTTAGCCGAAGTTAAGGAAATACAAGAGAAAACTAAAGGAACGGTACAATTAGAGTTGGAACGGGAGATAGCCAATATAGAGGACCAGATCGTCGTGCTCACGGAGCCTCATGAGGATTCCCCTAGCGGTGCTACTAGAGATCTACGTCGCAGCAACTCGAATATCCCAGCCAACCAAGAAAGTGACCGAAATGCAAGAGAGGGAGAGAGAAAAGACAGAGACACGGCTGAAGAAAATCTTCCTGCAAACGTACGATGCCTGGAAGGTCGAGGCAAAGGCCAGCAGAAAGCAGATGAAAAGATTCTGCACAGTGACCTCTCTCTCCATATCCTCGTCTCTTCGGTGAAGAAACATCGAGAGGACGTCGTTCGGGCATACGAGAATCTCCGTAGGGCCTGTTCTCCAGAACAACAGATTTGGCATCAGGTCGACAGCTGTGATGCCGTATCCAAAGTGATGATGAACCACGCAGAGAGCAGAATCACTGGCGATGAAGTAGACGATGCGACGGTTGAACGACTACAACGCCAACGGAATGAAGGTGGTTCAATCTTCAGTTCAACGGCGTTCAGTAAGAAGAAGTAGTCGGTCAAGCGACACGCAGAGCTCCACTGCATTATTACGGCTGCAAGCTGCCCCCGAAATCGCCGCCAAAGAAGTGACGTTGAATGCGCTTCGAGTTAAAGAGCAGAAATTAGCAAAGGTAGAAGTGTAAAGACGGAAACGAGATATGGAAATGGAGCAGAAACGTCGTGATATCGCTCGCTTAGAAAGGGATGAGGATGTAGAAGTGGTTCGTGCCAAGTTCATGGTCTACGAGACTGAGAGCCAAGGCAGAGAACCAGAAGAAGAAAGACATCTTGGCAGCAATGTAAATCATATCCACGATAACTTAGGCACATCTCAAGTCTCGTCACCCACCACTCCTCAACAGAACGACGGCACAGCGGCGCTGGTGAAGGCTTTTGCAGAGTCGTTAAGTCTCAACCGCCTTCCAGCTCCGAAACCATCACTCTTCAATGGCGATCTCCTTCACTACACCGATTGGAAGGCTTCGTTCACTGCCCTCATCGACTGTAGGTGTTCTTCACCAACTGCGAAGACGCTTTATCTCAGACGATACGTTGGTGGAGAAATAAGGAAGCTTCTTGAGAGCTACTTCCTTCAGAACACTGCTGCAACATATGACGAAACCTTGGCTCAACGATAGAAAAGGATTTCAAGAGTTAGCCGACTTCCTGGAGAGTTATCGGGCAGCTATGCATCATGTGCAATCACTAGTTACTCTCCGTTCACTAAGTTTGTCGACTTCGTCACCGAGGAGGCAATTCCATTTCGTCCTTGCACGCCCTGATAGGGCTTAACAGCACCCCTTCCGTTAACTTCACATCTACTGCTACTTCATATACAGCCATATGAAAAGAGAAAATTCATAAAGGAGAACGTATTCAAGGAAACGTCGCAAGATGAGAGAGAGGATGCCTCTCAGACAGAAGTGAAATCTGCTATTTCGCTCAGCGTTACAAGAGGTGGATGACGAACACATCCTCGCAAGCCAGGGCTGTTTGCCATGCAAAACTAGTCCTGAAGTGCAGAAGTTAGCTGAATCAAACTAGTAATTGACTTCGCCAGTCGCGACTGCATCATCCGTGAGAACAGCGCAAATACCCGCCCCAATTTGAAGACTGATAAACGACTTCTGGGAATCCCAATATATAATGACCCGTTCGCCCATTGGCACGAGCAGTTGAGCGTTATTGTGTATTCGAATGATTGCTTCTACTTCCTAAAAATTGCATGTAACACGCGCCCTGGTTGGTTGAAATTAAGTTTTATTATGATCACCTGACCTGCCGAGATCCACTGATCTAGTGAGCGATTTCATAGGCTGAGCTTAAATTCAGAGTTTCGCAAAGCGATCAGCCAGGGGGTACTGCTGGCTGGCACTGACGTAATCAGCAGCAGTGACCCCTGGCGCGCGAGGATGGACGAACACATCAACGGTCGTTCCTGTGTAGGTATCGACGCTTATTAACCCAGCTCGTTTACGCTCTTTTCGACACACAGAGCGACACAACATCCATCAGCCAGGAGACCAGTGATTCACTGAAAGTGGACATGGAATCAGTGAGACTCAAGCTAATAACGATGACCACCCGGAACTCGATTATCCAACTGTAAATGAATAACAGGGATGTGTGAGAGAGATTTCAGCTCTACAATGAGAATCCACTTGCCCCCCGCCTACACGAGGGAGTTCATTGCTGTAGACAGATATCACATCCCCACCGATGAGACTGCAAGAAGATGGAGTCATCTAACTAGTATCGCGGCCGAACAACCCCCACTCAAGAGGTCGGCCTGCTCATCGGCTACGATTGTACACGAGCACGTAGTCATCGTTGTTAGCGTCACGACAGGTCACCACGGGTAAAGATAAACAGACCTGGGTTGGATCATCGTCGGGTGTGCTACTCCTCGACTAGACCTAGGAGACGTTACTGGATTCAGTCATTGTATCACAGTGAAGGAATTGCCAGCAGTAACGCCTTCAGGTACCATCCGAATGCAGCAGTTGGACTTCGCCGACACCAGACAGAACGAGAAACATACGCCCCAAGACGACCTGTTATTTTTACACAAGCTAGAGGAAGAAATATGGCAGAAGCCAAATGGTCATTACGAGATGCCTCTTCCCTTCAAAGAACGTCCTCAGCTTACTAACAACAAGAAGCTCGCCACGATTCGTTTGGAACACCTGAAGAAGAAGTTCAACAAAGATGAGGAATATCGCGAACGCTACACCAAGTTCATGGAGGAAGTCATCAAGAATGGAGACGCTGAAAGAGTAACGAACATATCTACATATGGAACAACGTGGTATATCGCTCATCACAGCGTCTATCATCCAAATAAACCTGACAATACCCTTGTGGTTTTAGACTGCTTGGCCAGGTACAAGGGACCTTCGCTAAACGAACACCTCCTTACTGGACCTGATCTCATCAACGGTTTGGCGGATGTGTTATGCAGATTCCGGAAACACCCGATCGCGATCACGTGCGATATCGAAACGATATTGCACCACTTTCGCATCAAGGAAGGAGATCGTGATTACCTCAAGTTCTCATGATGGGAGAATGGCAACACGAAGCAGGATCCTTTGGAATTCAGGATGAAGGTTCACTTGTTTGAAGCAGGATCATCGCCTGGTTGCGCCAACTATGGACTTAAGCATCTCGCCAAGCAACATGAAGGAGAACTTCCTCTAGCTTTCAAGTTCATTAGACGTAATTTTTAAGTCGATGATGGAATCGCCAGCACCTCGGCCATCGCTCTCGTGAAAAAAAAACAGGGAACAATGCTCAAGAGTATCGGAGAGGCTGGCAGGCGGCTGTCGTGTACCGATGGGTGCCGCTTCCCAGCCGCTCAGAACCGCCTTCAGGCCGAGGGTGGCGTGCTGGCTGGGATATTATGTTTATTTTATATAAATTTGCACTGTATGTATATATTTGAATAATGTACGTGTTGTAGGTAGGTAGGTTTATTTCGGAATTGTATAATACAGAAGATAAATGAAATACAAAGCGTATATACAAACTTTAATTATAGTTCAACCTATAGTAGTTTTTTTCCTAATTGATTACACCCGATTTATGTAATTAATAACAGTAAATAGGTCAATTATTAAATATAGGTCAATTAACAAGGTAATTAAATAACTAATTTCATATGTGCTATAACAATATAATCTATTAATAATCTTCAATCCTCCAATAGTTTAGTAGGCACTTTTCCTAGTTAATTACAATCAAATAATGCAACTAATCACAGTAATTGGGTCAAACATGCAGTGAAGGTCAATTAATTGTCATTACAATTAATAACAATAAAATTATAATAATATATATATTAATAGTCTTCAATCCTCCAATAATTTAGTAGGCACTTCCTAATTAATTAATTACATTCAAATAATGCAAACATCACAGTAATTAGGTCAAATATGCAATGAAGGTCAATTAATTAGGTCAAGATCAAATCATATCAATATGATTTTTTGGGTCGCGTAACTTTTTATTTCACATCAATATCTTCAATATATACAATTTTATGGCCGTTTTCCTATATGATCAAATGCAGCACATCAAGCTAAGTTATGGGGAGGCCAATTTGGGCATAAGAAATGGACTGAAATTCAATAGTAGACAATACCAAAATGTGTTGTTTTTCTGAGAACAAAAAGTGGAATTACGTCGGAAATAATGAAAATATCACAAACATTCAAAAAGTGTCATAAACTTCATAACAAAATCTATCTTGTGGAACCATTTAATTGAAAAATAACATACTTGATTTTTTACCTGATATACCTGTCACTGACACTGCTCATTATGAATTTATGTTTATGTGGGATGGTCATTGACACAGTCACAGAAAACTGCATCCAGTATGTTCTTTGTGTATTCATAATGTCATTCTATATTTACATGGTAACGTTAATCAAACACTAATAAGAAATATTGCAGACGGACACTTGCACCCCTACTTACCAATTTCAAACTGAACATTGTGCGATTCCACAAGTGCATCCGGCGTCCTCCACGTGTCGTTACCCAGGCAACAATGGTATCCGCCAGGTGGCGTAACCAACATGTCGAATTCAGAAGAGATGCTAAGCCTGACACTGGTTGGCGTCACTCATTGTTATCGTTTTATTTTCCTATTCCAAACATTTTAAGATAAAGTGTCCGATAGATGGTATACTGTCCAACAATAAGTACATTTACCCTACCATATTATACTGGTATGCACCGGTTGTCTGACCTGAGTTAACATAGCCATTCAAAACATTCAGATTGCAGTACTTGGCACAAGGCCTGCTTAATTTAGTACTGTCTCTTCTGAGAACAAAGCAGACATTTTATTTTGGACTTCTTGGCTTATGCTTAATTTAGTTAATTAAACAACTTAAAGGACTATTGTTTTCTAATGTTGCTGGTTTGAATTATATTTGAATTGAATAAAATGGATTGAATTGAATTTGTATTGATCCTTTTTGTGAGTACATATTGAATTGGAATTGAATTGGAATTGATCCTTGGTAGATACGTACATACGAATTTGAATTGAATTTGAATTGTTAAAAGTGGATTGAACCCAGGTTTGCTTGGCCATAATACACCCTAATAACATTCAGTGGTATTTGAATGGTATTTGCAATACTCCAAATTGTACTTACTGTATCTAGGCATATTTAATCCAGTAAGATCATATAATTGGTCGCTATCAAAAGAGCCACCCAAATCATGTTCTTCTGCAATCTAGCACTAGCACGTGTTGTATATATGTGAACAGAAAAAAATGTTGTTCATGTTTGGGTCTACCAACCACGTCACTACAGTTACTTATTATTTATGGTAGTGTTTTAACTATCTGTTTGTAGTTATAAATTGCACGTTGTATCTACAACAATGCTACATTACCGTTATCAGTGGTTGGCAGCGACCAGTGATTCATTCATAACATTATATATCTACTGGTAACAGCCTTGGCACTGCTGCCAACCAGGAATTGTAATTTTTTTATATACGCTTTGTGTTTCATTTATCTTCTGTATTATACAATTCCAAAATAAACCTACCCACCTACAATACGTACATTATTCAGATACACACAATTAAGTATTGAAATGTAAAACATACATTGCAAATTTATATAAAATAAACATAATATCCCAGCCAGCACGCCACCCTCGGCGCGAGGTTCTGGGCGGCAGTGAAGCGGCACCCATCGGCACACGACAGCCGCCTGCCAGCCGCTCTCCAGCCGCTGTTGACCCAGTGACAGATAGTCATTTATTAGCAGTCGGGCCTCCCTCTGCTGGAGCACTCGGGTAGCTACATTTGACACTACGGTGTACCGCCATTTTTGAACAGAGTCCTGACTGACAGTTAGGGGAAACAGTAAAGGCAGAGCTCCAGGGAAAAGGTACGTTTTTATACATTCTGTTGTAAATCTTTGTATATTTCTAGATTATTCAAATACATTATGTTTGGCATGACTTTATAAGCACACATCGTCAGACTAATAACATTACTGCCTACGTCACTTTTTGGCAGTATTGAGATATGCACGGTTTCCAAGTAGCAGTAAACATCTGCATATGCCACACAATTGCCTAAATTGTCTGTTACAGATCGTTTTGTCAAATTGCTGATGTCAGCCGTGTGACTTAGGCAGTTTTACTCATCACAATGGCGGCTCCCAAGCGGTTAATTGTTGTTGGAAAGAATTAGTGGAGAAAAAGCACTGTCGATGATACAAGCATTGGATACAAATGGTAATATGTTGAAAATTATGTTAACTGCATGATATAATAAATGCTATATATGTTATAATACATGCCATAGAAGGTGCCGATTTGGCGTTTTGGCAAAATTTAGATGTCAATGTAAATTGTGCCTAATGTCAGTGCTACGGCCTGCCATGTTAAGCTGACGCTGACAGTATCAGTGGTCAAACGGTTGGTTAGATGAGTGTGACCGCGTTTTCAGTGTGTGCTACTATGAATTATCAATTATTTTATTTACCTGTAATGTCAGTCTGCTCATTTCCAGTCAGGATTGTCCTCAATTTCAGATATTGTTCATCTACATTTATCCATTATTATGGAAACACACACGCACGCACGCACGCACACACACACACACACATACATACACACACGCGCGCGCGCGCGCACACTGTATTATTGTAATTTATTTACAGGAAGTGAACTTGATGACAGAGAATGATGAATGTCAACCAGCTGTAGTTAATGCAACAGATAATACAATCGCATCCAATGAAGACAGTGAGGAAGCTGCCACGGTGGAGACGGAGCGAGTTCTAAAACGTCATAAACGCCCATCTGCTGCCAAATGGAAACAAAATAAAGCAAAAAGAGAACGACTTGCCCGTGGTAAATATACAAACCGGAAGGGCCAGGAGAAGGCAGCCAAACAAATGGGACGCCAAGGTGGATCATCACATTGTCAAAAGTCAGAGTTACGAGCATGTCAGTCTATCGATGAGGCGAAGAGACAATCAATTAAAAAAAAATTTGGTTGATGTCCACTTGGGAAGAGCGCTATACCTATATTGGGACATTATAGTCACAACGGCGGAGGTGAAAGAGAAGAAAACAAAACTTAAATCGAGACGCAGTCATTCCTATTGCTACGTTTTAAAGCCACATGATGGAACTGCCATTCCTGTCTGCAAGAAGCTGTTTGCATCAACCTTTGGGGTGACTGAACGCACAATTACTTCTTGGCTGGATGGAGACGCTACTACTTCAGTGCCCCAAAAAAGAACACCCAAAACTGGTAAGAATGATACATTTACAAAATAGCACTGACAATCACTTATTTCCATAAATCAGAACTATCAACTTTTGTATTAAACTAAAGTTACAATTCATTTTAATTAGCCTGCATGATAATGTCAACAGCACGACAGTCATAAACACCTAAAATAACCTTTCAACGTTACTACCTGCGTTAACTTTGTTAGCATGCTGGCTTAGTTTAGTTTCATGTCAATTATTTGTTTTCATGAAAAAGTGCTCCTGTGTCAGACGAAGAAATTAATTTTCTGAAGAACTGGCTGAGAGATTTGCCAACTGTTCCATTTCACTACTGTCGAAACATTCCTACATATCGAGAGAAGAAGTTTCTGTATCCTGAAACAACGATATCCAGCCTTCATGTATTGTACAAATCGTCAGCACTGGGTGCTGGTATTAGGCCTGTTAGCTGTGCATTATTCAATACTGTATTTCATGACATGAATTTCTCAGTGTGTGTTCCTGTAGGAAGGATCAATGTGACATCTGTACAAGTGCATAGCATGGCAACATTGATCCAGAAAAACACAACGCTCACATAACAAACAAAAAACGAAGCTAGGGCTAAAAAAACAAAAGATAAAGAAATTGCTGATGACAAAACTTCTGTCTGGACGATGGATGTGCGAGCTGTCTTATTGTGTCCAAAATCAAACACTAGTACGATGTACTATATAGAACCAAACTTCATGTTCATGACTTCACATTTTATAATCTCAAGACGAAGCAGGGATATTGTTATCTCTGGAACGACACTGAAGGAGACTTGAGCAGTGCCATGTTTGTTACGACCACTTCAAAGTGTATCTGCAAGAACATCCCTTGATACAAGATCTTATTATCAGGAGTGACGGCTGTGGCTACCATAATAGAAATGTCACATTGACCAACACGTATCAACATTTAGCTCAGCAATATGACATTACTGTCTACCAGAAATATCTAGTTGCAGGGCATACACAGATGGAATGTGATAGCATGCACAGTACAATAGAGCGAAAACTTGTGTCTGACGTATACACACCGCGCGAATATGAGGTGATCATGCAAAGTGCGCGCATTTGTCCCTCGCCGTACATTGTCGAGCAAATAAGACACTCTGGTGTTCACACATTCACCCATGCCTACGTCACCGCATTAGGCCAGGGAAGAGATCTGGTGATCATATTGTATTTGATCTCAGAGGTTTTAAGTATAACAGTCAGGGTGCTGTTTGCTTCGAGCTAGGGTTTTCAGATGACGAGGTTTGGCAAGCGTTGCCAGAGCGCCTACACCCCCTTCCGGTGCAGCCCGAAACAATGTGGCTGAGGCTATTTGAATCACGTCTGCCAATTACAGCGCGGAAATTTAATGACTTGCAAGCCATGAAGTGTGTCATAGCACAAGAAGCTCACAATTACTTCGATAATCTACCCCACGCATAAAGACGTATCTATGTGTTACCATAGATGGAACCAGAGAGTCTACACCCCTTCGGGTGCAGCCCGAAACAATGTGGCTCAGAAATGTAATGACTTGCAAGCCATGAAGTGTGCCATAGCACAAGAAGCTCACAGTTTCTTTGATAATCTACCCCACGCAAAAAGACGTGTCTGTGTGTTACTATAGATGGAACCAGAGCGTCTACAGGCCCGCTGTAGTTGTGCTATCTGGGATAGTACCAAAAAGATAGAAAACAAATAGCAAGATAACAATTGCTGTGGGACGGGAGACTAGCTACAGCTCCTATATTATATATAGCTATATGCGGTTGGGACTAATAAAAGTATCCTTATTCTTAAAATGTCTAAAAACTTTTCATAATGTTAATTTGCATGCCTCCAGCAATTTTTTTTGTAGATGGCATTATTATGTCATAGATATTCGGCTTTTCGTCAATTGCAATAATTAATGCATTTTTTGTTTTGCCGATCAATTATAGGTCAATCGCAATTAGTTTGTATATGTTATTTTCACCAAAACGAGATATGGACCTAACACAAATATGCACAAACGAATTAGCATATCAGAGTGAATATTCGATACGTTTGCTTTTTTTAAATTAATCTTAATGTGAGGTGCAAAAAAATCGAACTGCATTCGATAAGAAACAGGCCAGCCATGGTCATTGGTGAGCGGGTTAATTTATTCCTTGGTGACATACGCTAAAGACAGACAGGAGTAGTTACTTGCAGATTATCTGATTACAACCGCACCGGGGGCTGTTTCCGACGCGCTTGCATACGTAACTTGTGCTTTATCGCAGTCCGTATTTCACTGTATTAAGTTGAACTGATATTATTAGGAAAACGTGTTGTGTACTTTTGTCAAGTATTTATCGGGACGTTTTTAACGGTCCATATTGGCCTAAGGCTAAGGTAGCCTGCGTTTCTGGGCGATAATATGTAGATTTAACTAGCGCCGCGAAGCGCACTGAGTGAGCGAGACTGAGAGGACTTGTGGTTGTGCTGTGGTGTGTTGACATGCAGTTCTGATCACTATTCCGGCGCAAAAATACAGCGTACGTTTTTAGGACATGAACACGCTTCATCAGTACATTTGACGTCTTGGTGAGCAGATAACATCGTCATCGATTCATCGTACATCACTACTGTCTACACTGCAGTCTACACTGTACATGCAATGTATGCGAGATCATAGACATAGTTCAAGTTGCCCTCATGTCAATTTATCAATGTTTTCGTTTTTTTTTATAACCCAGATGGCTTGTTTTATGTATCATAATCTTCAGTTTGTCACCATCAGTCTACTATTTTCGCTCCCTCCCAGTCTATGATGTGTCAAATGTACTAATGAAGCTTGTGTGGTGCGCATGCATATAGGCCTCTACAAGTTAACTGACATCTTTGATCTATTAAAAAAGAAATAGAATAAAAATGAACTACTCTGAAGAATGTTCAGTTACCTTTACCTAGTCCTAGATATGACTGTCTACATATTAACGGAGTAAGTACCTGGGGTGTTTCTCTTTCCGAATGAAGTAAACTCATGAAGTGGATATGATGGAGCAGACATCCTCGACCTTGGAACTGCGACTGCCCACTATGTTGCTGGATGTGTGCTGCAATGTAACGGCAGATCAAACTGGCAACTCTCGGAGGCTTAGAGCAGTCACAGCAGGAGGCAAGTTTTGTGAACTTAATTGATGTCCAGTTATAGCATACTAGTTGAGATACCCCAGCATAGCACACCAAGAAAGACACCTATTAATGTTTGCAAGTTAACACCACCTGTAGATCGGAGATTAAACAATGCCCAAAGATAGCTCAAATGTTCCACCATGCCTACAAAAATTCAGTCCCATACGTACAAAACTGATGGAGGTATGGCAGGTATGCTCTGACAGAACGACACAGACTTGCACTCTGTTTTATAATATTATAGGAAATATTTAATAATGACATGCATCATGCACTGTTTATGCAAACATGCCCACATTTCCATAACACATGCACTCAAACAAGATATTTACCTAGTTGACTTGGAAATGTCCTTCATTTGTCCATACAGCTTACAAAATGTGTTTGGTTAGACATGTTGTGTTGATTACTTTTATTTTCTGAGATTGATCTAAGAACTTTGGTCCACCGAGCAGTTTTACATAACTTAACGGAAAAACCTTAGATTTCAAATTTATATAATAACAAACGTCCTTTACATATAATGTAGGAAACTTTCTTCTGTATCTATGTGTATGTAACTCCATCTTGAGGATGGATATTTCTGATTGTGGGTATAATTATGGGTAATGAACTTTACTACAGCAAAATTAATTATAAATTAGGCCTAAGTAACAGTGCCAATTTAGATTAAATGCATTTTTGCCAACTGGTATAAATATGGATAATGTACTTTCCAGATTTGCTTGTGATAAAGTAGGCCTAACAATGCCATTTCAGCTTAAGTGCAGAAACAATAGAATTGTGTCCTGCGGCGTTACTATTCATAGAACTGTAACCAGCAAACGTCATGTTTACAGTGGATTTAATTTGATTTTCAGGGGAAGATGTAGAAATAAGTGTAAGATGCGAGAAGGAGTGGATTCTACTGTTATTCCAAGGTTAGTTCATTAGTATTTGGTTTCAAGACTCGGTTGGGTGCGGTGGTCTAGCAATTGATCGCCGGAGTGTCAAATAAGAGGATGTGGTTCGATTCCACCTGCCGCTGTTTCGAAACTTAGCCATTGGACTTCCTGTTTCAATTTATGCAAATCACAGTTGAAGCAGCATTGTCATTGTGACTGTTTCTCTCAGGAGGTTGATACATCGTCACGCATTTCTGTGTTGAGCTGTTCTTACTTGGTCTTCAAGACCCTTCATACCTCCTGTAGCCCACCCATGCTTTGATGTTGTTTCATATTGTTTGTCCATGTGGGTTTTTCTTCTTTCTCTGCCTCTTGTGCCATGAATGATTCTTCCCTGTAATATATCCCATTCGATTCTTTCTTTTCTGATGATGTGACCAACAATTACAGTTTATTGCCACACAGCCACAATACAGAATGACAGGCCTGAGAACATTAAAGATCTTCTCAAATCACTCGAGAAACATTTAAGAACATAGCATTTTAAATGTGTGCACAATTAACATGATTACATAATTTAACTATTAACTTTAATTTGTATTTTTTGTTATATACACAGCTGTACTAATAATTGTAAAGTTTTGTGTGTGTTTATATAGTTGTGTATAGTAATAGTAATATTATGTATACACTGTATGTATGTTTTATAGATTTATGATGTTTAAATCATTACTATTGTAATATTGTTTGTTTCTGTATTATATTAATTGAAAAATTACTTCTAAAACTTACCCACACAAGTATGTTGTCACACTAATTTGTGAGGCCAGCTTTGATTGTTAGAATTGTTTATTGTAAATGAGTTTTAATGATGTACTGTAATATAATTGACAGGAGCAGCAGGGAGCATTATTGATGTTCTCAATGACCAGTGGAGATGTTCCATTGAAAGCATCAATGTCATGCCACAGCCAAGTCTCAGAACAAACGTTGCACAGAGTCTTTCTGCAGCTAAGTGTCAGCCCAGGATATCTGATCATTCTGCTACAGGAGTGGAAGAAAATGGGGAAACTACTTGCAAGAAACCTGCAGCAACAGATGTCTTGGTGCACCAGGCATTAGTGCATAATCAGGCATTAGTGCATCGGACATCAGAACAGCAGCAGTCAGAGAAGCATGTGACATCAAACCAGATGAAAACCGAGAGTGGACAGTTACGAAGAAAGTCACAACGTGTGCAGGAAAGAGAGCAAAGGTTGTCCACAGATGTTGCTGAAGTAGACGGGGGAAATGCAGCACTCAATAAAACAGGTATTGTTATAAAATTAATGCTTGCGCACAGTTCATGTTCAATGCTTGCTTTTAAGTCAGTTTAACATTAAAAGCACTGCACATAACTCCATGAGGGAATAATATTACTGTTGGTTTTTTCTTCTTGGGCTCTTTCAGGTAAAGGGTAAACAAGTCCATACAGCAGAAATATTTTTTCCTTTTTAAACTTACTTTTAATGGTAATATAATATATCTTCATGCAATTTTGACCTTGTCCTTAAATATAAAACATTCTTAAAAATAACATTATAAATTGTATTGCTTATAACAATAAAGAATCAAATTAAATGTATCTGATTAGACATAAATAAGGATGGCTAATGTCATTTTTATCGTGCATGAAATCGGCTGGACTTAGCATATTACCTTTAATGCTTATTTAATTACTGTATGTGTTCGTATTTCTAATGTAAAACATGTTGAATAGTTCTTAACACATTTTCATGCTATATAAGTATTGTATTTTTATTATTTTTAATTTATTTCCAGACTTTGTTTACCCATCACTCATGTTTTCAGGCACCCGAGGCATGCATGCAAAGATAAGTAAACGAACACAAAACTGTTGTAAGAATTCACAAAAGCAGAAGAAACCAACAGCACATAGAGTCTTTATGTGTGGTGTTAGCAGTGAATCAGTGATGGATGATGCAGATCACTCCTGCATGGGGATTGATCAGTCTGATGCCAGTGTAGATGAAGACCTCATTGAAGACACCTCACCACTAGGGGGTGCTGGAGACAACCAGTTACACATGAAGCGTATCAAGGATGTTGACAACGAGGAAGATAATCGGACCGAGGTCGTCAGAACAGCGAGGAAGAAACGTCGTACTATCACTGACCCAAACGTCCAGCCATATCTATGTCCAGAGTGTGGCCATCCTTTTATAGTTGCCATATCGTTGATGAAGCACATAGCCTCGACGCACCGTCAGTTGCCAAACTACACTGCGATCGTGAATGCAGCAGAGGACATGCGCGCCAGTCGATTGAAAGCCGCTAGCGCCATCTCCGTGTCCTGCCCGGTGTGCCAGCGAGACATGCGAGGTACACGTGTATTCATGCACATGCGTAAGTTTCACGAGGACGACAACGATTTCGACTCGCTCATGATGCTCACAAAAAAGCAGTACTATGTTGAGCGTGAGCGTGTCTATCAGTTGAACGACTGGGGGCGGGAGAGAGTGCCATGTCCTCATTGCGGCGTGGCACGCGCCCGACGTCGGTTGTCACATCACATCAACTACCAGTGCAAAGAGAACGCAGAACGGCGTAAGTTCCTGCGGTGTCGCCATTGTGGCTATGGCACACACCGTACTGACAGACTCGCGCAACACATGAAACTACACCAGGACGGAACAAACTTCATCTGTGACCACTGTGGCAAAAGGTGAATGCAATTAGTTGCTACAGTTGAGCATCACTTCATGGTCACCTTGGTAATACAGCCACCTCACAATTAAGGTCACCCTAGGAGTCTCAAATTATTTTTTCATAACAATAATGCATAGGAAATTAGTCCTGCTAATATGGTCACCTCACTATTCAGGTCACATTTGCCCATTCCCGATGTTGACCTTAATAGTGAGGTTCCACTGTACTTGACACGCATAGGTACATTTGACCCTCATTGACCTCCTGGATGTCAAACCCTTCTATCTTTGTTTATCCAAGCAGTTTGGTTGTCCATGGTCTTTCTCTTTGTCTTTTAAAGTCTTGCTTGAAGTTGAAAGCTATCTTAACAAGGTTTTTGCAACGGTATTCAACAATTATGCCCAAAGATGGATTCAGAAGTGAATGTCTCCTCTCTGATCTGGTTATTCTGTAGTACATACCGGTATGTCTGCCCTGGTAACACCATGGGTGTTAGTTAGCACAAAAAAAGTACAAGTATATTTTGAATGTGTGGGGCCAACAAGGAAATGACTGACCATTATAATAATAATCAGCCCAAAACTACTGTTGGAAATAGTAGAACAAATTAGCATACCACTTGCAACAGTTTTCAATTTGTGATTAGAAGAGGGAGTGGTTCCTTTAGAATGGAAAGAAGCAAACATTATACCGTTATTTAAAAAAGGTTCCAGAAACAACTTTGGACGATGATATAACAAGCCATGTGTTGAAATTTGCGGATGATACAAAATTGTTTAGAAGGATTAAACGTGATGGAGATAGACAGCATTTACAAGATGATCTTGACGCTTGACAGGTTGATAAAATGGTCTGAAAAGTGGCAAATGTTGTTCAGTTTTGGGAAATGTAAATGCCTCCACACAGGACATGGGAACGAAGATGTACAATGGGAGGTTCTGTACTAAGTACTACTGTAAAAGAAAAGAAGTTGAGGTTAACCATTAGTGCTGATATGAAGGTTTCAGAGCAGTGCAGTATTGCCACTTCAAAGGGAAATCAAATCCTTGGATTAATTAGGTGAAACATAACATATAAGGAAAAAGAGCTAATAATACTGCTGTACAAAACAATAGTTAGGCCTCGTTTAGAATATTGTATTCAAGCATAGAGGCCATATAGCAGGAAGGACCTAGATATGGTGTACAGAGGAGAGTAACTAAAATGATACCAAAACTGAGGGATCTTAGTTACGAAATACGCCTAAAAATGTGGTTTAACAGCACTAGAGAACAGGAGATTGAGAGGAGATCAGATGGAAGTGTTTAAAATATTGAATGGTTATGAAAATATTGATAGAAATGTTTTTTTCTCTCGGTTATGAAAGATAGAAAGACCAGAGGACATGGAGTCACATAGTAAAGGAGAAGTGTAGATTAGATATAAGAAAGTTCTCATTCTCACAAAGGACTGTAAATGAATGGAACAGATTATTTTCTGATTGTGTTGGTGCTAGTAGCGTGAATATGTTTAAAAATAAAATTGACACACACCTTAAAAGGGCGGGATATACGTAGATAAAAAGTATTGGACTTTCGATAAGTCAAAAGGCTTCCTTGAACACCTGCCATCTAGAGTTAATTTTCTGGATGGCAATCTTGTTAAATCTAATAATAATTGTGTTTATTTTTCCAACAAGAACAATACACAAAGTGTGATACATCAAGAAATAGTTATGTTAAAAAAAATAGTGAAGAGAAAATTCTTATATTTTTATACCCCTATGAATTATCTGCTTACAACACATGACAAAGGTTACATAAATACACATTAATAATAGTAATTGTTGTGATAATCGGTATTTTATATTGACTTGCAGCAGTTTTTTAGCAGTGACATGTATTTTTTACATATTGTTGATAATGCACCATTCAATTTCTCCACTGAAAAAAGTAAATAACGTGTTGTAATATTGTGTTGTGTGTTGCAGGTATGTGATGTGTGTTGTAGGTGTATGATGTGTGTTGCAGGTATGTGATGTGTGTTGCAGGTTTATGATGTGTGTTGCAGGTATGTGATGTGTGTTACAGGCATGTGATGTGTGTTGCAGGTATGTGATGTGTGTTGCAGATGTGTGATGTGTGTTGCAGGTGTATGATGTGTGTTGCAGGTATGTGATGTGTGTTGCAGGCATGTGATGTGTGTTGCAGGTATGTGATGTGTGTTGCAGATGTGTGATGTGTGTTGCAGGTGTATGATGTGTGTTGCAGGTATGTGATGTGTGTTGCAGGCGTGTGATGTGTGTTGCAGGTATGTGATGTGTGTTGCAGGTGTATGATGTGTGTTGCAGGTATGTGATGTGTGTTGCAGGTGTGTGATGTGTGTTGCAGGTATGTGATGTGTGTTGCAGGTTTATGATGTGTGTTGCAGGTATGTGATGAGTGTTGCAGGTATGTGATGTGTGTTGCAGGTATGTGATGTGTGTTGCAGGCATGTGATGTGTGTTGCAGGCATGTGATGTGTGTTGCAGATGTGTGATGTGTGTTGCAGGTGTATGATGTGTGTTGCAGGTATGTGATGTGTGTTGCAGGTATGTGTCTGAGGCAGGTCTTACCGTCCACTTACGACAGAAGCATCAGGAGGCAAAGAGAAATCCAATCTTAAGTCACTCATGTCCCATGTGTAGAAAGACGTTTATTCACAAATCTCGTTTGAAGAAGCACATGACCATTCATGCAGGTAAACTACAGTTGTAATGTCTCCACCCCTCTTCAGCCAGTGTTGGTGGGAGTACTATATATTTATATATAAATACTACACTATCTGTCTGTCATTTTCGTAGTTCTTGATCATGGGAACCAGATGCTTGCCCTGTTGCTTATTACGGCATTGCAAGCAGCAAATCATAATTTTAACGTAACTCCAGTGGCATGTCTGTGGAATGACTGTCCACTGGAACAAGTAACTCCAGTGGGCAGTGGCGCTGTTTGTGGAATGACTGTCCACTGGAACAAGTAACTCCAGTGGGCAGTGGCGCTGTTTGTGGAATGACTGTCCACTGGAACAAGTAACTCCAGTGGCGTGTCTGTGGAATGTCTGTCCACTGGAACAAGTAACTCCAGTGGGCAGTGGCGCTGTTTGTGGAATAACTGTCCACTGGAACAAGTAACTCCAGTTGCGCTGTTTGTGGAATGACTGTCCACAGGAACAAGTAACTCCAGCTCCAGTGGCGCTGTCTGGAATGACTGTCCACTGGAACAAGTAACTCCAGTTGCGCTGTCTGTGGAATGACTGTCCACAGGAACAAGTAACTCCAGTGGCGCTGTCTGGAATGACTGTCCACAGGAACAAGTAACTCCAGTGGCGTGTCTGTGGAATGTCTGTCCACTGGAACAAGTAACTCCAGTGGGCAGTGGCGTGTCTGTGGAATGACTGTCCACTGGAACAAGTAACTCCAGTGGCGTGTCTGTGGAATGTCTGTCCACTGGAACAAGTAACTCCAGTGGGCAGTGGCGCTGTTTGTGGAATGACTGTCCACTGGAACAAGTAACTCCAGTGGCGTGTCTGTGGAATGACTGTCCACAGGAACAAGTAACTCCAGCTCCAGTGGCGCTGTCTGGAATGACTGTCCACTGGAACAAGTAACTCCAGTGGCGTGTCTGTGGAATGACTGTCCACTGGAATAAGTAACTCCAGTGGCGCTGTCTGTGGAATGACTGTCCACTGGAATAAGTAACTCCAGTGACGCTGTCTGTGGAATGACTGTCCACTGGAACAAGTAACTCCAGTGGCGTGTTTGTGGAATGACTGTCCACTGGAATAAGTAACTCCAGTGACGCTGTCTGTGGAATGACTGTCCACTGGAACAAGTAACTCCAGTGGCGCTGTCTGGAATGACTGTCCACTGGAATAAGTAACTCCAGTGGCGTCTCTGTGGAATGACTGTCCACTGGAATAAGTAACTCCAGTGGCGCTGTCTGGAATGACTGTCCACTGGAACAAGTAACTCCAGTGGCGTGTCTGTGGAATGACTGTCCACTGGAATAAGTAACTCCAGTGGCGTGTCTGGAATGACTGTCCACTGGAACAAGTAACTCCAGTGGCGCTGTCTGGAATGACTGTCCACTGGAATAAGTAACTCCAGTGGCGTGTCTGTGGAATGACTGTCCACTGGAACAAGTAACTCCAGTTGCGCTGTCTATGGAATGACTGTCCACAGGAACAAGTAACTCCAGTGGCGCTGTCTGTGGAATGACTGTCCACTGGAACAAGTAAAGAACTCAAAATAATTACCTTTGTGTTTGTTAAACGCGCCACCAATTGGTTAGTTAATGGCCAATGGTCCAACGAACCGTATAAATATTAGAAAGACGTGAGTGTCGCGCTGTTGTGATTATATACAAACTGGATGAAATTGGTGATTATACACAACTGGGATGTGGTGCAGGTTAAAATAATTAAAAAAATTAAATTGTATATACAAGTAGTGCTACACTGTGGTGCCTGGGGGGAGGTAGACTGCTCCAAAGTTAACATATTAATATAAGGTTATTATTTTGAAGTGTTCTATGGTTTTGTTGCGACAGACGACCGGTGCCACGTGTGTGACGTCTGTGGGAAGACGTTCAAGGACCGAGGGACTATGAGCACCCATCGCCGCACGCAGCATCTCGGCCAGTACCGCTACCACTGCAACCGTTGCGGTCACGGGGTCGAGAAACGCAGCTATCTTCACACGCATCGATGTCACATCGATGCGTCGAACACAGCACAGGTGGCCGAACTACCTGTGACTGGTGAACATTCCGTCGTCGTCATGGCAATGCAATCGGAGGTTGACGAAATCGGGAGAAATCTTGCCATGAAGGTTGACAATGTGATCTTTAGCACAGATATATTGGCCGTGGATGATACCGATAGATTGTCACAGGATCTCACGTAGAATCAAGTCTCAATTGACAGATCCAGTATGTTGCTGTTTATCTTCGTAATGATCATAATTATGCATGTGACCTCCATCAAGCTGTACCCACCAAAAATGTTCACAATATGTGCATTACATTACAAGAATAACATGGCATCTGCTAAATATATCTTTCCTGCAAGCAGTTCTCACTTAACCAATATTGTCCTATGTTGTTGTTTAAAAAAAAAAGTAGCCAGATGTTCAACAAATATATGATGCAATGTCCAGCAGCTACACATGTTTGGCATTCTTTATGATGTTTTGGTGGACCTTGTTGCTAGGCAGTAGGCCACGTGATGGATAGGTCAATTGACCCAGTCTCGTATAAGGTGAAGGTGTACTTCTTGGCTTAAATTCTTTACACCACTACATTTTTTACCTGATTGTTTCTATATCTATGTATTCATTCTATTACAGTATGTCATAAAATTTTAGTGTAAACATTTACAGAGATTTGTATCAAATAGTGCATTTTATGGCATTTTTACTGTTCAGAATAGTGCTTCAAACTGAATCAGTGTCTGTTGTGAATAGATCTACAGTGCACTTGTGAAATGCAGTAATTATTGCTCCAAAACACAAGCTACGCTAGCCTATATGCAAGAATTTTCTTTAACGGTGTAAATAATGTAGACCTGTGTACACCTTTACCCTTGTACTTATAGGATTAGCCCCAGTTATGCAATTTGTTGCATGCAAACAAAATGAAGTGTGCCTTAATTGTTATTTATTACGTTTGTGTAATTGCAACAACTACATACAGTGCATTACCATTACATTGTTTCAAATAACGAATTAATTCATTTGCGAGCCAGGGTGGTAGTTATGCAGCATTATAATGCACATGTGTTTACAGTAAATACCAGTGTTGAACTCTAAAGTTACAAGGTAGCTCCACTTCACTGTAAGTAAATTGGGTTACGTATGGGTGACAAAGTCGTATTCACACTAAACACGAGCCAGTAGCAATGCAGCACTATACTACACTATGCCTGGCATAACACAAATTTTAAGAACGACAAGTACGAAGAGGGTGGACAGAAGAAGGATCAATGACCTGAGGTTGGTATGTGGTAGAGCCTATCGGGAAAATTGGTGAGAAGCCGGATGAAATTAACTGGCCACTTGGCAAGAATGAATACTGGCAAACTTGCAAAGAGAATAGAGGTGAAAAACATCAATGATGCAGGAAAAGGGAAGACCACAGCTGAGGTGGGAGGGCCGCATGAAGAGGGATCTGAGGAGATGGAGGAGGAGGAAATGTGAAGTAGCTAGTGGTTGCTGCAGTCCCTAAACGCCTTAATCTCAAATGTCGTAATTTCATTGGAAGGCGCCACGGTTTGACAGTTTGCCTGTAACTAATGCGTCAAACGGTGGCGCCACACCACGGAGTTTGGATACATTAATTCATGCCGCAGGATGGCGATAATGTATGGTTTGTTTACCTGGAGAATTCGCTACAATGTAGGTCACGGAGCACTGATTATACATTAGACTGTAGGTCGGTGGTCACGAGGACACCGAGAAGACTCAAGTCGGTCGTTTCAACACTCGATCGTAGGTGTGATATTTGTGTTGTGAACAACGTAAACAACCCGCAGTTACATTAGTGACTACCCAGGGTGCTATGCGTATGGGGAAGTGTGCGCGAGCACTATATTCTATAACTGTGGGGTCTATTGTGGAAGCAAAACCCAAAAAGTAATGGCTTTCGGGGTTGCACTTGCTAGCATTAAATCTGAGGCAGAAGAGCGTCACACCTGCATGACGTCATTCTTCTTGGCATACGTGCTCGGGCAAGCAAACGTCAGATGACAGCGTCATAAAAACGAGTCCGCGCCTTAAAAAAACAAGGTTTTTGGAGAGCGTTTTGGCGAGCTCCAAGCCCAAACCAAAGGGATGCAATTCGAGGTATTTTTAGAGCGTGAAGGTGGGTGTTATTTGGCGAGCCACGGGGGAGGGGGGGGGGGCAATTGGAGGGTTTTAGAGTCTCGGGGGAGGGGGTGCGAATCGAGGTTTTTGGCGAGCCTCTGTCAAGGGGGTTGTCACTAGGAGGTTTTTGGAGAGCCTCAACACCCCCCAAATATTCCCCAAGTTCGACGCCATGTGAACATCGATCACTTCACCTGTACGCAACACAACGAGTTAGTGAAAAGTTTGAATATTGCTGCACTAAGCCCGACCTGCATTGTACCAGGATCAATAGTATGAAGTGTACTGCATTGTCTGCAAACATAGTAATAATGAAATAACTTCTTTAGCGCCAATATCCTCAGATCAGTGGCGCAATAAAACTAAAGATTAAGGTTATATGCAATCTCGTAATCGTGAAATCGCAATGTGAAAGTCGTCAACAGATGGATGGAATTGCTAGGAAGTTAAGGAGGATATGCAGTATTCAGATAGGTTTTTATATGATGCCGAAATTAAACTACATTTTTTGCAGACAATGCTGACAGGGAGTGAATTCCACAGTAGGTGGGGCAACCGAGAAGGCTCGAGTTTCAGCGTTTGTCTGAAATCTGGGAATAAAAAAACAACCAGACCTACATTTATCAGTTTAAAAATCATTATGAAAGAATTCTCCTATAAAAATATGAAAGTTTGGATTATTATCATTAAAGTTTGTAGTAATAACAATAATCAGTCTTGTTATTACATATGTTCTAAGTACTGAGTGAAGTATAATTATGTATCCAATATACATAGCAATTTGTATGTGAATGTTGCAACACTGTAATTCTAGTCATTTGTGTATGTAGTATAAGAAATGAGATTATAAATTATTAATAGGGAATGCAAATTGTAAGTTTTTAACTTTTTGCATTTCTTTTCAACACACCTGTAAATTGTTTTCATGATTGTATAGAGTTTATAGTGTAGGCCACTGTGTTACAGAAAATGCTTTCGTGCAGAATTTTTATTAAAAGCAAACTTTTATTTGACTTAATATCTTTGGGTAGTATAAGTCTAAAATAATTAGGGTGGCAATTTTTTCAAACAGGATATGGTTACCAAATTGAAGATGGACGTCAGCGTACGTTTGGCTTGATTTTACATCATATTATTAATTTAAATATTTTTACATGGTTAGAATGGTGCCTGAAGACTGTACAATTGAAAATACCCATTTTATTAGTGTGTATATTATTCATATATAATGTGAGCATTAGTAGATAGCCGCCATCTTTAATGGAAAGATGGCGGTCGCAAGAAATTGTGAATTACCTACTGTAGTATTGTTGTGCCCAATCTTTGTTGTTCTATTACGGATAACATTTTATTTGCTTTAATTATTCCAACATCATTTCATAACGTTTTTGAAAAACGTACTTCTGTAAATGTTTTATAACTTTCAATGTATTATAAAGGTTGGACAAATTTTCGTGTTAGCAACATTGATATGTCTATGTAACAACTAAACATAATTTATGTACATTCAAAAACCTGCAATTTGTGTATGTAATCGGTGCATTTTATTATGCATTACATTAGCCATATCATTAATAGTTCTGACACAATCATTTGTATTGCAGTATATGTTGGGAAACATGTTGTATCAATCACTAGAGGCACACATGCTTACGTTGGTTACTTTATACAACCTGTACTTTAACCATTTCTTGGGAACGGATCCGGAAGAGAAGGCATTCTTGAAGGAGTCATCTACTCGTCTGAGAGAAGCATACCAGAGAGATGTCAGCATGGGCACAGAAAGGGGAAAACATCTCTATGATGCCATCACAAAAAACATGACAATGTTTGAGTCACGTGATCTGTTCAACAAACTTGACCAATTTGAAGGAAGTGTGAACCATATCCAACACTTCCTTCTCAACTACATGAAGCAGTATGAGACAATCCTTAAATTTGTTAGAAGTACTAGACAAAGAGTTATTCTGCTGCAGATGGAAAGCATTGAGTCTCTTGTCAAATACTTCTTTTCCCATGATCACCTGAACTATATTCGCTTGCTACCCCTGTATATCTCAACAATGCAGGAAACAGAAAAGCTGCATCCGGACATCTGGGCTCTGAGTTCATGAGACGGAACTTCTGTGGGACGAAAGGGATTGCTGGATTTTCATCAATAACCCCAGATCATGGGATTGAACACGAGAACCGCACACTTAAGGTGATTGGAGGAATTATAGGAATTACCCAAAATGAGAGGGCTCGAGATAAGTTCTTTGTCATTGCGCATGAGACGATGGGTTTGTGAAAGAACATGGCATGGATAGTACACTAGAACGCAGCATCATGAGATCACAGGAGGAAAGCTCTCCCGAATAACGAACAATGCCACCGAACTCGCAAGTATATTTGTCGAACATGGAAACCCATTTAAGGTAGATGAGGCAGATGAGGATAATATGTACAGCCTCCTTACCAGTGAAGTTATGGATGAGAAGGTGACCAAAGATATCTTATGTCGTGACGACATTGGACAATATATGTTTGAGGAATTTGTCAAAGAATGTTTAACACATGGAAATCTTTCTGTGTGGGACCCAATGAAGAGAAAGAAGCTCGGAACATTCAAAAGTGCAAATGCAACAACATAAGTAAGAGCGGGTGACAAGCTGGTTAAAATCAAAGAAGAACGGTGTCTAATGCAGAGGTACATCGTTATATCAAGAAGCCGTCCAGACCTTGATCTAAAGAAGGGCATCGGAACTTTTGAATTTGGCCTAGTTCCACGATCTATATTCGCATCGGATGGATCACTGTTGTTGGCGTATGACAAGGCGACGATTCTCCATCATCCGGAGAAAGATGCAACATCGCAATATATGGAAACTGATGCTGGAAGCCAAACTACAAGTTCAAGAGTAATCATAATCGATGGCATGGCACTGGTGAATTCAGTTTCCAAAACGGATTACATGAAGACATGCTATGACTTCGCTCAATCCTTCCTTGAGAAACTCATCAACTTGGTAATAAATTATGACGAAGTTAGGTTGGTGTTTGATAGGTATATAAACACCTCTCCCAAAGAACAAATCAGGAAAAAGAGGACAAAGGGAAAGTCAACGTACTACCACGTCGAGGACAGCACATTTATCCAGAATATTTCGCTGAAGGATCTCCTCTCAAATGTCAAAACTAAGGCAGAACTTACAGAATATCTAGCTACCAAATGTCTAGATCATAACAAGAGTCTTGGCAACATGTTGAAGAAATTCATTGTGACACCCGGAAGAGAATGCAAGAGGAATTTCCAAGTTCCAAACACCCTAATGACTCACAATCACGAGGAGGCAGATGCCTTCCTGTTGCTGCATGCACTTACAGTAGACACATATGCAGAAGTTGTGATTGATTCGCCAGACACGTATGTCTTCCTGCTGATGGTACAAATGTACCCAAGCCTTCCAGTAGCAACAAGCTTTCTTGCTGGAAAGGGCAAGATGAAGAGAACAATTGCAATGCAATCTATTTATGAAATGCAAGGAACCAGAAGGCTCAACTTTGATATTAGGCTTCCATGCTTTTACGGGGTCTGACATGTGTGGTAGATTTGCTGGTAGAACGACGGAGTTGTGCTTCAAGGTGTTCATGGCTTGCGATGATGAAATTCTAGAAGCATTGGCATCATTAGGGAGATGATCCAGGTCCACAAAACATGCTCACAATTGGAACGATTTGTCTGCATGCTTTACATATCCAAAGTATACACCAAAGTGAATGAGCTCCGTTGGTTCTTATACTTTACAGATCCAAAGTATACACCAAAGTGAATGAGCTCCGTTGGTTCTTATATTCAAATCATGCAGCTGAGGAAGAGAGTCTTCCTCCAACAAGAGATTCGTTTATTCCACATATTCGTCGGGCACATTACATAACAATGCTTTGGAGGAAAGCTGGCGAAGGTCATCAATCCCTCCCGTCTCCAGCTGAGTGTGTTTGGAGCTACAATTCAGCTGCGCGTCATTTTGTTCCTCTCCGACGTATGAATCCACCGGCCCCTGAAGCAGTCATGCAGTCAGTCAAGTGTGGATGTAAACGTTGGTGTAAGGGGAAATGCAGTTGTATTATTGACAATATTCCATGCACTCAGGTATGTGGCTGCCAGTGATTTAGCTGCAGCAACACTTGCACCAATGAGCAAATTGACTCAACCGGTGACGATGGTGTTTGAGGTTGGAGAGTCAGTGGACACTTAAAGTACGAATTAGTTAACTGTTCAAATGGAACTAGTTACGGTTCTGTTATTTCAGGCATGTACGTTGTAAGGTGCTTGTTCATTTGAAATAAATAGTTTAATGCACGCATAGTATCGGAAATTTCTTTTCAAAGTATACTATTACGCATAGATTTTGTTTTGACATAACAGCTACTTATAATATTTCTCGGCAGCCATTTTGAAACTACAAATCGTGGTCGTAGCCTTCCTAATCCATAGTTTTTTTTTCTGTTTATGTATCTGTCGATATAAAATGGCTATCATATCTATAGCTTATAGACACCTATCCCGGAATATTATGATGTCGTCATCTTAAAGCGAACTATCCCTGGAAAAGTGTCCATGTTTAATCTGCCGGCCATCTTGAAATTGCCGCCCTATTTAAAAAAGCATGTGTAACTGAAATACTATTAGAGTATATAACGTATCATTAGCAATACAAAATTAAGATTGAGTATTGCAATACGGTAAGTAGTAATTAGCTCTTTTTGTGCAACCACCATTTTGAAATTCAAGATGGCGGCTACCTAATGTCGCTCACATATATCTAAACACTATACATCTGATATATAAATGGGTATTGTTAATGCCATGGGCAGCAGGCACCATTATTGATATGTTAGGAATTATTTAAAATAGCATTATGCTGAAAACGGTGTAGTTTATATGGTGGTGGCCATCTTGAATGTTGGTAAACTTATCCTGCTTAGACAAATTGCCACCCTACCTGTTTTCAACTTTATAACGCGTAGATTCAAAATCAAGTGAAAGTTTGCTTTTAACAAACATTCTGCACGAAATTACACAAAGGCCCACACTATTACACCAGCATTCACATTATAGGTTCAGTTTGATATGTTATATATGAGTTCAAATTATATATATGTTTGTTGAATAAAATTCAGTTAAAAAAAGTAGATTAAAACCAGGCGACCGCATCGGTCTAGGCATTCTTGCAGGAGGTGAGCATTGGCTGAAGGTATACAGGTTGTTTTAGATTGACATATCAATATATTTACAAGAACATGGACTTCTTACTGTCTAAACCTATAGTAATACGTACTGTAAACAGTAAATATAATTATAAATGGAGCCTGACGCCCAGAGGGACACCGCAAAATCTTCCAGCATTCTCCATCTGAAACGATATACGTCAAGTTGAATAGCAAATTAATGTGAGCAATTTATATATGTATACCATGTCATCGTTTTATTCTTTGAAAAAGTCAATTTTAGTTTCATTTGTGCGAGTCATTCTCAATAAATATTTCAAATTTTATTAATGTGAAGCTCAACATGTTATATCATATTCCTTTAAAATGAACACGGTGGCAGCAACCAGCGACTAGCGACCACAAGTGTAACTGATTGAACATAACAGTGTCAATATGCATACCAAACAAACACTGCAGCGGCCGTTGTGTTATTACTACCGAACATAATGCCAAAATTCCTCCAAATCCACACCACACGGGAACGACCTTGTAACACGGGCAAGACACGTAGGGGCCTAATGAATGTGTACCTATTTCTTCGTACGAAGCTTGGTAATAAAGCGTTACCCAGTGCAATTCGATGTCATTGATAGGCCTAATGGTGCCTTGATACAATGAAAATGCTTTGTTTTCACGCAGTTGCTCTTCCACGATGGTCGTGAAGACGGTAGCGGTGGTCGGGGCTGGAGCCAGTGGCATCGCCGCCCTCAAAGCTTGCCTCGATGAACAACTCTCGCCCGTTTGTTTTGAACAATCATCGAACGTCGGGGGCCTGTGGTTCTACCGCGACGATGTACCTCCTGGCCAAGGCTGCGTCGCCAAGACCACGACGTCGAACACGAGCAAGGAGTTGACGTCCTTCAGCGACTTCCCCATGCCAAAGGAGTTCCCAAACTACCCCCACAACGTCGAGATGCAGCGCTACATGGAGCTGTATATGGAACACTTCGACTTGAGACGTCACATTCGGTTTGATCACGAGGTTGTCCGCGTAACTCCAGCGGCCGACTATGATGACACAGGTCGGTGGACCGTGGAGGTTAAGGATAGGAAGAGCGGAGACGTAACACGGGAAGACTACGACGCTGTGATGGTCGGTAACGGTCATCACTGGGAGCCGAATCGACCTCGTCTCGACGGGGAGGACGTGTTCAAGGGGAGGGTGATTCACTCATTGGCGTACCGCGACCACAGAGGCTACGAGGACAAGAAAGTGGTCGTCGTTGGAATCGGGAACACGGGAGGTGATATCGCCATCGATCTTAGTCGGATCGCCAAGCAGGTACGTGCCGCAATGTGTTTCCATATACATCATCTGGCTCTCGCGCACAGACAATGTCTTCTTAGCATTTAGATTTTTAGAAGGATGCAGTCTGCTCCTATATTTTCATTTATTAATTAATATAATGTTCTTAAAACTATAATAACTATGTTGAAGGTATACTGCCCGCCAAATTGTGTTTAGTAGGCCGCAACAAAGTTCGCAATTTGGAAGATACGCCCTCGGAGCATGTTCAAATGGTAAATAAAACATCCTGTTTCAAAACCAAGCTTTAATGACCATAATGCCGAGACGGGTTAAATTAACCACAATACCGTTTGATGTTCAACAAGTTCAGATTATCCCACATTCAACACAGCGTAAATGCTGTTACAAATTACTACGTTGTCTAATTACGGGTAGAGAAACACTCTGCCTCCCTTTAATACGATACAATTTCTCTCAGGCGGGAGAAATTAAGGCACTCTAGAAAAAAAACAGAGCAAATAAAAACTCGTAACTGAACAACTGTAACTGCCTTTGTGCTTTCTGAAATACATCGCCAGTGTCGCGAGAGTGGTGTTCCGGTTATCTGCTCCTTCCCGAACGCGTTATATGGCGCAAAACCACATTTAGTGTTCGCCCGTCATT
This sequence comes from Paraescarpia echinospica, assembly GCA_020002185.1. NCBI lineage: Eukaryota > Metazoa > Annelida > Polychaeta > Sabellida > Siboglinidae > Paraescarpia > Paraescarpia echinospica. Next base: position 42,112,976 of record CM034540.1, on the reverse strand, counting down.
ACTGAAAGAGTTCCCTTGAAAATAGGGTTTTGGTGTGACGTGTGTATTTTGTTCGAGCACTTTTACATGAGCACTTTCTCATGCGCTGAGAAAGTTTAAGAACATCTGTAATATCTAACTAAAATCTCCTTCCAGCACAGGATAGATTATAATGGCCGCCTATGTAAAATCTAATGTGGTCATACCCAATATGTTCTGTGTCAGGTGTACATAAGCACGCGGCGAGGAGCCTGGGTCGTGAAGCGTATTGGAGGCGGAGGGGTACCGATGGACGTGATCGGCATGCGCCGGTTCATCTTCGACATCCTGGAGCGCATGCCGATGGGATGGTTGAACTCGCTGACGGAGTCGTTCGTAAACAAGGCGTTCGACCATGAGCTCTACGGCCTCCGCCCGAAACACCGCTTCCACCAGCAACACCCGACTGTCAACGACGACCTGCCGAACCGGATCGCATGCGGCACGGTGATCGTTAAACCGAACGTCGCTCGTCTGACGGCTACGGGTGTCGAGTTTGCCGACGGATCGACCGTGCACGACGTCGATGTCGTCATCCTGGCGACTGGATACACTTTCAGTTTCCCGTTTCTTGACGAGAGCATTTTGGCGGTGAAGGACAACGTGGTCGACCTCTATCGACGGGTGTTTCCCCCCGATCTCAAACACCCCAGTCTGGCTGTCATCGGACGAATGCAGCAGCTCGGCTCCGTGTTTCCGATCGTCGAGATGCAGAGTCGGTGGGCGACTCGTGTCTTCAAGGTATGACCATAGGACGTATGTTTATGTCGTCGTAGTGACGGTTTCTTTGTAGTATCCTCCAGGCCTGAGTGGGTGAAGTATCAAGTAATCAAGGTGCTACATTTCGACGATTTGTCCCCAAACTTCACGCGTTTCGTTTCACAAATAACTTTGGTTTTGATTTTGATCCAAATAAGTCGCATTTCATGAGGGTTCTTTTAATGTAAACTGTTTCACATTAATACAAATACGCTATATTGTTATATTTACTGCCGAATTCCAGATTGGATTGGCAGGAATATATTTTATATTGCAGAAAAAAGAACGCAATTAATCAAGAAAGATAACTTTATCTAAGAAGTGAGATACGATCATTTCTTCTTCCTTTCGTTTGCTCGTGTGTGTGTGGGCGTGCGTGAGTGTATGTGTGCGCGCGCTCGTGTGTATGTATACATGCGTGTGTGCGTGCGTGTGTGTTTGCATGTGCGCGCGCGTGCCTGCGTGTATTTCTTTCTTTTCTGATATGACATTATTGTGATGTCGATTGTGGTGGATCCACTAAACCGTTGGTGTTGTGCTGCAGGGACTCTGTGCCCTGCCTAGCGCAGAGGCGATGCACGCAGACATCAAATATCGACAGCAAGAGCGGGAACGGTTCCATCTTCCGACACTTCGACACACAATGGAGGTGTTATGGCTGCCCTACCTAGACACGTTGGCGCGGGAGATTGGCTGCAGACCGAACCTAGGTGGGTGAGACGAGCAGGCCCCTTGCTTGATTCTTCCCGATGTTCTATGCTAGAGTTTTACAGCAATTCTTTTATAATATTAATGTCATATAGTGTATACAGTTATTCATTGATCCTGCTAATATTATATTATACATTATTAATGAAAAATAATATGTAATTATATGCATTTATTTAATTAGAATTATGCTTTAATAATCACTAATGACCATATATATATATATATATATATATATATCAGAACTACGCGTACGTGGAATTTCCAGTTAACGCCAACATTAAAAAAAGTACTTATAGAAAATTGTCACGTTTTGATCAAGTATATCTCGAATGATTATTATTAGCTAACAAAGAATTGCTTTAAAACATACCCCACGGTGTTTTCATGCATGTAGGAACATTAAAACACGTAACGTAATGCTTGCTCAAAACAACACGTTAGTCTGTTCGTGCGGGGCAGTGATGCGTGGGTACGTATACGGGCAGGCGTGCATGTTTACGTGTATGTATGTATGGGCCTATACGAGCGTTCATATTTGAGTATATAAATATCGTTTTGGTTGCTTTCGTGTACATCGCAATACACAAACATATGCTCTGTTCACAGCTAGACTCCTGTTGACTGATCCAGCCCTGGCGATGAGCTGCTATTTCGGCCCGGCTTCCGCTTACCAGTTCCGACTTCAGGGTCCAGGCAAGTGGACGGAGGCTCGGGAAACCATCCTTGCCACCTGGGAGAGAATCTCCTATCCCCTCAGCAAGAAGCGGGCAGAGGAACTAGCTAAAAAGAGAACACGTTCTGGCTGCGGACGTTGCTTAATGATTGTCGCTGCTGTTTTGGTGCTGGCAGCTGTCTGCATTATGTGGTTTTGCTAAATCAATTTGAGTCTTCTGATTAGAAATGTGTTTATTAGGCAGTGTACAAGGTGTTGTATAGTTTGTAATTTGAACGTTCGATTTGTTTGCTGGTCCACTTACTCTTAGTTTGTCACCAAGGTTTGTTGTAGACAATTTGCAGCCTTCGTAAAGAACTTATTTGAATATTTAATGTGGTAATGCTCTATTAACTCTTCTCAAAAAGAGCCATTTTGCTATACTAACAATTTATTTTTTATTCTGTTGGGTTTGCTTAAATATCACACTATTTATTATTGATTATATGTATGTAGCTGTTGAATTGGTATGCATGTCAATCTGTCAATGAATTTTGAAAATAAAAAATTCGTTGACTGATCAAAACAGTCAACGAATTTTGAATTCGATGACAGTTTTGATCTGTCAACGAGTTCATGAAGGCGAGCGAGAGTTGGATAAGCGAGACCATTTGCTAATCGAATAATTAGTTGTCTGAAACTTGTTCTTATATCTGTAGACTATATTGTATATATATATGTGTAAACATAGTATATATTTAGTGTTTATCTTGATTGTTGTTGCAACAGTACAGAGATGATGACTTTGATAATTTTTAATATGATTTTTGTTGTGATATAATATTAGATTCATAATAATTAGTTTAAATGGTGTCACTGGAAGAAGGCTTTTTGTCAAAGGACAACCATATAGTGTAACGTACTGAAAATATTAAGATATAATGTATAGTTGTTGTTTGTATGAGGGAAATAAATAAAAGTGACTTACTGTCTAGACCAAGGATCTAGTCAGGAAGCCACTCCCTACACACTGTTAAAGACACCACTACCGCCATGTCACTCGTCTGACACACTTGCAATGCGGTTCTCGGATTTTTTCTCGGAAAAGATCTCGAAAATTCGGTCTGAACTGAATCAGAATGGTATCAATGTAAATGCATCTGCTGAGGATGCACCGCAGACGTGTCTGCTGACTGCATTTGAACCAGCCACTGAGGCTGAAATTGGAATGTTGTTGAAGTCATTGCTAGTGAAATCTTGTGAACTTGACCCCATTCCGACATGGCTTCTTAGAGACTGTGCGCATGATGTTGTACCTGTGCTCGTGACAATTGTTAACCTGTCTCTGAGAACGGGGGTAGTGCCTTCTCACTTGAAGGAAACGCACATCAGGCCAGTATTCATAGACTCTCACATGATATCGGAGTGGTCCAAGATGCACTGGACTGGTTTAAGTCATACCTGAGAGACAGAGTCCAGTCTGTCCACATTCATGATGCTACATCACCTGCTTTTTTCTGGCATACCCGGTACCACAAGGCTCCTTGCTGGGTCCTCAGCTGTTCTCCATCTATATAGCACCAGTTGCTAAGATTATACGCAAGTACAATTTGATGTCATTTCTACGCGGATGATACTCAAATCTACATTCCAGTTAAACCCCACCAAGAGGAAAATGCTGCGGCTGTCGTGCGAATTGAAGACTGTGTAGCGGAGATCAAGACGTGGATGATGACAAACGTTTTAAAGTTGAATGACTCAACGACAGAAGTCATCGTGTTCGGCTCTGCGCAACAGCTCAACAAAATTGAGCTACACACACTACGCACCGGTGACTGTTTGGTCACCGTAACTCAGAATGTACGAAATGTTGGTGTACAATTCTATGCTGAGATGAAGATGGAGACGCACGTGACTGCTGTCTGTAGGTCTGCAATTTTCCATCTCCGCAATATTGCAAGAATAAGACGTTATCTAACACCTGCAGCGACAGAACAAGCCATACATGCGTTTGTCACCAGCAGACATGACGTTGGCAATGCATTACTCCACCGACTGCCTGTGAAACGACTGCCTGTGGAACTAGAACGGCTGTAGAGAGTACAGAACTGGACGGCCCGCCTTGTCGACGGCGCCAAGAAGTTCTGTCATGTCACACCTCTATTGATGAGGCTGCACTGGATGCCGATAGATATTTTGCGTGGCAGCTCCAACACTATGGAACTTGCTACTACAAAAGCTGACTGCAACAACAATGACAAACACTGATTTTAAATCAAACCTTAAGACCTATCTGTTTTTTTTAACATTCTGTACGGCGCCGTAAGCAACGATTGTTGGAACGGCGCATTATAAATGTCACGATTTGATCTGTTCTGTCTGAGGAAGACCGATCGTTCTCATAATCATAACACATTGTAGACCCTGGATCATGTTTGTTTCTTTGTTTGTCCATCCGAGCATATAATTCGTCAGTTTCGCTTGGAGCTGAAATGTTGTAGGCATATGCTAGCGGACCCACTTAGTCGAGCGGCATATCACCCCAAAATTGCTTTAATTTTAGGAGTTTAAATGCTCCACACACACGCACGCACGCACACACACACGCACACACGCCCCAATGTTATATCATTTAAAAACTTAGTACCTCCCCGTCACAATGGGACCTGTCGTATAGAAGCCAAGTGGCACACTGAGCGTGAATCGAGATCAAACAAGGTCACCGTCAAATTATGAATTTTCAAAATTGTGCAGATCCACAAATGTCTTAACATTACATAGGTTGCGTATCTACTTTAATTAATTACAAATGGCAGGGTGATATGTACTCTGTAAACTGTATTGTCTCCCCGTCAAAACGAGGTACGATGTGCAGCTGTTAACTGATATGGTAAGTATGGAACTAAGGCCCATGCTTGGGGTTAATTCCATTGCAATGTAGTATAATATTATTACTATTACCCCTGGCCTGCTATGCCCAAACAAGGTTTTCCTTTCCCTAGCGATTTCGGTATTAGAATAGGAATGATATACCATCGGCTTACAGTTACATTGGCCGTTTTTCTATACTCTTGTAGTGCACATAGACACAACAATGTATAACGTTTTACAAATGCATCTTTGTACTTCAAGTCAAGTCATTAATTCCTATTGGTTAACCAAAAGCCAAAATGGTTATGAGTTACAATGTCATCAGCATATTTTTACCAGATCATTTTGTGCTCGGGGTATCACCAGAATTTCCGTTTTCATAAACGTATATTTTAATTACAACTGAATTGAAACATATGTTATATAAGACAAGATGAAAAGATGGAACTAGACTAAGCATGTCCTGAGAATGGACAAAGATAGCAACTCTTTGACGACATTAACATGGACATATGGATGCCAACAGAAAGTGGATCGCTCAAAGATAACGAAAAACGAATAACTTGAAAGGAACAATGCAGACTAGAAGTCTTAGAATGTAGCTAGAGAGGAGGCCAAAGGCAGAATGAACTGATGAAGCTACACTGAAGCGTCATGGGAACATCACGGGTGCAAGAGAACATTAAATTAATTATGTAGGTAAGATATATACAGAAACCTTTTGATGCATTGCCGGAGGAGTTTACGGAGTTTGCTATGACCACCGACGAGGACTTGCTGCAGTCGGACTATATATAGGATCTCGATGCTATCTTGACTGCTATCGTGATATGCCATGCATTATTTCTCGGCTGTTTTGGCAAAGCAGATATCGCCTACAGGCCAAAATGTCTTCGCCACATTGTCAAACCTAAATAATATATATCTCACATGCAGAAATGCCTGCTGCGGACAACGGTAAGCAATATTGGAAGTAGCAGAGCTTCTTAACACGCGGATTGTTCATATTGTCGTACAATCAGCATATATATAACACACGTGTTCTATAATAGGTTCTGAGAAAAATGAGAGGAGGGTCCCAACGAAATTGGCGTGACACCATATTTAAAAATGGACGTCAAAATACATTTCACCATTTCTAATTCAGATTGTACTGTGGTTTAGAAAGATCGCTAGGTAATGGTATTGGGACAAGAGGAACCGATTTGAGTTACGTTTAGTGTGATTTAATTGGCATTCTTGCAATATTATGCCCATTTTGCACCATCGTTTGACTCCCTATCTGCGTGAACAATATTTTGTTGTGACGTAGATTGTAAAATACAACATTTGTTGACAACATGTCTCAAATGTAATCTAAGATTGGTCTTCAGTCACCACAAGGTGTTTGGAGTCTCGTCTTTTTATCCCCATAGTTAAGACGAATGCTGGAACTCGGGCCATTTCGATTGCTGCACCAACTTACACCCTATTGGTGTTAAGTCAGTAAGAAATATAGTTTCATTTCGCTGTCATCTAAAAACCTAACTTTTCAATACTGTATATCCTCCTTAGCTTCTTAGCAATTCCATCCATCTGCTGACGACTTTTGCTCCGTACATGACAATGAGAATGCTTAGTCTTTTGGATTTATTGCGCCACTGAGGTAGGATTTTCCGAGGATATAGGCGCTAAGGAAGTCATTCCATTATTATAGTTATCTTTGATGGGGGTCTTTCTATTGATGAACACTTCACTGCTGTATCCAGAGATGCCTGCCTATTAATTAGAAAATTAATTAGATTCGCAAGCCGCGGTTGCGTAACTGGTCACTCACGCTTTCATAAATTCTAGAGTGGACACAGGCCATTCTCTGATTCACGGCCTGCGGGCCCGACAGAAGATTCTAGAACCCCGGGCAAGCAGGCACGTAGTTAAGTCAAACATATCTTGCTACACTAAAATAAATGCCTCATTTTGGCTCCATGATGTCATGATCAAATCCAGCAGGTCAAGATGATGACCTCTAAGTATTGCGCGATCCGTATATTGTTAATAAAGTTCAAACTAATCAGAATCATGAATGTCGAATCCATCAACATCAGCATTCAGTGGCGCACATTGGTAGCTCTACCACAAGTTTACTAAAGGAAATGCAACCCGAAATGATGGAAAACAGAATCAGGAACTATTCTTGTTTAATAGAGGAAGCCTACTATTAAATTGGATGTGGACAAAGTCAATCCTGTCTATGGATAGAACAATCATATCAAGCGTGGAGCAACATTAAATACAATATGACTCAATTAAGTACAGTAGTATGGTATTCGTTGGGAGTTGGTGTCGGAGGAAGACCGCGGCGACCATAACCTCCACCTTCCTCCACATTTTCATCTAGCTATGCGCCCAAGGCCCCTGTTGTAGCAGAAGCACCTTTCTATAGAGCTTGTAGTGCATCCGCAACTGGCCAGCTCTTGCAGGGATTTCGCTGCGTGAGGGAGGGTATTCCAGAAAGGTACCCAAGCAGATTCAGACTCAACCCATCCACAGGAGCCTGGGCTACCAAGATATGTTCGGCCACTAGAGATTGTCCACACACTTATTCATCCTGATAGGTCGCTCTCTTGACATGCTCTATCAGGACTGCCTTGGCTGGTGGCAGGTACTCGAACGTGTGAGATGACTGAGTAAATATATGTTGGCGTACTTGGTTGACTCTCGTCAGAAAGCAGGATACGGAGTATGGCGAGATAACAAAGCTTTCAATGGCATTTATATCCTCTGAAATCAGTGTGAGGGGCCTTTCCATCAGATGGCGTAACGCGGTTGTGACCGCTGGCCTTATGCTCCACTTTCCATACGCTGGTTTCTTCCCCGTGCTAGAAAAGAATGATGTGTTGCCGGAACCATGGCATGGCATGGGATGCAGAAAGAGCGTTTGCCTTGGTGGGAGACACGGTGTTGCAGATGCCGTGAATGAAAATAGATCTGAACGTTTTGATCATTCCAAAACAACACCCACTATGACCCCAATCTAAGTGAAAAAAGATATCCCCAGGACAATGGTGTCAATGTCGTTTGCAATGATCAGTATGCACTTGTACCCTTGTGACACTACATCTGCCGCATGCAACATAACTCTCGTATCGAACTCTTCATGGTTGCACTGACTGATAGAACACTCCATTCGAATCACATGGTCGTCATTGTAGGGTGCAGGAATATGGAGGACGTTCTAATCTCAAGTTGAAATAACGACTTTCTCGTAGAAGACGAACTGGGCGATCAATCCTGGAATAGTTCCACTTTATTGGTTCCGTCCCTTGCGCAGATAGCAGCTCTAGTTCTTTGGCATCTTCTCAATCCCTTCATTTGGTAATCGCTGTCGCTTTCTGCTCCCCTTTTCTCTCTGGCAGGTACCAAGGCACTAGTCGCAGTATTCCAAGAGGCGGGGAACTTCTTTGATGAAGACATCATTCTCGACACCAAAGAGGTCAAGTCAGAGGAGGTTGCTGTCGTAGTATTACGCGCTTTAATAGAACCTCATTATACTAGAGGTCAGAGTTCAGATGTTCACGTGTTAAGGCTTTGATTAAACATTCATTCCTTCTAACGTGTCTTATAATAAACTGTCATGTAATAGCTATTATCAGTACATCCAAGCAACACAACAACATGGTGACAGCCCCGGGATCAAACTAAGGGCGGCGGTAACGTATTGACACTGAAATCGTGAACTTTGAATCAACTGATGAGTGAAAAATATGTCTTTATTCGCCGTGCCTGAAATTTGTTCAAAAGAATCACGCGCAACATGAATGACGTCACTCGACAGCCGCGTCTGGGTCAAAGGTCACGTCACATGCAATTTGACAGCTACGTGTAAACAACAGAGACATTCAGCCTTCTGTAATTTTTACCGGGGCTCATAAAGCAGCCTGGCTGGTAGTTTTAAGCTACACAATTTATAAGACACACAGCTAACACGCTACTAGTAGGCGCGAATTGGCCAACAACAACAGCGAACATGGATCACGTACCAAGAATGGATTGGTCAGTGGAAAATCAAGCAGAAACATTCAAGTTATTTAAACAACGAATGGAATTATACTTCAAAGCAAAGCGAATTGTGGAAGGAGAACAAGTAGTACACATTCTACTACAAGTCGGCGATGAAGGACTACACCGATACAACTCTTGGAGCCTCACAGAAGAGGAAAGGAAAGATCCTACCAAGATATTCGCCAAATTCGTTGAACAACTTGAGCCGTGTGAAAACTATCGCATCAGCCGGTTACGACTTATGCACTACCGTCAAAGGCCAGAAGAAAACTTAGATTGTTTCATAAACAGATGCAAGCTGCTAGCTCTGAAATGCGAGTTTCAAGATAACGAATTGAATAAGCGACTCATTGAACTGATCATAGCTGGTACGCCAATTCCTGATTACCAGAAGGAATTGCTTGGAAAAAACAAGAACTACACACTGGACGAAGCAATTCAGTTGGGACGAGCGTATGAAGCGAGTGCCTCCCACGTCCAGCAGATTCGTGACATGGGAACAGTGGCGACAACTGCGGTGCATAGCTTCAGACGTGGTGCAAACTCATCCGCCAGATGTCGCAACTGTGGTCAACAACACCCATTCAAACCGCGTGAAAGTTGCCCAGCGTTTGGAGTCGAGTGCAGAGCATGCGGCAGAATGAACCACTGGGCGAAATGTTGTCTGACTAAGAAAAAACAGCATGCCAACAACATCACGCCACATCAGTGCGGACGTTCGAAATCCAGGAACAGGAACGAGCATCGGCAACGACAACATTCGTATGCAAACGAAAAGACAATTCATCAAATGCGTTCCAATGCACAGAACACTGACACACTTGAACAGTCATTTGATGCACTCAGTTTTCATGACGTAAAAGTGTCAGCAATGTGTCTCGGGCAAAATAATCGCGACGAAGACTATGCGCAGGTGCAAATTAAACTGAGCAGTCGTCCTGGCATCCACAATTTGAGCCTGAAAGTGGACACAGGGGCACAAGGCAATACACTTCCACTGCGAACATTTCGACGCATGTATCCGGACAAGTTAAATGCTGAGGGATTCCCCGTTGATAACATCGTCGCAGCAGCAAGAGGCGCACGATTGACGGCGTACAATGGCACGTCCATCACATGCCATGGCGTGGTTAACATTTCATGCAGCTACAACAAGTCGGCATGGGGTGACACTCAGTTTTACATCGTTGATGTAACCGGCCCTGCAGTGATTGGTCTTCAGTCGTGTGAAAAGTTGAAGCTGGTGACTCTACATTGCACCATCAAGACGCACTCCTCAACAGAAGATAGACCTGCTACGGGACAATCAGCTGTCGCGAGCACAGCCTCTATAAACAGCGTTGATGACCTCACTAGAATGTATCCAGAACAGTTTGACAGAATCGGCTGTTTTCCTGGTGAAGTGAAGTTGGTGGTGGATCCCGCAGTTCCTCCTCGCGTAAATCCTCCAAGAAAGACACCAATTGCGCTAAAAGATGCTATCAAAAGCAGTCTTGACTCCATGGTGGAAAATGACGTCATACGCAAAGTGCACGAGAATGAGCTAACAGAGTGGGTCTCAAGCCTGGCATATGCAAAGAAGAAAGATGGGAGCCTAAGAATATGTTTGGACCCCAAGTTCTTGAATCAGGCACTGAAGAGACCGCACCACAAAACTCCTACGTTGGAAGAACTTAATCACAAGTTCACAGGAGCAAGATATTTCTCCAAACTTGACGCCAAAGCCGGATACTGGGGTGTCCAGCTTCACAAGGACTCTCAACTCCTCACTACGTTTCAATCTCCTTACGGTCAATATGCCTTCAAGCGACTTCCATTCGGCTTGTTTGCATCACAAGACATCTTTCAATCCAGGATGGACATGATTCTCGAGCAGTGTGATGGAGCAGAAGGAATCGCTGACGACGTGGTGGTTTACGGTGCCACAGAAGATGAACATGACAGAAATCTTCATCAACTCATGAACATTGCGTCGAGGAACCGGCTTGTCTTCAATTCCAGCAAGTGCCTGATCAAGGAGAGCAGTGTCAGTTTCTTTGGCCTCATCTACGGCATTGATGGCATCAAACCTGATCAGGACAGGATCCGCGATTTGCAAGACATACCACCACCTCGAGACAAGAAAGAGCTTCAGCAGTTTCTTGGACTCATGGCCTTCTTGAGCCCATTCATACCGAACTTGGCTGACAAGGCTTCAATGCTTCGAGATCTACTGAAAGAAGACAGCATGTTCATGTGGGAACCGCACCATCAAAGTTGCTTCGATGGTATGAAACATCTTGTCACCTCAAGGTCAAGTCTTCAATACTTCAACGTGTCCAAAACGCCCATACTTCAGACAGACGCTAGTCTCCTTGGACTTGGCGCAGCGTTACTTCAAGAGAACGAGTCTGGTATAATCCAACCGGTGGCATACGCATCGAAGAGTCTATCAAGCGCAGAGAAACGAAATGCCTGCATTGAGCGAGAGTTGCTAGCCATTGTTTTTGGCACACAACGGTTCCACACGTACCTATGCGGACGCAAGTTCAAGGTCGTCACGGACCACAAGCCTCTCGTTGCGATCATCCAGAAAGGTCTTGTCAACTCTCCACCGCGACTACAAAGAATGCTCCTCAAACTGCAAGGGTATGACATGGAAGTTGAATACCAACCAGGAAAGGACATTGTCCTTGCGGACACCCTCTCGCGTCTTCCAAGTACGCACAACACAGAAACGATCGACCTTGACGTTCGTGTTGACTTCGTCCGATTCTCTGATGAACGCATCCAAGAGCTGAGGAACAAGACGAAGGCTGATCCAGTTCTCCAAGCACTCTCAGAAACGATCGTGACTGGATGGCCCGAAGCAATAAAGGAGTTGCCAACTAGCATCCGTTCATACTGGTCGTTCCGCGATGAACTCTCCGTGGAAAATGGTATCCTACTGAAAGGAACACGAGTCGTCATTCCTGAGAGCATGCATACATTCATACTGGAGAAACTACACTACGGTCACCTCGGCATAGAGAAGACGAGACTCAGAGCAAAAGACTCTGTGTATTGGATCAGCATCAATCGTGACATAGAGACTACAGTCAAGTCGTGTGACATCTGTCAAGAACACCAACCAGCGCAGCAGCACGAGACGCTACAGCCGCACGAAGTACCGAGTAGACCCTGGGAAGTGGTTGGTACAGACATGTTCTTCTTCAACGACGCAGACTGGCTCATCATTGCGGACTACTATTCAAAATTTCCCATCGTGCGCAAAATGCCGAAGCCATGTCTAAGCTCAACCGTCGTTTCTGTCATAAAGCAGATCTTCAGCGAGACAGGCGTTCCTATGCGTGTCGTGTCGTGTCGGACAATGGCCCGCATTTCGCCAGTGCATGCTACACAGATCTGTCAAAGAAGATGGAATTCCAACACGTAACGTCTTCGCCGAGGTATCCACGCTCAAACGGCTTCATCGTACGCCAAATCCAAACCGTGAAGCATGTCATGAAGAAGGCGAGGCAAAGTGGGCAGGATCTCGACTTGGCGCTACTGTGTCTGCGAACAACGCTAATTGACAGCAAACTTCCAAGTCCAGCAGAGCTCCTCAATGGTCGCAAAATACAGTCAACTCTTCTGACGAAAATCGTTGACACACGCCAAGATCATGACGATATGAGAACGAGGCTACAAGAGCGACAGGACAAGATGACGTTTCAGCACGATCAACACGCAAGAGATCTCCCGCCTCTGCACAACGGTCAAGCAGTTCGCTTCCGTGATCAAGACGGCCGGTGGAGACCTGCGACGGTCCTTGACAAAACGCCGAATCCAAGATCGTACATTCTCACGACACCGAGCACAAGCACTATCCGAAGAAACAGAAATCAAATCCGAGACAACTCGACTCACCCGATCGTCAGGAGAGTATCGTTTGCCAGTCCGACTACAGTCCAGTCCGTTCCAGCTGTTGTGGATTCAACTACTCCCACGAAGACTACAGACGGCTCGGCTGAGAACATTCTTCCCTTCAAAAAACAAGTGAAACGGACCAGAAAGAAATACTTATCGAAAGAAGCCATTAGAAAAATTAAGTATAAACAAATGATGTGGAAGTCATATAGACGTACTGGCAATGACGAAGACTACAACATTTATAAAGAAGCACTAAACCAAGCTACAGCTGAAATTAGAAATTCAAAGAGAAGCTATGAACTTAAATTAGCTTGTAATATAAAACATGACAGCAAGAGTTTTTATGCGTATGTTCGAAGCAAACAGAAAGTTCAGGATAAGGTCGGTCCTCTAGAAGATAGTGCTGGAAATATAATATCAGAAGGATTCTTAATGGCTGAAGACCTAAATGAGGATTTTAGTTCAGTGTTTACCAGAGAAGACATTAGTTCACTTCCAGTACCAGAGGCTAAGTGCAAGGGGGCAGAATCAGACTATTTAAGACAGTTAATTGTAACCCCAGAAATGGTAGCTAAGAAAATTAGGGCTATGAAGGAAAATAAATCACCTGGAGTGGATGGTATTCCACCCAAACTACTAGTGGAAATTGTAGAACAAATTAGCATACCGCTTGCAACAGTTTTCAACTTGTCATTAGAAGAGGGAGTGGTTCCTTTAGAATGGAAAGAAGCAAACATTATACCGTTATTTAAAAAAGGTTCGAGAAACAAGTCAAATAATTATAGACCAGTTAGTTTAACATCGGTGATTTGTAAATTATTAGAAAGACTAATTAAAGATCACATGGTGGATTTTCTTGTTAAACATAACTTGATAAACCCATCTCAACATGGGTTTCTAAAAGCGAGGTCATGCTTAACAAATATGTTATGTTTTTTGGAAGATATCACTAAGTGGGTAGATGATGGATCACCAGTAGATATCATCTACTTAGATTTTCAAAAAGCTTTCGACAAAGTGCCACATCAGAGATTACTGCTTAAACTAAAGCCCATGGCATAGGAAATGGTATAATTAACTGGATAGAAAAATGGCTGATTGACAGAAGACAACGGGTAGTTGTTGATGGGGAGGCTTCAAACTGGAAATCAGTTTTGAGTGGGGTCCCACAGGGATCAGTACTGGGACCTATATTATTCTTAATATATATAAACGATTTGGACGATGATATAGCTAGCAAGGTGTTGAAATTTGCAAATGATACAAAAGTGTTTAGAAGGATTGAAAGTGATGGTGATAGACAGCATTTACAAGATGATCTTGACAGGTTGATCAAATGGTCTGAAAAGTGGCAAATGTTGTTCAATTTTGGGAAATGTAAATGCCTCCACACAGGACATGGGAACGAATATGTAGAATATACAATGGGGGGAACTGTACTAAGTACTACTGTAAAAGAAAAAGACTTAGGGCTGACAATTAGTGCTGACATGAAGGTTTCAGAGCAGTGTGGAATTGCAGCTTCAAAGGGAAATCAAATCCTTGGATTGATTAGGCGAAATATAGCATATAAAGAAAAAGAACTAATAATACCACTGTACAAAACAATAGTTAGGCCTCATTTAGAATATTGTATACAAGCATGGAGGCCATACCGCAAGAAGGACATAGATATGCTAGAAAGAGTACAGAGGAGAGCGACTAAAATGATACCAAAACTGAGGGATCTTAGTTATGAAAAACGCCTAAAAGAATGTGGTTTAACAACACTAGAGACCAGGAGATTGAGAGGAGATCATATAGAAGTGTTTAAAATATTGAATGGTTATCAAAATATTGATAGAAATATGTTGTTTTCAGTTAAGAAAGACTAGAGGACATGAAGTTACATTAGTAAAGGAGCAGTGTAGATTAGACGTGAGAAAGTTCTCATTTTCACAAAGGACTGTGAATGAATGGAACAGATTATCTGATGATTGTGTGGGTGCTAGTAGTGTGAATATGTTTTAAAATAAAATCGACACATACCTCAGAAGGGCTGGATATATGTAGATAAAAGGGTTGGACTCTCGATAAACCAAAGGGCTTCCTTGTCCACCTGCCATCTAGAGTTAATTCTCTGGATGGCAATCTTGTTAAATTGTTCAAAATAATACAACTGGACTATATGTGACCCGCTCTGGTCGTCATATTAAGCAGCCTCAGCGTTATGCATGAATAGATACAAAGACTGTAAGCAAGGCATACTGTATAGCTTATATCAGAGTTAAATCTATTGCATGTTGTTCTTTTACAAGTTTACAATTATTTCAGAGACTTTATAACAAGTTACTTTGAATAAGTCATAATCTCTTCTTTTGTAAAAAAAAAGGGAGATGTAGTATTACGCGCTTTAATAGAACCTCATTATACTAGAGGTCAGAGTTCAGATGTTCACGTGTTAAGGCTTTGATTAAACATTCATTCCTTCTAACGTGTCTTATAGTAAACTGTCATGTAATAGCTATTATCAGTACATCCAAGCACCACAACAACAGTTGCCCAAAGTATCGTATGCGCCAACGAGGTAGGAAAGAAACATCACTCAGTTTTTGTGAAGGAACGCCTGCAATCTCAAGTAGTCGCCTTCCATGAGCCATTCAAGATGGACAAAAGGCCCCTACCCAGCAATCGACACAGAAAACTCAGAAGCAAGCATATCCACAGCACCAAAGAAGACTTGCTCCTACTAGGACAGCTCTACACCGCGCTGCACGTCAAGGAGGGCAATACCGACCACCTGTTTGAAGTCAAGAATGCTGATGATCCAACTTTCTTATCAAAATACGGTAATCTGCGAAATGACCAAAAGTTCGATCTGCTGCCATGCTTGGATGCAGACACGCCATCCGACTTCGATGAGGCTGATGTGAAACTGATTGATGGTGCCGGCATGGCGCAGTTCCTGAGACCGAACCGGAGAGGAGTATCAAAACATTCCGTGATTATACCGAGAAGAAGGTGATTCCTTTCATTGAGAATCACCTGGCTACGGTTACACTTGATGATGTCAGCTGGAACCGGTATCTATCAGACAGCCTGAAAGCAACGACCAGGGAGAAAGGGGGAGCAGGAATCTGACAGTGATTGCCGAGTGCTGGGATTGGGAAGATGCCGAAGAAGTGAAACAGCTATCTGCGCAACGAAACCAATAAGGCGGAACTGTTCCAATATCTACCGGGATTGATCGCCCAGTCCGTCTTCTACGAGGGAAGGTCGTTATTACAACTTGCGATGAGAACGTCCTCCAGAATCCTGCACCATGCTATGACGACCCTGTGATTCAAACGGAGTATCCTCTCAGTCCATGCAACCACGAAGAGTTCGATACGAGAGTTGTGTTGCATGCGATAACTCCAGTGTCACAAGGCTACAGGCGCATATTGATCATTGCAAACGACACTGACATCGTTGTACTGGGGATCGAGCGTGTCGTTTGGAATGGGCAACAAGTTCAGATATAGTTCCATCCACGACATCTGCATCATCATGTCTCCCGTCAAGGCACACACTCTCCCCGCATTCCATGCCATGACAGGTCCGACAATACATCCTTCATTTCCGGCACGGGCACGAAATCTGCGTATAGAAAAAAATAAGCATAGCTCACAACCGCATTATGCCACCTGATGGAAACGCCTCTCTCACTGTCTTCAGAGGATATGAATGTCATTGAGAGTGTCGTCGTCTCCCTGTACTCTGTATCCTGCCCTCAGATAGAAGACGACCAAGCACGCCAGTTAGCAGATATTCGCTCAATCATCTCGCACGTTCGAGTACCTGCCACCAACCAATAAGGGAGCCCTGACAGAACACGTCAATAGACCTATCAAGTTGGATACGTGTGGGGGCAGCCTCTCGTGGCAGAACATATCCCAGGCAGGGTTGAGTCTGAATCTGGTTGGGTGCCTTTCTGCCCCTCTTCCGTCGAGCAACGAGTTGCACTACAAGCTGTACAGGAAGGTGTTCCTGCTAGAAGAAGGGCCTTGGTGGTGGTGGACATTATTTTGAGTGTGACACACACCTCGCACAGACATATGTGCCCGAGTCATGATTCGTTTGTTAGTGTAACTAAATGCCAATAAAACACAATCTGAAAACATGGTGTCAGAGAATACGGGATGTGTGATGATAGGAGGCAATGCAGTGAATCCGCGTACGTAGAAGAAAGACGAATATTTGCTGAAATGGAGAAGTATTTAGCGCCGGAACCGCTAAGTGACGGGGGCGATCTGCCGGAGCAATGGCGGACGTTCACAAAGCAATTCGAACAGTTCTTAGTTGCTACACAGAAAAGTGATGTGCCATATACAGTGAAAGTTGTAATACTATTGAGAGAGATCGGTGTAAGAGGAAATGACATTAATGACAATTTCTAGTACGCGGAAGGGAAGACAAAAACAACTATGCAACAGTAGTGCAGAAATTTGAAAGTTTTTGTAAACCCAGAGTAAATTCACCCAGAAGCAAAACTACCTGTCCATCGACGAATTTGTGACGCAGTTAAGAAAACAAGCGCGAGAATGTGAATTCGGCCCATTGTATGAAGATATGGTGCTGCATGCACTGACGTTGGGTCTAGAAGACGATAAAACAAGACGAATACTGCTGGAACATTCAGATGGCAAACTAACACTGGATATAGCATTACAAAAATGCCGAGCAGCAGAAGATAAACGTAGGCTCACTTTCCACACAACAAAAAGAAAAGCATACATGTTCGAGATCACCAAAACCAAAAAATGTCACTGCTGTCGCTTGACTTTGTCTTGAATTGGGGCTGATATCAGTCAATGAGAATGTGCACCTAGTTGACAATACAGCTATCACGAATGACTTCAACAAGACACTCGAACAGTACAGTGATGTGTTCAAAGGACTTGCTTGCTTACCTGGTACCTATCAAATTGAACTTGATCCAGATGTCAGACCGTTGCAGAATCGACCGAGGAAGATTCCACTGTCGATGAAGACAGACGTGAAAGCGAAACTTGAATCACTAGAGAAACTGGATGTGCTTGAAAAGGTTGAAGAACCAACGCAGTGGATCTCAAACACGCAGCCAGTGCATAAGGCAAATGGGACCATTCGAGTGAGCTTAGATCCTTCTGACTTGAACAAGGAAATCAATCGCAACCGCTATCCAATTCCATCAAAATCTTTTCGCTGTGTGACGCAAAAGTTGATTTTCTGCAAGTGACGCCAACAGAACGCAGCAGTCAGCTGACAACGTGCTGGACACCATTTGGTCGGTACAAATGGAAGAGAATGCCAATTGAACTCAAATCGACCCCAGGAGAATTTCAATGCAGATTCACAAATGCACTTGAAGACTTGAACGGAGTATCTAGACGTGCGTCATTGAATGCTGATGTTGATTGATTGACTCGACATTCGTGATTCTGACATGATCGGTTTCAACTTTACTAACAATGTACGGATTGTGCGGAACCCAGAGATCATCACCTTGACCTTCTGAACATGATATTGACATCATGGAGACAAAAGGAGTACATCTAAAGTTCAATTGTATTGGCAAATTATAGCTGCTTTAGGCAAAAACCGCGTGATCTTACCTTGGATGAAAATGACAACCTCTTCGATGATCGGGCATACCAGAAACTATCATAATGCATACCGAACTCATCAGCCATTTTGGATTTATGCTAATTAGGAGGTGTTAATGAATCCCAAAATGTGTGTCCTATATCAGGATTTGATTAATACCTATCAAAGGTCACCTGTGCCAAATTTGGTGATTTTTTTTCAAAAATTGAACATTCATACCCCTAAGATAACTAAGTTCAAGGGGTAGAATCAGACTATTTAGGACAGTTATTGTAACTCCAGAAATGGTAGCTAAGAAAAGAAGGGCTATGAAGGATAATAAATCACTTGGAGTGGATGGGATTCCGGTCAAACTACTATTGGAAATTGTAGAACAAATTAACATACCGCTTGGAGCAGTGTTCAATTTGTTATTAGAAGAGGGAGTGGTTCCTTTAGAATGGGAAGAAACAAACATTATACCGTTATTTTAAAAAGGTTCAAGAATCAAGTAAGAGAACATTGGACCAGTGAGTTTAACATCAGTGATTTGGAAATTATTAGAAATTATAATTAAAGATCACATGGTGGATGTTCTTGTTAAACATAACTTAATAAACCCAACTCAACATAGGTTTCTAAAAGCGAGGTCATGGTTAACAAATATGTTATGTTTTTTCGAAGATATCACTAAGTGGGTAGACGAGGGATCACCAGTAGATATATTCTACTTAGATTTTCAAAAAGCTTTCGACAAAGTGCCACATCAAAGATTACTGCTTAAGCTAAAGGCCCATGGCATAGGAAATTGTATAATTAACTGGATAGAAAAAATGGCTGATTGACAGAAGACAACGGGTAGTAGTTGATGGGGAGGCTTCAAACTGGAAATCAGTTTTGAGTGGGGTACCGCAGGGATCAGTATTTATTATTAGGGTAATCGTTGGAACCAGTCACATGATGGAAATAAATGGTTAATGTGAAATGTCATTATTCATATGGGTAAAGACTATTGTTGTAATCACTTATAGCTAGACTAAGGATTATGATTATATATATATTGTATAATCGTTATAATCAATCAGACGATGGGAATAAATAGTTAGTGTGAAATGGCCTTATTAATTACGTTAAGGTTATTACCTAGTTCGGTTTGTTTATGGTTAGGGTTAAGCTCTCAACGATTACACCGACGACCTCACTGTATGCCTATACTTATAATAATAATAATATAACTTCTATTGCGCCTAAATCCTTTGAAACCAAGCTCAGAGGCTAAATGAATTATGAACTAATACATCAAAATATCTGTTTCATTTTACTAACATAAATCTATCCTGCCAGTAATTACACTAACGTGATTTTATGAATAAGCCTACAGCGGTGTGTTTAGGATCTCTGAGCTTCAAGTTAATCTCCACGACTATTAATTTCGCCGACCTCACACATTATTTTGAATACAAACATCCCTTGGACGTTTCCTCCAGGCGTCCTCCCGTCAACGATAAGCAATTTAACATAATAAAATGACGCTACTCGAATTCGTACACTCCATGAATGTGTCGCTGACACGACGACTTCCCATCAAGCGAGACGTACTTTATGAATGGCCCCAAAACATAGAAATTGAAAAATCTATAACAAATGTAGGGGTAGTGTTTTGAACTTAACAGTACTACATTAGTATTTTGAGGGTATGCTCAAAACACTAAGGTAGTGTTTTGAAAGTACGCTCAAAACGCTACGGTAGTGTGTTTTTTTAGGGTACGGGTCGTGAGGACCATGTACCAGACAGGAAATACAGCACAAGTAACAGCGGAAATGAACAACTGCACTGCTGAGAATCAGCGAGACAAGATGGACACAGTCCGGACAGAGAAGGATATCTACAGGAGATATGTTACTCTTCTCGGGACTTGAATAAGACGATGCCCCCACACTGAAGGTGTAGCACTCATGCTATCAAGACCGGCACAGAGGGCGTTGATAGGATGGGAAGCGCATGGACCGAGAATCATCACAGCACCCTTCAGAACAAAGAAAAAGAAAATCAAGATGAATGTCATCCAGTGCTACGCACCAACGAACGACAATGATGAAGAAACCAAAGACCAGTTCTACAGCAGATACAAAGCATCCTGGACAAGTGCCGAGAAAAGGATGTGACCATCCTTATGGGAAACTTCAATGCGAAGATTGGAATGGACAACAACGGATTTGATTAAAAGCGATGGGAAGCCATGGTGTTGGAGAGATGAACGAGAATGGAGACAGATTTGAGGACACATGTGCATTGAACAAGGTTGTCATCGGAGGCAGCATTTTCACATACAAAAGGATACACAAGACTACACGGGTGTCACCCGACCACGGGACAGAGAACCAGATAGATCACATCTACATAGGCACGAGATTCAGGAGGTCACTTCAAGATGTAAGAGTGAAGAGGGGAGCTGACGTGGCATCCGACCATCACCAGAAAAATTGGATGGAGACAGTAACACAGAGACGAAAGTACAATGTCGGCCTCCTGAAAGATCCACAGTAGTCCATTTGACACTCACATGTGTTCAATAGCCAACTTACAAATGTTCTATCCTATGAACTTGTTTTGTTCATTTGTACTCATATGGGGTCCTAGAACAAATTCAGCTTGGTTGACCAAACGGCAACTTTGGGCAACTCTGGTAATTTGCATAAATCCAAGATGGCCATATCGTGGCGATATCTTGAAAATTTTACTTTTGAACTACTTGTCCTAGAATGATGTATAATACCTCTTTTAAAGGGTGTTGGGGTGCATACTTCCATTTCTTATGTTATGTTTTTTAATTCAAGGTCAAGATCAGACGCTGAAGGTCAGATGAAGGTCAAATGTTTGATTTAACGTGGACAATGAATGGAAACTTCTACTAATTTATATTTTAGTTTATTCATGCGTGCGTGTTGATCAAATCTGCGATAGTGGTGTTGTATTGAAGATACAGTTCATCAATGCTGTTTCTAGGGTCAGTTAGCAGTCGCGATGTTGTCAGATCTGCGACAAATTCAGCGTATTTCCTGTAGCTGGTCTTTTTTCTCGGCTGTCTCGGCTTGACCGTTACAAGGTCACATTTGATTACATGATGGTCAGTTAACAGAGTTTCAACTGATGCGGCAGATACGATACAATCGGGCGTGTTTCGTGTTATCACAAGGTTGAGGATGTGACCACCCACGTGGGTCGGTTCAGTGACGAGCTGTTGGAAATCAGTCTCACGGAGAAGGTCAGTGAGATCGCGGGCATCGCTGCCACGATCATCGCCGTAATGCACCTTGAAGTCACCGACAACAACACACTAGGTCTGCTGTGTGGTTGCATGTTCCAGAACACGACTGAATTCATCGATGAATAAACGGAATGGCGTAGACTTCCGGGTAGATGAAGGTGGTCGATATATCGTTAACACTCGTATGATCGACGCTGCGCGAACATAACGCAATACTACTTCGATACCCTCAAACGACTGGGCGGGTATTGGCGTCGTTGAGCACAGCTGGTATGACGTCTTAAACATTACCCCAACTCCGCCGCCTCATCGGTCACTGCGTGGAAGATGGCGGAAATTGTATCCGTTGGGAGTAACGACGTATGTGGAAGCAGCATCGTTTTCTGAGAGCCATGTCTCAGTCATATAAATTATATCAAAATCGCATTCACTGATGTAATCACAAATGGCTTCGGCTTTGTTGCGAACTGATCTGGTGTTCATCAGTGCCAGGGTGGTCTGAACCGAATTGTTCACGTTACAGACAGACTTCGGATAAGATGGCGGTGTCGCACATTGTATTATGTTTGACATAACTTGATGAAGTGAGGAAAATAATAATGTCCTCCCCAAATAAGTCATGCGATTTCGATCCAGTACCAACCATACTACTAAAAGTATGTTTTGACTCTTTACTTGGTACAATAACGAATATCATGAATTTATTACTGAGTTCGGGTAAATTCCCAGATGATTTTAAACACGCACATGTAAATCCTGTTCTCAAGAAGACTTCTCTGCCAAAAGATGATTTCAAAAATTATAGGCCAATTTCTAATCTTAGCTTTATTTCTAAGATACTTGAGAAAGTCTTAGCAAGCCGTCTGAGGTGTCATATCAGCTCAACTTGTTTATCCAATGTGCTTCAATCAGCATACAAACAATTTCATTCTACAGAGACTGCTCTCCTAAAACTACACAATGATGTTATATTAAAAATTGATAAAGGCAAAGTAACTGCACTTACCTTGCTTGATCTGTCTGCTGCCTTTAATACCATTGATCACAACACTCTTGTCAAAAGTTTATCAATGTGGTATGGCATATCTGGCACAGCTCTGACCTGGTTTTCTTCATATCTAACCAATAGACATCAATGTATAAAGATAGATAATTACTTTTCAACCACACTCCCCACTTGAGGTGGCATTCCCCAGGGTTCCGTTCTTGGGCCTTTGCTTTTCACTCTCTACACTACGCTACTCAGCTCTGTAATCCAAAGTCATAACTTGGATCATCACCTTTATGCAGATGACACACATATCTACATTTCCTTGGCCACGCCCTATACAAGTAACCCTCTAAACCGACTCAACGATTGTCTCCAAGATGTTTTTTCATGGATGACCGATAGCAAATTAAAGTTAAATGCAGACAAAACTGAATTCCTCATCATTGGTACTCCAATGCAACGAGGTAAACTTAATGACTTTTTTCCAACATGCATCCTGAGTCAAAATATCACACCAGCAGCATCAGTACGGAATCTAGGAGTGACCTTTGATTGCGACTTCAATTTCAGACAACACATTTCCCAAACGTGCCGTTGCTGTTTTTATCATACCCGTGATCTTCGCCGCATTCGCCGACATATGTCGCTTTCTGTCGCTAAGACTATCGCAACAGCTCTTGTTAGCAGCAGATTAGATTATTGCAATTCCCTCCTTCATAATATTGCTATCAAGGATATTGCACAATTACAACGCGTCCAAAATTGTTTAGCAAGGATAGTCACACAATCTTCTCGATTCTCCCGCTCAGTGCCACTTCTAAAATCACTGCATTGGCTCCCCGTGCGATATCGCATTATGTTTAAGATCTGCACAATCACCTACCAAGCCCTTTCATCCAAACAACCTAGTTATTTACACTCAATGCTCACACCAGCTAGACAAGCCAGACAACTTCGGTCGTCTAGTTCGAAGTTGCTATCTGTTCCTAGAGTTAAGACAAAGGCTGGAACTCGAGCTTTTTCAGTTGCCGCGCCAACTATATGGAATTGGCTTCCCGTTAATGTGAAATCAGCAGAAAATATTGTTACATTTCGTCGTCACCTCAAAACCTACCTTTTCAATATCGCCTATCCTCCCTAGCTTCCTAGCACATCCATCCATTTGTTGACGA
This sequence comes from Paraescarpia echinospica, assembly GCA_020002185.1. Taxonomy (NCBI): domain Eukaryota; kingdom Metazoa; phylum Annelida; class Polychaeta; order Sabellida; family Siboglinidae; genus Paraescarpia; species Paraescarpia echinospica. The sequence continues at coordinate 42,089,015 of CM034540.1, read as the reverse complement.
CTTTCGCCTATCACACGAGTACGAGAATGCTTAATCCTTTGGTTTTGGTGCGCCACTGAGCTCGGATTGTCTGAGGATATTGGCGCGTAAGAAGTTATTTATTATTATTATTATTATGTTCACTCCTGACTGTTTGTATACATGGCTCACCTCACCCGTGACATGGCTGGCTGTACCAGCCAAGTGTCACCTGCTTGGCACCTTTGTTATTTTCCGGTATCGTCTTCTCAACCCGGCCTTTGTCCCGCGTCTGGTCGGGGGTCGGCGCAGATTGAGTGCAGCTATCGTTGTTGTCCACGGATAGGTAGCCGGCTGTCAGCATTGTCTTAGTCCGAGCAGCAACGATCGTGACAATGCCATGCTCCAGTAGATCGAACACAGGTCCAGGCGGCGGATAAACCGGTTGCCGTTCCGCTCAGGTGCTTCCGTCGGCCACACCTCAGGTTAAAAGTCCAGATAAAATTCGATATTTAGAATAACAACTAATCTGTTACATTGAAAATTTATGATATTTCCAAGAGCAGCCAAACACAGCAGCGCTACAACTTTTCTGTTGTTACATAATTGGTAGATAGTCTTACACAATGATTTGCTATAAGCGTAAGGTTTACACTATCTTAGTAACTGCAGATATCGCCTAATAATCTTTACCATTTAATCAGGATCAGCAAGACCATTCTCAACATCTTCATGGACTTTACCCTCGCCATCTACATCCTCATCCTCTACATTCTCATCCTCAAAATCCTCCTCCTCGGTATTCTCCATCTCAATACCCTCCTCGTCCCCAACCTGAGCCTCTTCTGTCTTAGTGTACGGATTACAGCAGCCCTCTTTGCCAGAGCAGTTGCAGTATGACGTGCACGAAAGACGTTCTTTGTGGCAGCCACAAACCTCTGTGCTGCACTTCTTGCCCTGTGTCCTACACTCACAATGAATCACACCACACAGGTGTGGTGGACCTGATGAAAGGATCAGCGTTTGAAGTGTTCGTGGCCGCAGCATATCGGGTGCTGACAGGTATCTTCAATGGGAAGTCCTGGGTGAAAGCCATACAGTCCTTTCGGGGCTTATCAGCAGCGCTCTTGCAGTGGTTTGTACCAACAGAGCCGAAGACATTTGAGCAGATAGCGCAGTATCTGGACACTGCTCGCCTCCATCCAACTGGCCGGCACTGGGTGGACAACTTCCTTCTCCCCACACACCTCGTCCACCAGTGCATGCTGAAGTACTTCTTCCTCGCTGGACACGTTCAGTACGCCGGATATCTCACTCAGTACCTGCTGGAGATGCGTGTGCTGCTGAGGCCAAGGCGGACCTTATGTCCGGCGCTTTTGTCTGTCGACACCATGTGGAATACTGGAACGCTGTCTCTGGTGATCAGTTTTGGCAAGCAGACTGCCATCAAGATCGGAAAGGGAGCTCTCAAGGGCATGACTCTATCTGCTGAGCTAGTTTGTGACTGGATTGACGCCTTCCCTTTCACCGTGTACCTGTCAGACCGCGTGGACTACGTCTACTCTGCTGATCCACCAGGCCATTCTGCGAGGAAAACAGCACAAGGAGGAGTTGAATCACCGGCGTGTCTTGGTTGCGGATGATCGGGGCCTCATTGATGCAGAGGTGGAGAAGTACCCTCATCCACTGGAAGATCACCGCCCTCATCTGTACAATCCCGTCACCGGCCAAGTTGCTCCTGCTGAAGTGAATGTGGCTGATTCGATTGTGCTTGGAAAAAAGATGCAGAGGATGTACAGCGCCAGTTTTCCCGATGGGTTCTACGACACAATCAGTAGTCCCATCAAGACGATGGACGTTCTAAAGAAGCAGGACAAGGGCAACAAGGGCAGGCCAGTCATCGATCTGGAGAACATTTTTCTCCGGCTCTTGGTGATTGGTCAGCGGCGGCAGATGGAGCTTGAGCCTCTGTTCAACTACGAGCTGTGTGCAGTGCCTCCATCGCTCATCGACGAGCATGATTGTCTCCGCAAAGCCAACAAGTCGGGGCTGGTCAAGCGCCTGGGTGTGCTCGAGATCTCGCCAACAGCTGGCTGCTGAAATTGTCATCGTGGATGTTCAACAGCTGTTCTACCGTATCGTGAGGCCACACGGCGGCAGTCCCTCAGATCTGATCACATCCATCCTGGGTCGTCTGAGTCACTATCCAGATGGTACTGAGAAAATCATTGTCTTCGACAAGTACCAAGATGTATCTGCCAAGGTTCACGAGAGAATACGGCGGGCTAGTGAAGTTACCCTCATCTACGAGCTCTCCATCACCAGTCCTCTGCCCAAAAGAGATACAATCCTGAAGAGCAAGAACAACAAGCAGAGCCTGGAGAGCGTGTTGTTTGCCTTCAGTGCAGGAGAGAACGTGACGATGGAGACTCGTGACGATGGTGCGTTTGGTCATGATGAGGCGGCCATCACCATGATCTCCTATGTCATTGACGCTTCCAACTCTGACAAAAGCGTGATCCGTGTACTTAGCGACGACACGGAAAGAAAGACAGAGAGAGGGAGAAGGGAGAGAGAGAGAGAGGGGAGAGAGAGAGTAGGGTAATAGAGAGAGAGGAGAGAGAAGGGGGAGAGACAGACAGAGAGAGAGAGAGGAGGGGTGGAGAGAGAGAGGAAGAGAGGAGGGAGAGAGAGATAGATAGAGAGATCGAGAATGAGTGAGAGAAAGAGAGAGGGGAGAGAGAGATAGGAGGGAGGAAGGGAGAGATAGATAGATAGATAGATATATATATATATAGAGAGAGAGAGAGAGAGAGAGAGAGAGAGAGAGAGAGAGAGAGAGAGAGAGAGAGAGAGAGAGAGAGAGAGAGAGAGGGAGAGAGAGTGGGTAGAGAAGAGAGAAAAGAGGGGAGAAGGAGTAGAGGAAGAGAGAGAGAGAGAGAGATGGTGGGGGAGAGGAGATGGGGAGGGGAGGGAGGAGGGTAGGGAAAGGTATGTGGATAATAATAAAATAGCTAAAAATGAATGTCAACATTGACAATCAATGTCAATTGCTAACCTCATTCATACCTCGTCTCCAGTCCAGTTGTGTGATGCCACCTTTAACGTAAGATAGAATTACTGTAAGAGATCTGGATGTCAGATGTTAGAATAGGATGCAACACTAATAAAAAGTTATCTGAACCCAACTTCCAAACTATTTATTGCCGCCATTTGTATTATGAAGTACTGCCATCTGGTGCACAACTATTAAATTAATAATATATATGGCGCCATCTGGGGTGAAAATTTACAAGAAGATTGGGCAATGCCGAATTTCATTACTCCGCGAAAGGGTCAAACAAGTAAATTGCTGCCAAGTATCCTTCCGCTTATTCAAATCATCTAGGAATCCACCATTTTACAGTCAACATCTCTGGAACCAAACAGGAAGTCTAACTGAGGCATCACCTGTAATTGTGGGGCCTTGTACTGGTAGCTCCACGTTGCGGACAAAAAGAAAGAATGAAAGACATGTACGTACCTAGTGGGCAAAAGTGGTATATTTTGATGTCTAAAAGGTGTCTTGTTTACGTCTAAAACGCGTCAAATTTAGGTTGCCAATGAAAGACCATTTTGCGTGTCATTTCTTACGTAAATATGTAGACGTCTGACAGATGTCTAAATGACGTCTTTTTAGACGTCATCCATATGACCAAAATTAACTGCTAAAAGACGTCTAAAAGATGTCGTGTGCCCACTGGGCATTAGTGATTCTGGAGCCAACTAAGTGACATATTTGTAGTTTTTTCAATTTTTTCTGCATTGTGTGTTTGTCTAGTTAAACAAATAGATATGGTGTAAATTCTGCTATTTTTTTCTGAAGCTTAGAATTACCTATTTGTTGTATAAATTATTATTCTATCAATAATGTTATAAACAAAATTTAAACACTTAATTGCATGCCCTGCTAAAACGTTACCACGGTTTACTAAAGTAAATTTACTATAGTTTGCTGTAGTAAATACCATAGTAAACACTACAGTGTTTTTGCGGAATATTTGAACATGTTTTACCATAGTAAATACTATGGTTTACTATAGTAAATACTTCATTTTACTATGATGAATATCACGTTTTACCATGGTATACTAGTGAATACCATATTTTACTATGATTTGCTATGGTGAAAGCATGATAAAATGCAATATACTATGGTTTAATATAATTCACCATGATTTACTATGGATGTATCATGGTTTACCATAATAAAAGTTTGACCAGATACCGACAGAAGAGGCAACGGTACAACCCAGAACCGAATGGAAATTGCCAGTTCGAGGCAATAGCTGACCAGATCAGCCGCGTCGGGATTTTGAGATATGGACACACTTTACGTGCAAATATCATCAGGGACATTGAGCAGTACCCACACCTCAGGGATGGTTCATCGCTACCTAACTTCTTGGATAATCATGATTTGATGTCATCTCCAAACGATGGCCCAAGACGGTACTTATGGAGATCATATCACCCTTCAGCGAGGGACTGTGATTTTCAATGTACAGTTTATAGTCTTGTTGTCTTTGGGACCTGCCGCTACTTCTGTTATTTCCACGACTGGCAGATATAACGAGCACATTCTTACACTGTATCTCGCCCATTTTGGAGAAGGACGGGGTGAGCATTATTTCAGCCGTGAGGGCTCAGACGATTGCTTGGCGAGAGTCAACTCCATATTTGACAGTGCGGGTAGTGAGGACCGTAACGATGAACAAGATAATGAGCATGGTGACAATGGAAGAGCGTTGATTGACAGTGGGGACGGCCGTGAAGAAGATGCAATATAGGACGTTTCACGGTGACGTCGTTTCATCGCATCCCGAAAAATGAAAAACGACGAGAACTGTGGCTCAACGCGATCATCAGACGTAAAGATTGGGTCCCGAAACATACCGACCGTGTTTGCGGACGACACTTCTTTTCATGTTTGAACCGTTATCATTATTAGCGTTCATTATTACCAGTCATGAATATCGATAGCCATTAATTGAAAGCAAAACAAGGGTTTGCTGCAATCTGCGAACCTGGCCTAGTTCAGTAGTTGTGCTTGTGGATCGATGTGATGGCGCTGTCAGTACTGTCCGTGGCAGTGTGCCATTGAGTAGTAAATAGGTCATGGATGTTTACACTCCATGTCTGGCTAACACACAATCGCCAAACCTCGTAGTTTTATTAAATCACTGTTAATATTTATCATACAGCTATGCAAAATATATTTTAATACTAGAAAGTAGGGACCAGGGCAGGGGTTGTAGGCTATAATTCCGAGACTGTCGGTAGCATGCTAGGTAAGTAGTTGTGTCAATGCAATGCCTGATTTTAATCAATGTGTGTATTTTACAGGAAAAGCTAGCACTGATATCTCCAATCCGGACTATGCCCCATCAATGCTCATGGGTTGTGATGGCAGTGAAAAGCTGACCCCAGAAGGGAAGAAAGCAAGGTTTGGCGAGAGAAAAAAAAACAGCTCAGTGCTAGAGAGGTAGAGAGAAATCGAAAAATGTCCAGATTGCGTATCAATGTGGAGCGTTTGATGGAACAATTAAAGAATTTAAAAATATTGTCAACGACAGTGAACATTGGTCTCGTGCCTCAGGCTGATAACATCGTGTGCATTTGCTCTGCTATCAGTAACATGCATCCTAAATTAGTTAAATTATATTTCTAGTATTCCCAGCTCTTTCATTCATCTGTTGACGACTCATGCATTGTATACATTAACAAGATTGCTTAATCCTTTGGTTTGTAACACTCATGAAGTTAATAATGAATGAAAGTTATATACATTTGATGGGGGTCTGTGGAAAGTGTCTGCTCAGAGAGACAATTTTTTTGCATACTGAAAATATGCAATAGTTTTGTCTCTCTGAGCATATATCCAAGTTATAAATTCTAGTCTTTAGTCTTTACAACTTGGACACATCCACTTTCTCACAGGCTTCCTCTTGACATTGACACATGCATAATGAAACCATTCAGTCTTGCAGTTTACACTGTCACATTTGATCATCTTGCCATATTTAGGCTTTGCACATATGCACCAGACTTGAAGTGGAGTTGGTGCAGGTGTGTCGGGGGTGGCTGCAGGCGTAATTTCAAGTCGTCTATACACTAGTTCCGGAAGCACAAATGTAGACCAGAAGAAAGAACAGGTTTCAATTAAGTGTTGACAAAATATCGTTGTAGGGCACACTTGTAATGTGAATGCAAGGTTCTTCGCTTGGCTGGGTGAACACGACAAAGTCGCAGTACCTCACATTGTTTACATGCATTTGTAGTTTTTTTATTTGTGTATAGTACTTGTCTTTAGTGTTAAATCAGTTTTGAGACAGAAGTTTGGGTCAATATTTGCAGCTTTGTGTGCAGTGTGTGTTTTGTGGGAAAATGGACATTTAATTTCTAGTACGCCATTGCCACAGCAGCCACAGTTAACAATGCCATCTGTTCAGGCTCCCAGAAATGGGTTTTGGTTATTCATCAAGAAACCAGAATGTCGTCATGTGAAATTTTCATGATGTTTCTTTAGCTGCACAACATAAATGTTTCTTGCTTCAGTCTCATGATCAGTGCCATATTTCACAGCAGTTTTGGAAGAAAGGTCGAAGGATCTATAACCGACAATTCGTTTAACCAAATTGTCAGGAGGTATTGTTTCTCTTCTTACTAGGACATCATGAGCTTTAGTGCCTGTTATTCTCCCTTTCTGGTGATTAAACCAAAGTTGATCTGCAGAACGTTGGTAATTGGACATAATACAATTTCCCTTTGCACTTATCTGATTATCAGACCAACTTTCATTTTCATCATCATAGAAGGTTGTCAGGAGCTGTGGGTATAAATCATTATCATGATCGCTCTCAATGTCAGTCTCCTCACCCTTAAACCCTGGAATTGAATTAAAAAAGCAGCATTATGGCAGATATCATTAAAAGGTTGCAATACATCAACAGATGGTAAGGTGACTCGTCCTGAAGGATTGACCGAGGTGACCTGCTTCTTGCGACTGCCTCACAGGAGGCCTCTCTCCGTCATCTCCTGCAGTGTCGGGGCTCCACTTAGTTGCGGAAGCTGGCATTCCACTGGCACGCCTCACTGGTGGAGGACTTTGTCAGGCCCGTCTTAACGGCGATTTCTACTTAAAACAGCAGAGCAGCAACGTGGCTGCAAACTTCTAGACTGAAAGACACAACATTAGCAATTAGTCAAACGTGCATGTCTGCTATTCTTGTAAGGGATCATCTCAGAACAGCAATGTCCAATGTCATAAAATTACTTTCATCTGACCGCAGCCCCCCACCCTCCCACCCCCGAAAATTCGTAAACATTAATACGATAGTATCAATATATAAACAGTACTTGTCCGAAACTTAAAATATTGATGTCCGATGCCAGACAAAACTGCCTTTGACACCACTTCCCCAAACGAAAGTAACAATGGACGTCAATGTTATGAGATGATCCTTAAGGTGATATTTAATGTCAATCATTATTGGACACTTAACTCTCTCATTGACGCGGAGAATAACTGTAATTAAAGCGTTCGTAACATTAAACGTTATTTGCATACACCACTACTCACTTGTTGTGTTTAAGAATTAACCCGGACATGGAAGTAATATTAAGCAGTCATTCTTATAATATCTCAAGTAGTGCCTTGCTCTAAACATATATCTCCCATGACACTTCAAATAGTAACACCAAGCTAGGAATCTCAGCTGACAACATATTTATTAAATTGTATAATATATTATAAATATTTCTTAAAATATTTATAATATATTGTAACATTATTTTTTATTTCTATTAATGAGCAGAACATACACTGCCATGCATGTACAGTGGACACAACAGACCTCGGCCGTTTCCTTGACTAGGTAGACTCGTGGTTCGTGGGGCTTGTCCCGAACTCTCATCGAAGGTATCACCTTCGACTTAAGAAGGCAGAAGGGAGTGTGGACAATGTCAAGAAACTTAACTTCCTGCACATGACCACTGCCAGCAAACCTACAAAACTAATTGTTTCTAAATGAAGAAAATAATCGTATTATACATGAATATTATAATTATTTGTTTGACACTTCATCCGTAAATACAATTAGAACAACAAGAACTATGACATCGGAAAGTAACGGTAATTTTAACGTAGTTGGTAGGCCCGTGGACGTAGCCTGGCCCTAGCCTAGGCATGTAACGGTATCACGCCAGTGCAAGCCCTCCACGCCGGCGGTGTGGATCAGTTGCGTAATTGTTTGATGATCCCTTCGCATCGTGGCCTGCGACTGCAATAAACATGTCAGTTCGACAGTTCCTGCCACGGCTCTCCGCTGCTATGGGACCAATTCGGCAACTCGCACGCAAAGACGTGCACTGGAATTGGTCTCGCACTCAAGACCAGGCGTTCGCAGAAGTCAAGAGGCTGGTAACAGAAGCGCCACTACTCACCTTCTACGATCCTGAGTCAGAACTGGTGATACAGTGCGACGCCAGTGAAAAAGGACTTGGCACAGCTCTTATACAGCATGGGAAACCTGTCGCGTTCGCAAGTCGCGCGCTTACGGACGTCGAGACTCGCTACGCGCAAATTGAGAAGGAGATGCTGGCAATCGTCTTTTCAATGCAGAAGTTCCACCAATACACCTTTGGCAGACACACAACTGTCCACAGCGATCACAAGCCTCTGGAGGCCATTGTGAAGAAACCTCTTGCCAAGACACCCAGACGTCTGCCGGGAATGCTACTGAGAGTTCTACAATATGACATCGGGGTCATCTACTGCAAAGGAAAAGAAATGCACATTGCTGACATGCTCTCCCGTGCGTATCTGCCAAACGACGGCTGTAGCCAAGCAGAATTTGAACAAGTGAACATGGTGTCCTTCCTTCCAATCCGCCCCGAACGACTACAGCAGATACGGAACGCCACAGAACAAGATGAAGTATCGCAGCAACTCTCCAAGGTCATACTCCAAGGATGGCCTGATGACAGAAGTCAGCTGCATACAGTTCTGCATCCGTACGTCCACGTGAGAGATGAAATGTCCATGCAAGGTGGCATCATCTTCAAAGGAGAACGTACTCTGATACCACGTAGCCTGTGATCTGAAATCAAAAAGGCGATCCACTCCTTACACGTCGGAATAGATGGCTGTTTGCGAAGGGTAAGAGAATGCGTGTTCTGGCCGGGCATGTCAGCCGACATCAGAGAGTACATATCCACATGTGAGACTTGTCGCAAATACGAAGTCGACCAGCCAAGAGAATAACTCATGCAGCACGACGTCCCTGACCGACCATGACAAAAAGTCGGGACAGATATCTTCTCGCTCGAAGGCAAGTCTTACCTAGTCACAGTCGACTACTTCTAAAATTGATGGGATATTTATCGTCTTGAGGAGACGACCACGACAACGGTCATTCGCAAGCTGAAGGGTCATTTCGCCAGATACGGCATACCTTGTCATGTTGTCTCAGATTCAGGTCCTCAGTTAACAGCATCGATGTTTCACGACTTCTCGGTCGAGTGGAATTTCGAGCACTTGCTGGTCAGTCCAGCGAACCAGAAGGCTAACGGCAAGGCAGAGTCCGCTGTGAAATCTGCCAAGCGACTGATGAGAAAAAACAAAGACACGAACACTGATCAATTTCTGGCACTGTTACACGTTCGCAACACGCCCACACAAGGTGTCGGAAGCAGCCCGGTCCAGCGGCTCATGAACCGACGAACGAGGACGTTGCTTCCGATGACGAGCGAACTGCTTAAACCGCGCTCCGCGACAGCCACTGACGTCGATAAGAGACATCTGCAGCTTAACCAAGCCAAACAGAAGACACACTACGACAGATCTGCCAATGATCTTCCCGTTCTGGAGGAGGGAGATACTGTGCGGATGAGACCATTCGTTCAGGGTAGTCGTGTCTGGAGGAAAGCTGTCGTCAACAGGCGTCTAGACGAAAGGTCGTACGAGGTCGAGACAGGCGACGGGGTATACAGACGCAATCGCGTGCAGCTGAGGAAGTCGGCTGAACCTCCGCTACAAGTCCGCGCACCGCTCGTCGACGACATCATCAACCCTCAACGAGATGTGGATGCGGAAGACGTTACGCCAATCGAGATGCCGACAACGGTCGCCGAAGCCGCATCTACGCCGATCCGTCGAGACGTCCGTCCGCAGATCGTAACATCGAGATCGGGTCGTCAGGTGAAATCGCCGGACTACCTTAAAGATTACGACTGCAAGTGGAGACTACAGACTGTATATATTCCACCTATTTCTAATTTTGTTTGACTCCCCATGAGCTGACGTTTAAATTAGTAACAGCTTATTGTTAGTGAGTAGTATGGTTCATTCGTCCAGTGACTCACTATTATGAACATTAATATGTTAGTCAGATTAGACTACTCGCGTAATTTTATTTTTATGTGAATACTTCCGAACAAGGGCAGTTCACTCGTTCACACTATTAGTTGCTATTTTTGAGTAATTGCTACTGTTGCAAGGACTTTTATTGACACTAATGCTTATGCAATGTTAATCTAGCTTTTTTCTAAAAATGGAAGGATGTTGCATTATGACAATGACTGTTCCCCGCTCATTGTACTAAAATGTAATACGGGATGATCCCTTCGCATCGTGGCCTGCAACTGCAATAAACATGTCAGTTCGACAGTTCATAATGTCACTCAAATGTTTGCTTGCATTATGCTAACAGTATAAGCGAAAACACAACTGTTTGTTCAATCAAATTAACGGAACTGTTACTGCTGTTTGATCCTATGGCTATGCAATTATGAATTACAGCATTCTTATTTATATGCGTCGAGTGACTGGTACGCCTTCATGGACTCCCGACAAACATTTACCCGTACGTATTTATCACGTTCTGATAAATGTCGCCGAACGTAAAATTAGGCCACAGACTCGGATCGTTTCCCAGCTGTTCTTGAAAAAAATACGGGTCTGGCAACTTGCCAGAGCCGTCATCGTATTCTAATTTCTTTAGATAGCGATATCTCGCACTAACATCTAACGCATTCGCGTACCCAGACCAATTGCTATTCATGTCTACTCAAGCGTTGTGACGGGCCTTTGTTCGCAGAAGCTCGGCTGGCTGGTGTGTTTTGCCAGCCAGCGTACTGCGCGTGTGCAAAAGTGACGTCACGTCTTGGTAAACATGAAACATCCTATATTTAGCTGACAGTGAGGACGAGGGCAGAGGAGGGGGAGTTAGCTGACGGTGATGACGAGGGGAGTCGACACAAATACACATTAACTTATTTTTTATTTCCACCCGCCATTAACGCTCGCCGCAAAAACAAACATTCACGCTCACATTTCATGGGGGGGGCACAAAACCATATGTCTGCAGCTGCCCCTCTGCCCCTCCCCCGTTCCCGCGCCTATGCTACAGGGTACATACGTAGCGTATTTATCAACAGTTTACGTTGAAAGAATACTACGAAATAAAATGCAATGTTTCTATCTGAGTGGAAATTGTTACTCTTTAAATTATCCTAAGTACGCTCAAAATCATTACTAAAACATAATAAGTTTACCATTGTAGATATGCAAGGGGTCAGAGAGTTGGTAGAGATGTTAGACAGGTCAGTTTGCAATTTTTATCACAGTGAGTTTATTTCTAGTATTGTGACTATTTTCGCGTCGATGTGAAGGGCGACTGCGCATGTTCTGATTATAAAGTGAACTGAAGAATTGCGGAATGGACAAAATGGACGAATCGGACGAAATGGACTAAGTCCAAGAAGAAATCCACGAAATCGACTAAGTCCACATGAAATTTCTGTTATTACATTATCGGTCAAAAATTATTACATTATCGGACAGGAGTATGTTATTACGTTATCAGTCAGAAAATATTACAGTATCGGGCAGGAGCACGTTATTACATTATCAGTCCGAAATTATTACAGTATCGGACAGGAGTATGTTATTACATTATCAGTCCGAAATTATTACAGTATCGGGCAAGAAGTTTATTACGTTAACGGTATATTTTATTACAGTATCGGGCACATAACAATTATGACATTATCAATCGATTATTACAGTCTAGGTTGTAACACCGCTGCAAAGAGTTGGACAATCCAAAGAGATGGAAACGATGAAGTGCATATCTCGGCAGCAATCGTCTTTCCCGGCAATTGTTTGCAGAATAAAACGTATTCTTTCGGCTTAAATTGTTGTTAACATACAATTAACGTGGATATATATTGTGTTGTCCTTTATTTAAATTGGGACCACCTGAAACCATCCCGTGGACCACTTAAGGACCACGGACCACAGTTTTGGAACCCCTGTTATACAAAACAAAAACACGCATCGTACGACATGTGATTTGCACGACCCTGTTAGGCGTACCTGTCTCTATTAGCGGTAGAGACCCTCACCTGTCGACTGCCGTCCCGGCGTGCTTTGCTTACCTGAATAGTTTCTTTGGCACTCACACATTGTGTGACCTAGAAAAATAACGGCCTTTGCAGAATGAAATTGTCTTCGTAATGCAAGACCAATTTGACGAACAAGATGAGATTGAGCGCGATTCTTGTGGTGCTGTGCGCAGCAGGTATGTATGGAGCGCTGCTGGTGATTTTTACAAGCTGTTGTAAGAAGGCGTCTTCAAATTATAGCTAAGATCATGCGAAAGTTGTCCGGGTCACCTAAGCTGCCCCAGGCATATAATAAGGATTATGAACCAACGCTAGGTGAATCAAGTCAGCTTGAAGGTGCATTCCCAATATATATACCAGAATTGTACAATTGTTGTATACAAGAAATGTACAATTCTGGTATACGAGAACTGGCGAGTAGTGCAATTCTGGTATACCAGGACTGACGAATGGTGTTAGGACTGGCGAACTGACCTTTTAGACAATCGCCGATTTTCGTTTATTTAAATTGAATTTCGCCCTATGCAGACGAACGCAGTTTTATCCAGGTTTCTTTTCGAATAACCGAAACGAACCAATCTCCGAACAGGTCAACAATGGTCCAAATAACAACGAACCCGAAAGTCCGACAGCACCGCCTGGTGTCATTGTAGCGTGCATTATTACAATTATATGTCATGTAAATGTATGTAAAGATAATCTTTCTTTCCAATCTTCTACACAAGATTTTAAGTTGAGGAACAATGAAACGAGAATCGTATGATTTGGTAAGTGGGTGGGTGGGCGGGTGGTTGGGAGACACGTAACTATTATTAACAATATTATATTACCCAGGTATTATGATATGGTCAGAATAGAGACTGCTGCTAAATGAGCAAAATTACTTATTTGTTCTTAAATAAAACCAACATCTCAATTCAATGATAGCAAACTCTTCCACATATATGTGGGTAGCTATGAAAAGAGCTGTTTGTTTTGTGTGGCTCTGAAAAGAGCCGTTATTGTTGTGTTCGGATGGTTTAGAAACGATATATCAATAAGATATGGGCAAAAATGTTGCTGAAGGCTGCAGTGACGTCTGCACCAAATAACATGTTTACTATGTAAATATATCTAGGACTAGGATGATGTGGAATGATGGAGTTAACGCAATGGTGAATGAAATGTGGGCAAAAATATAGTTAGGGTCCGGATTCTACACAAGTCTCACGTACGCGCTATTTTAAAAGAATAGGCCTATATAATATGTTAGAAGTTAACAACCATTTCTTGCACATACTACAGTTGTACAAATCTGCACCAGAATTGTACAATGCTGGTACATTCCAGAAATGGGCTACGCTCACATTAAGTTTAAGACAATTTTTCGTATACCAGAATTGTCAATGGGCTGCGCTAGCAGTGCATTTCTTATATATCAGAATTGTACAATTCTGGTCTATACTGGGAGTGTGCCTTCAAGCCGACTTGATCCCGCAGGGTTTCTTGCCATTTCCAGTCGCGTGTGTTATGGTTCATGATTTGGGCTTATTTTATAATAGTGTAACTGGTTATTATAGCAGCCTACGGTGATCACTTGTGATTTAGTTGTGCCCCACGCATGGGCGTAGCCGTAGGAACCGCTCCGGCCATACCCGACCATTTTCCCCATAGACAGTGTTTATCTCGGCTGTTGGTATGATCAGCCGGGATCCACACATCAAGTTGACTAATACATGTAAGAAGAACGCAGTTTTGCAAACTTCAGTTTTGATAGAACATTTAAAAAGATACACTGCATGATGATAAGAGTCATCAATGTTTCTGACAGTCAAAGTTATATATCTGACCAGACAACGTCAGAAACGGTCACTCAAAGACTACCAGAAAGTACAGTCTGACTTCGGAAACTGTCAGAATCTAATCTTACATTAATTTATTATTTTGGTCATTATATATCACCTACGAAATGGAAAAAATATAATATACTTTATTCTTGCATAAAAGGAGACATTCATGAGATGTGTACACTTATATCTAATTAAGATATTTAAAAAAAAAACAGCAATGGACCTACTAACTTGCATATAAACTCTTTTAGGTACCCTGTGCTGCATTGGTAACAAAATCAGTACTCTTACACTAGTTAATAGTGTAGCTTATTGCCTAACTTTTGTAACTGGAACAATATAAATGATTAGTGGATGTGACTGGACTCTTTCTTTGATATTATTGTGTTTAATCGCACTCAGTAATAAAGCTCCATTTCGCACTATTAGCCACATGATTGATCTAACAATGGACAGTACAGCAGCCTGGAATTGCTTGGAATTCTTCTTTGATATAGGCCAATTGAATCAGTTCAAGCATAATCTACCAACATGGTCTATCGTTTCTACCGCAGTAGAAACCGTCCTGTCAGAAATTTACCAACCCTGAAAGTGCGTACTAGAAAGATTCAATTAGGTTGACAAAAAACAAACAAATTGGAATTGAATTTTTCCTGAGGACTTTTTAAGTAGGAATTGATAATTTGGAATTGGATTTTATTTTTTGCAAGTTGGAATTGGAATATATTTCTTTCAAATGACTAGAAATGGAATTGACCCTATGCTTGCAGATTGTGATGTGATAATGGTACCTAAATATATTGTAGGTATATATCGTAATGATACAACATTATTGGGGTTTATGTGTTGCCTTGACTTTTGAAGTTTCAGGTAAGATGTCACTCACATAATTCATTGGTGACATTAACATAATTCAATTAAGATTTGTTGCACTTCATTAAACTCACATTACTGATAATGAGTAAGGGTACAACTGATCATTATCTATAAACATAGATCTGAACTTTTGGCAAGGCAATACCTCTCAATGCGAGGACGCAGATTATTTCCAGTTATGTAGACTTTGTGGCAACAATAACCATTGTTGATGACATAATGGCTTAAGAATAACGGACACGTGCATAAGTGCCGAAATGTAGAATAACATATAGCAGGTCATGGGCATAAGAATATTGGGAGAAATTGCTGGCTGCATTCAGAAACATATTTCGATAGCATCATGGCTAATGAAAAGTGTGACCCATTGGACAAAGAACAGAGCTCTTGTAGTTTGCATATAAGACCGGTAGATGGTCAAGTTTACGACCCCAAATATTTTGTAGTCTTCCATATGTATTTACCTTTTTATTAGTCATTTGGGCCGAAGGTCCAACGGAGTATTGCCATCACTCTGTGTCCGCCGTTAGCTGCCGTATCTCAAAAACCGTTCAGTACCTTTTTCTCAAATTTTGCATAGACATATCTTAGGATACTGCACTAGGCACGATAAATCTGTATTTGATTTAATCATTTTAAGGGCCCCATCGGGCCCCCCAGGACCCAAACAAACTTTAAAAAAACTGTTCAATTACTTTTTCACTAATTTTGCATATACATTTCATGTGGTATTGTCACTGTATGCAAGAAATCTGTATTTGATTGAATCATTCTAAGGGCACCTAATGGCCTCACAAAAAGGGCCCCAAACTTGCACATTTTCACATTTTATCTATTTTTTCAAAAACATTTCGGTATCGTTTTCTCAAATTTTGCATAAACATTAATTATGGTAGTGCCACTATATACAATAAATCTGTATTTGATTGAATCATTCTAAGGGCCCCAAAGGTCCCCTAAAATGCAAAATTTGCTAACTAAATTGTTTACTGAAGGAGAACAGCCCAGCAGCTCTATTGGCAACTGGCTGGCTACACCCCGTCACACAACTAATTCCTTTTCCTACAACATCTGTCACATGCGGAGTCTGCGTCTTGCGTGGATCAGAGGTTGTCTTTTCTGTTATTTCAAAAACTGTTCAGTAACTTTTTCTAAAATTTTGCATAGACGTCTCTTATGGTAGTGTCACTGTACATAATTTGTATTTGATTGAATCATTCTAAGGGCACCTCAGGGCCTCCCAAAAACTAAATGTTCACATTTTGTCTATTTCTGCCTGGACTAGATTGGCAGAGTGCCAATTGATTATGTATTACACCCACCCCACCCCAACAGACAACGTGTCAACAGACATCATCCACTAGTAGTCCAGTCAATGTATGCCCAAAAGAGGGTCAACCTCAAATAAATTGCAATAGTAATTATGACAGTGTTTTTAGTTAGTGCTATATGTGTACACTACCACAAAAAAGTCCACCGAAATCTATGTGGTGGAATATTGTCATTTTTGACGACAATGACAAGTGGTCAAAAGTCGCTGCCAGTGACGTTTTGCTTAGTGAAATATAGGGGTAGGCGTTACTGAGCCTATGATATATATTTTATTTGTAAATTCCATATACACTTTGCATATCGCTGACAAGATAATGGATTAGTCTAATAAATGATATATGATAAGTGCAAGTTCGTTACAAATTAAGGTAAACAATCGTTTTTAAACACAGTGAACGCCGATTTTTAGCCGCTGTGGGGAGAGTAGCGTTGAGATCTCACGTTGACTTGGTCCATTTGCAATTGAATAAATGGATGCTCTATAGTATAATGTTTTGGTGAATTTTCTACCCCATGGGGTCCTTGAAGCAATTCAGCTTCGTAGTTCTCGGAACAACCAAGGGCATTTTTTTAAATATGCAAATTAGGGCCTTCATTACTGAAACACCTATTTTCTTCAATAGCTTTGCAACATGTGCATGTCACAAAAGTGGTGTCAAGACATATTTTCATGGTCAACGGTTAAGATAAACATCACCAGATGTATATAACGGCTGCATGTTTGTCATTTCATAAAACTTTCAGATATGGGCCATGTTGGATCTTCTTGTTACATGCTTATCTCCAATGCACTATTTATACATATATCCAATTACTTTGATTCGCATCTATTGTCTATGCCCCTATAATAATAATAGCACAATCAACAACAGAAAACACGTTGAATCTCTTTGTAATAGTGTTGCACAACATAGGATAAATAGTTATCAATCCATATAGTTGACAGTGGTTGCATGCAAAATAGTGTTTATTCAAATTCTCAATACAGTACGGTGTACCATGTCTTCTCGTGCAATTTGCTTGCCAAAAGCATTTGTTTCCATGAATGTCATCTACAACGCTTTAGTCAACAGAAAATCTGAAGTGGCAATTTTAGTTTTTGTTTTTAAAGAAATGACAGCCATTTTACGAAAAGGCCGCCAAATCGCATTTTCGCATATCTTAACAACTGCGTCACATACAACCTATTGGTGTCAAAACATGGGTTTTAGAGGTCAGATGTTTTAAATATTTTACGTTTGGCCTTCTCCGACTTTCGGATCCTCCATTTTTTAAAGATGGCGGTCGTCAAAACAAATTTCACAATATCTTACCAATTATGTCACACAAAGTCATCATGTCTATGTTAACGTGTAGAATTGTGGTCAGTAATTTCAAATTTGTTAGACATGACCTTTGCTAACATTCATCCGCCATTTTTAAAGATGGCGCCAATCAAAACCAATTATCGCTATAACTAAAGACCTACATCACCTAGAGCCGTAATGTTGATGCCAAAAGATATGTTTTCAGGTGCGATAATTTCAAATATATTACATGCGCATCGTCATCAATCGTGAGAGGGTTGCAACATCCATCACCAGCTGTACACGTGCAATAGATGGTACATGACATATTATTGCCGTGGCAACTGCAACCGTCAGTGCTGCATGACTTGCTCTCTGCGTTGCAATCACATCTTATGTCATCAGTCTGACCTGGAGGATCCGAGGGTCCAATGTCAAAGCTGGCTGACGGGATACCGTCCTTCACCTCCCTCACAAACTGCGTGATGTCCAAATGAGGAGGACTGTGCTGATCAGCCGCCTTCCACAGCATCATCTGAAGATGATTGTGGGAGAAAGAATGGGAAGCCAGTGCGCATCATGGTGTTGCCTCCCACATATTATGTGCGGAGGGCACTATCTTCATTGGTGAATACACCGATTTGCTAGTGCTGTTGTGTTATTACTTTCAACAAGAGCCCCTTGATGTATTGATAATGCCAGAGCCTAAACAAAGCATAGCACAACAAGTAAATAACGATCTGTTACATCAGAGCTCTCACAGAATACCTGGGCCCAGCTGTAGGCTAAAATAGCATACCATAGCAACAGTTGAAGAATTGGTTACTGCAGAAAATCAGGCCATTGTGTGCTTCCAGTGTGGCAACATTGGCAAACAAATTGATCGTTTGCTATACAAGCACTTCATTGAAAATGAACTCTCAGAACCGACAGTGTAAATCATCCAAGAAAGCTCTAAAAGCCATGAACTAGAGCTGAATTTGCAAAGACAAGTACCATATTCCAAAGACGACTGACCTCCCAGCAGCACTAGCGCATTTTGCTGTCGGTCATCCGTTGGGTGGGGCAGATTGTTCGCTTGTGAAGATCAGTGAGAAGATCCCCGTCCCTGTGGGGAGGGGGGCGGCGGCACGCATTCTGGTGGTTGCAGAGGCCTATCCTGGATTTGCAGGCTTTTGAGCAGGTTGTGCAAAGATTTAGTTCGCCTGAAGGTGCCTGAGACGCAGGTTCTTTCTTTTGCCAACGCTTCTCACCGTCTGCTTCTCATCTGGAATGCTCAAAGTCCTGGGCAGCTCTCATTGTTGAGTTTTCGCCTATACTGTTAGCATAACGCAAGCGAACATTTGAGTGACATTATGAACTGTCAAACTGACATGTGTATTGCAGTCGTAGGCCACGATGCGAAGGGATCATCCCGTAATACATTTTAGTACAATGAGCGGGGAACAGTCATTGTCATAACATCCTTCCATTTTTAAAGAAAAGCTAGATTAACATTGCATAAGCATTAGTGTCAATAAAAGTCCTTGCAACAGTAGCAATTACTCAAAAATAGCAACCAATAGTGTGAACGAGTGAACTGTCCTTGTTCGGAAGTATTCACATAAAAATAAAATTACGCTAGTAGTCTAATCTGACTAACACATTAATGTTCATAATAGTGAGTCACTGGACGAATGAACCATACTACTCACTAACAATAAGCTGTTACTAATTTAAACGTCAGGGAGTCAAACAAAATTAGAAATATGCTGAATATATACAGTCTGTAGTCTTCACTTGCAGTCGTAATCTTTGAGGTAGTCCGGCGATTTCACCTGACGACCCGATCTCGATGTTACGATCTGCGGACGGACGTCTCGACGGATCGGCGTAGATGCGGCTTCGGCGACCGTTGTCGGCATCTCGATTGGCGTAATGTCTTCCGCATCCACATCTCGTTGAGGGTTGATGATGTCGTCGACAAGCGGTGCGCGGACTTGCAGCGGAGGTTCAGCCGACTTCCTCAGCTGCACGCGGTTGCGCCTGTATACCCCGTCGCCTGTCTCAACCTCGTACGACCTTTCGTCTAGACGCCTGTTGACGACAGCTTTCCTCCAGACACGACTACCCTGAACGAATGGTCTCATCCGCACAGTATCTCCCTCCTCCAGAACGGGAAGATCATGGGCAGATCTGTCGTAGTGTGTCTTCTGTTTGGCTTGGCTAAACTGCAGACGTCTCTTATCAACTTCAGTGGCTGTCGCGGAGCGCGGTTTAAGCAGTTCGCTCGTCATCGGAAGCAACGTCCTCGTTCGTCGGTTCATGAGCCGCTGGACCGGGCTGCTTCCAACACCTTGTGTGGGCGTGTTGCGAACGTCTAACAGTGCCAGAAATTGATCAGTGTTCGTGTCTTTGTTTTTTCTCATCAGTCGCTTGGCAGATTTCACAGCGGACTCTGCCTTGCCGTTAGCCTTCTGGTTCGCTGGACTGACCAGCAAGTGCTCGAAATTCCACTCGACCGAGAAGTCGTGAAACGTCGATGCTGTGAACTGAGGACCTGGATCTGAGACAACATAACAAGGTATGCCGTATCTGGCGAAGTGACCCTTCAGCTTGCGAATGACTGTAGTCGTGGTCGTGTCCTCAAGACGATCAATTTCCCAAAAATTTGAGAAGTAGTCGACTGTGACTAGGTAAGACTTGCCTTCGAACGAGAAAATATATGTCCCGACTTTTTGCCATGGTCGGTCAGGGACGTCGTGCTGCATGAGTGATTCTCTTGGCTGGTCGACTTCGTATTTGCGACAAGTCTCACATGTGGAGATGTATTCTCTGATATCGGCTGACATGCCCGGCCAGAACACGCATTCTCTTGCCCTTCGCAAACAGCCATCTATTCCGACGTGTGAGGAGTGGATCGCCTTTTTGATTTCAGATCTCAGGCTACGTGGTATCAGAGTACGTTCTCCTTTGAAGATGATGCCATCTTGCATGGACATTTCATCTCTCACGTGGAAATACGGATGCAGAACTGTATGCAGCTGACTTCTGTCATCAGGCCATCCTTGGAGTATGACATTGGAGAGTTGCTGCGATACTTCATCTTGTTCGGTGGCGTTCCGTATCTGTTGTAGTCGTTCGGGGCGGATTGGAAGGAAGGACACCATGTTCACTTGTTCCAATTCTGCTTGGCTACAGCCGTCGTTTGGCAGATACGCACGGGAGAGCATGTCAGCAATGTGCATTTCTTTTCCTTTGCAGTAGATGACCTCGATATCATATTGTTGAACTCTCAGTAGCATTCCCTGCAGACGTCTGGGTGCCTTGGCAAGAGGTTTTTTCACAATGGCCTCCAGAGGCTTGTGATCGCTGTGGACAGTTGTGTGTCTGCCAAAGGTGTATTGGTGGAACTTCTGCAGTGAAAAGACGATTGCCAGCATCTCCTTCTCAATTTGCGCGTAGCGGGTCTCGACGTCCGTAAGCGCGCGACTTGCGAGCGCAACAGGTTTCCCATGCTGTAGAAGAGCTGCGCCAAGTCCTTTTTCACTGGCGTCGCACTGTATCACCAGTTCTGACTCAGGATCGTAGAAGCTGAGTAGTGGCGCTTCTGTTACCAGCCTCTTGACTTCTGCGAACGCCTGGTCTTGAATGCGAGACCAATTCCAGTGCACGTCTTTGCGTGTGAGTTGCCGAGTTGGTTCCACAGCAGCGGAGAGCCGTGGCAGGAATTTGGCTAAGTAGTTCACTGTGCCATTCAGACGATGAACTTCTTCCACTGAGGACGGGGTCTGGAGTTTTGTGATCGCTTCCACCTTCTTGGGGTCGGGTCGGAGACCAACGTCTGACATCAGATGTCCGAGGAACGAGATTTCGGTTTTCTTGACCTCTGCCTTCTCTCTGTTGAGCGTTATTCC
Source organism: Paraescarpia echinospica (assembly GCA_020002185.1). Taxonomy (NCBI): domain Eukaryota; kingdom Metazoa; phylum Annelida; class Polychaeta; order Sabellida; family Siboglinidae; genus Paraescarpia; species Paraescarpia echinospica. The sequence goes on along the minus strand of CM034540.1, from coordinate 42,067,391 downwards.
CCTCTCTCTGCATCTCCTCAGCATTTCTTCCAGATTGCGGTCGTGATTTCTCGACGCGTCCTCTGAATTGTCACCTGCACCGTACACGATGATGTCGTCGGTGATGCATATCACGCCTTCTTGTCCTTCCAGAGCTTGTAGAAGACGCTTCTGGAAGATCTCAGAGCTCACGCTTAGACCGAATGGGAGTCGAAGCCATCTGAATCGCCCAAATCCAGTCTGGAAAGTCGTTAGGATGCTCGAGTCATAGTCGAGGACTACGTGCCAGAATCCCGAGGATAGGTCAAGTTTGGTGAAGTATTTTGCCTTTGCCAGTTCCGGTAGCACTTCATCCATGATTGGCATTTGGTACCGCTCTCGTTTCAGCGCACAGTTCAGAGGTTTTGGATCGATGCAGATCCTCAGGTCGCCTGACTTCTTTGTCGCGACCACCATGCGGCTGGTCCAGTCCGTTGGAACGTCGATTGGCGCGATCACTCCAAGTTTTTGGAGTCGATTCAGTTCAGCTTTTACCTGCGAACGCGATGCCACAGGTATGCGCCCAGTAGCAGAGGTGACAGGGGTGACTGTCTCATCAACATGTAGATGGACTTTCCCGGGTAATGTGCCGATTTCTCGATCAAATACATCTGTGTACTCGGCGAGTAGTTTCTCGCAAGAGTCAGTGTCCTTTGATGAAATAGATGCGACTTGTGCGAAGTTGCGATAGTTCACTGTGTTCAGCTCCATTTGTTCTGCTACACGTTTTCCGAGTAAGGGCAGTAGGTCTTCCTGCACCACTACGAACTCGATGCTGTACTTCTTCCTGTTAGTAGGATTGCGGATACTCATACGTCGCTTGCCTAGGGGGATTAGAACTGTACTGTTCCACATTTTCAGAGTCTTGTTATAGGCTTCAAGTTCTAGGCCGGCTGCGAATTTCACTGGCAGTACATTTACTGTTGCTCCGCTATCAATTTGAAATTGAACTTCCTGTTCTCCAAGCAGCATCTTGGCAAGAATTTCTTTGCCTGCGCAAGCTGAGAATACTTTCTCCGATTTGTCCTCTACACCAAGTACATATTCGCTGTCGCTTGATTCAGCTGTCTGTTGCACGGAGTAGACCTTGCCGTGTTGTCTGGGCCTTGCATTTGGCCTTGACCTTTGCTCGCATTTTGCAGCGAAGTGATTTCTGCCACCGCATTTGGTGCACTTCTTACCCCATGCAGGACACTCTTCTTTCTTTCTGATGTGTCGGCTTGTACAAAATCTGCAGTCGATCAGATCTTGAGGAACCTTAGAAGTGTGTCCGCCTGTTTGATTACCTCTTTTGGGCCTGGGTGTCTGCTGCTTGTGAGTAGGTCTTGTTTGTACTCTGTGTACATGATCTTCGGGACCGCTCATCACTTTGAAGTGGTTACTGGCTGCTTCAGCGCTGCGGCATATATCAATGCACTTTTTGAGTGTCAAGTTGGACTGCTGAAGTAGTCTTTTTCTAGTCTGGCTGTCCTTCGTGCCGCGTACAATTCTGTCTCGTAACAGAGAATCTCCGAGACAATCGCAGAAGTTGCACGTTTTCGCCAGAGTGCGCAGTGCAGTGACGTACGAGTCAATGCTCTCTGTAGCGTCTTGGTTTCTTTCGTTGAAGATATAGCGCTCAAAAGTTTCGTTTGTGTCTCCAATGATGTGTTGGTCGAACTTTTTGATTACTGTTGGTAGATCGGTCTTGTCTTCTTCCTCACTGTACACGAATGCATTGTATATTTTTAGCGCTTCGGTGCCGACACAGTGCAGGAACAGCGCCGTCTGGTAATCGCTTGGCTGCTGGTCAAGATGCGATATGAGACTGTAATTCTTCCACATCTGCTTCCAGAGTTTCCACTGATTTGCAGTATCATTGTGTAGTTCGAGTTTTTCGGGTGGCGAAATGTGCGAGTTGAACGCAGGAGCCGGTGGCCGTTCAGTAGCAGGCTGCGTGTCAGTCATGTTCGCGAATTACTGTACCAGACGCAATACGGGCGATAAATAGCAAGCGAGCGTGATTAGGGCTCTAAATTAAGTCTCTAAAGGTGTGTACTCAGAGTTTGTTATGCGAGTGGTTACACTTACACACCGTTGCCACCATGTTGAGTTTTCGCCTATACTGTTAGCATAACGCAAGCGAACATTTGAGTGACATTATGAACTGTCAAACTGACATGTTTATTGCAGTCGCAGGCCACGATGCGAAGGGATCATCCCGTAATACATTTTAGTACAATGAGCGGGGAACAGTCATTGTCATAATGCAACACTCATGGTAGTCGCTCTGTAGTTGTATTTGTCTGCTGCTAACTATCCCAACCTTTGTGGTCTTGCCAGGGTGAGTTGCCACTTCAGCTGATTCTTCTAACGCCTGTGAGGTTTGCCTTTTCCAGGACCTCTTTGATGGAGACATAGTCCTGCCAATGCAGTCCGGTGATGGAGCGCCGACATCGCTAGTGGAACCATTCAGTCAATTGTACTTGCTTTCTGTAGAGGAGCCACAGAGCCACTGCCCCATACAAAAGGGCAGTGACAACGACAGCCTTGTACACTTGAATCTTTGTTGACAAACAAGTTGATGACTACATATGTAAGCAAAATTCGGTTGATCGCAAAGCTACTCCCCATGACGGCTAAAATTCGGGTTTCACTGTGTTTAGAAAATGATTTTCATGTTATTACTAAATGGAATTAAACTTGATGTATATTCCAACGGTGTACATGTGTATAAATTGCGCAAAGAATGTAGAATACTCAGCTTAAATAACGCCTTTCCATAAATTTTACTATGACAAAGGTGACCGGCAGCGACTTTCGACCACTTATCATTATCGTCAGAAATGAAAATATTCCACTACGTGAATTTCTGTGGACTTTTTACGTAATAATGCAGACATGTAATGCTAACTAAAAACGCCATAATAATTGCTATTACAATTTGTTTGAGGCTAAACCATAGATTGACTGGACTAGGCCGAAAATCGGGGTACATGTAAATTGCGATAATTTGCAAATGTATTTAGAATACGATTATGACCTTAGTATTCATTGAAATGACACTTGTTAGGGACCATTACACAGCTAAATGCATTGCCTTTCCAATGATATACATCACCTTTATAGTATTCTCACAGAAAATAAGTTATACAACATGAATTATGTCTACCCCCCTAACGTTCAGTGAGACCTACGACCACTTGGCAATATATGAAAATGACAATGTTCCACCAAGTAAATTTTGGTGGACTTTTTTTCTGGTAACATAAACATACAGTAGAATCTAAAAATGCCACAAAACTTACTATTGCAAGTTGTTTGAGATTGAACCATAGATTGACTGGACAAGACCCCTATTAAAATGGACAGCTGCATGTAGGTTTTAAGCTGTGTCAAACAGTGGACTATAACGAATGTGTAATGGGAATCCGTACTGCTCTGGTAGAACCTGAAGAACTGTAAAACAGCAGACATAATTATCAATGCAATAATTATAAAGATATGACCTAGGATTAAAATAAAACAACTCAGGTATAAAATAATATATAAAGTAAAATAACATAGGTATACTCGAAAAGGTTAAAGCATATTTAGCCATGTTGCAGCTATTCCGTCACTCCAGTTATATTAGTATTATGTCATTACTACTGTTTTAACTGTCATTACTACTGTTTTTAAGTCAGAATGCATGTTATGCATATGTACCTTGTTAACAAATAAAGTTTTATCATAGTTGATCTCTTTCTTCTTCCCAATCTGGGGGAAGGTGGTAGGGGCAAATTGAGAACAGATAGTGAGTGTGCATTTTCTTAAACAATGTTTTACTGTGCTACATGCAAGATTGCAGCTCACCAACTCTCCTGCAAGGTTTGTACAACCACTGGAAATTGGCATAAACAGCAGAGTATTGGGATAAAATCCGACAGTATTTGTTAATAACACATTAACTGATATATACAATATTCATGAAATGGTCTTCTAAAAAATTAAGACACATTCATTATCATATGTTGACGTATGTGGGTGAATGTGGGTCTAGCTGACAGTCTAAGCACAACTCTTTCAAGTCCAGACGTATGAGTGGCTTGGTACAGTCAAGTGTGTGCATAATTGTTAAAACCCTAATAACTTGTGCACAGTGACACCAGTTGACTCATTTTGGACGAACTTTTGTATGTGAAACGTATCAAATTGATAGTGAAATATTACACAGTTCTTTTGTTGTTGCAGCCTACATTGATGCACTAAAAATAACTGATCCCCCAGCGCATGTTAGTGCCCTGGTTGGCGGGAACGTCACCCTAAGATGTGGGCTCGATGGCGCCCTCGGTGGAGACACACTGACATGGAAGAGTTACGCCAATAAGAACGATGGAGATCAAATATACTACTCATTAAAAGGTGTAATCGGAGACAAGTCTAAATACAAAGTCAGTGACACCTACAGTCTGACGATCAAGGATCTTACTATCCCTGATGGGGGATATTACGGTTGTGAGCTTGGATCAAGTAATTCAAAACGGGCTGACGTCATTGTCATAAGTGAGTGACCAATAACCCTGAATACAGTGGCTTATATCATCAATGATTGTATTGTAGATTTAGCTACGTGTTAGTACATTTTCTATTTTTAGATTTAGCATTTAAAAGGCTATGTGTTTAGTACATTGTCTATAGTTAGATTTAGTATATAAATGGTTATGTATTTAGTACATCTTCAATATTTAGATTTCGTATGTAAACGGCTATGTATTTAGTACATTTACCTTTTCTATATTTAGATTTAGTATGGAAACAGCTATGTCTTTAGTACATTTTCTATATTTAGATACATCTACCGAGACTGTAAAATGTTGTAGCCTGTATCCACAATTTTTTTTCCAGGTAAGCCGATGATTTCAATTGATCCCTCCAGCCAAACACTGGATATAGGCATGACCGTCACTGTGAGATGCACATCGCTTTTCGGCAGTCCTCTTGAGGGGGACATACTTGATGCACCCACAATGTCACTGTGGATAGGAGGGCCCTTGGCAAAGGACAACAAAGTAATATGGGGCAAAACAAGAGGAGAGAAATCAACGCTTTCTTCTGTAAGTCTTTCGTTTGGGATGTTTTTGAGAAGCATCATTCAGAGAAAGTAGATCAGTATAACAGGCCTGGGGTAGTACGTAATAGTAACAATTACAAATAGTGAAGTAATAGTAATAGGTTGAATAAAACATAATGTAATAGTAATAGGAAGCAATGTAATTGACCTATTTTATATTACTATTGGACATTTTAAAAGTTCAATTTGAGTTGCGTTTATTTGCAGTCTGGTTATTTAATTATTTATAAGGAAAAGAATACACCACTAGTTTCACCAGGTTTTATGATTGCTCCTCTGTGAGTCGTGGCCCTCAGTCAGTTTCACCCTGGAGGTTATGAGAGTTTACACAGCACTCGCAGACATTGGGACAGTGTGACAGCTGCATGGCTAAAGGGATTCAGTAGTTCTTTGAAGTTGGTTCTCATGCCAACTATCCTTTTCACACAAACTTATATGGGTTTAGTGGCTGTTTGCACATTACTAGGCTTAAAGGCCATATCTTGTCCAAATGTTTTTTCCAGAGAATTATGTAAATATACTTGTACATGTGTGTTATTTAATGTTATCACAAATCCAACGCCACATGTTTGCTAAAACATTGATAAAATTGGTCTTAAACAGTGACCGGTCACACTGCAAAGCTGAAAATATCTGTTTTCTGGAAATATCCGAAGGCGCAGATATGTGATGTCTCTAGTGGAACGGCCTACACATGGTCGCACTGTCTATGCGGCTAAATGGTATTTCATTTTAATTATATTTTCAACTGTTTGTATCACTAACATGTATATATATTTGATGAAAATAGGTGTTGTATAAAAAGTGGCAATTCGGGTTTTGACAGGAAATTCGGTGCACGTCTTCCCCAAAGACCCAATTTGTCAGCAGAAAATGAACATTTCGTTTACAAAGCCAAGGACAGGATCCTTGCTACGCCTATGGCGAATAACATCACTTACGGTGCAGATGATGGATATATATCTTATAAGATGGAAGATGGGCTTCAAAATACAGTCAGATATATGAGTACGACAACAACGCCACAGCACTGGCCCTTTCAGTTTCACCACAACAAAATCAACAGCCGGCCGTCAGTTGCCGGACTCTCGACAGGTTCATGCCTTGGCCTGTATAGCACCCCACCGACACCAGGCAATCTAACACCAGCAGAATCAACATCTCTCAAACATCATCAGCACTGTCTCCAAAATATATCTGATCATCGTTTGCATCGGTCTCAGTAACAGAAAAGTCACCGCTCTCAGCCCGCCGGCCGCCATTTTATGAGTAGTTTTTACACGACGCGGGTCGCACACAGGGCGGCTGTCAGGACGGTCCAGGCTGGCGACCATGTTCCACTAGTGATGTCACACAATCCTACGCTGCTGTTACTCGACAGTTTCCGTAAGACAGCAAATTTAGAGGTTCTTTTTAAGTTGTACTCTCTTATGCGATTCGTTATCATATTTTCAATAGCATCATTTGAAAGTGCATACATAATTTGTTATTATGGAACACAGCACATTTTATTCCAGGATATAACCTTTAAACAACAGGTGTGAAAAAAAATCCTGATATATTTGTATTCTGTATTATGAAACAGTTCGTTCTCTGTTTGTATGTGCAGCCACATCTCCGCCAGTTTTGCATGTATCGGCTGACATTTTGAAGGTGATCTAATGGGCCCATTGAGACGGTTCATAGATTTTTTTTTTTCGAAATTCATCCAGGGGGATGGAGAACTTGGGGGGCTCCAGCCGCGGAAGTTAATGTTTTTAACATCGTAAAGATAATTATGCCATCTACGAACATGTTGCTGGATGTATGCAGAAATTTTGAATAATTTTTAAGTTATTGACATTTGAAAATCATCAGCGCCTAACATGCATCAAATCTACCTGCCGTTGGTCACGTCCGCACGCTATGTGTCGAAATTATCGCCTGTCAAGTTAGTATAATTTTGTTATTATAAAAAGTGAGTGTTAAAAGTTATATTGGATAACTAAAAAACGACATCTTCTACATTATAAAACAGTTCGTTCCCTATTTGTTTGTGCACCCACATCTTTGATAGTTTTGCATGTATCGGGCTGAAATTTCAGCGTTGCATCCTCCTCTGCCTGTTGCTGGTTACATCAGTTAGATGGGTGAGCACGTGCAATTTCTGGCAAAAGGTTGTCCTAACAACTAGGTTAGTGACCAGTTAAAATTTATTAATGCGAGTAAGCTGGAAAGATTTGGGATGGGTTTGGGGTGTGTGGTACATATGACTGCCTTTTCCCCGGACAATACCGGGTAACTCAGCTAGTGTGCCATTAATAAACTGTCAACCATGCAGTATTACAGCAGTATGGTTTAATTACACTGATTATAATTCAGCAAGTTACATCACAGCAACACTGCTTTTGTCTTTCATTCCTGTATAGTACTAAAATATAAAACGAAAAAGGTGTCCTATTCATAAACAGTGTACTTAATAGATATATTAGGTTATATTTTGTCGTACATATTAATGCATAGCGTGTATTATACTATAAATAGATCCAATGAAAAGTGTAATAGTAATATATCAAATTGAGCATGTAATAGTAATAGGAAAGAAAGTAAATAATATATGATATTGTGATGTAATTGTAAGAGTATAAGTATTAGCGCGGTGATATGTAAATATAATTGTGTTCTTAGCATCGTTATGGCAATTTTGTTCTATTGTGTTTGTAACAGAGTGGGAACTACACCACCACCTCTCGTGACCGAAACGTAGAAATCACATGTCGCGTGAATGCCATCCAGTACGTCACAGCCGAGGCCAAAGAAATACTGGTGGTGAAATGTACGTACAATTCTTATTTAATAGCTCGTTTAATAGAAACTACCTTCGATTGATACAGGCTACCTCTTGTGACTCATGTGTAATAGAGACTACCTTCCATTGATACAGGCTATCTCTTGTGACTCATCTGTAATAGAGACTACCTTCCATTGATACAGGCTATCTCTTGTGACTCGCCTGTAATAAAGACTACCTTTCATTAATACAGACTGTCTCTTGTGACTCGCCTATAATAGAGACTGCCTTCCATTGACACAGTCTACCTCTTGTGACTCATCTGTAATAGAGACTACCTTCCATTGATACAGGCTACCTCTTGTGACTCATCTATAATAGAGACTAGATACTATCTTCCATTGATACTGGCTACCTCTTGTGCTGGAAAATGTTAAATTTTCAATTGATCCAAAACTATTTTTCTACAAATAACATTGTGCATTTTGCACATGAATAATGCTTTTTGTTTGTAATGTTTGACGAATCCTAACTGTGGAGCGTTATATTGCAGATCCAGTGACATATATCGATTATGTTCCCAAGAAGAATGAATTGTTCGTGGGAGAGACATTGAAATGCACGGCTGATGCTAACCCACCACCGACGTTTACTTGGTTTCCAAAAAAATCACCAGGTGGTCGTAGAACACAAAGCAGCATTCTGAAAATCACGCAGCAGATGATTGGTGACAATACTTGGGAGTGTACAGCAACTGACACCCGCGGTAACTCAATCAAGAAAGAGGCAAAGTTCAATGTTGGTGAGAGGATCACTTATACAGTTTCATCTCTGTACATATAATTATATATATACTTATATATATATATATATATACATATATATATATATATATATATATGTAGAAAATATATATGTAGAAAATATTATATACATAATCCTAAAGGCAGCATACGCAGACCGCTCCATTATGAGATATATGATATACAAATACTCCCCAGATCAATGCTCTCAAAATCACTGGGGAAAAAATGTTTGCTAATAATTACCGATATAATTATATATTGTGTTATACTACATGTACTAACTGTCCACATTTTAAAATAAAAGGTATTATCCACGCAACTTGGAGTCAAAACTAAACAGACCAGCTTTGTTCTGCTTAAAAACAGCGGTCTGCCTAAGGCATATATAATTTATATATATATATATATATATATATCACTGCTGGAAATCTCATGATTGATCATTTGTTTATCAATCTTATCAATGAGTGATCATAACAATGCTATCATTGCATGGCAGGGTCAAAGCACATTTGATCAAGTACAGACACGTTGAAACATAATATGGAAGATGGGCTCCAAAATACAGTCAGACGTACGAGTACGACAACAACACCACGACACTGGCCCTTTTCGGATTGTTTTCAGTGGGAACGCTTTGTGTGCATGCTCACATAACTAGTCTTTTGCACAAGTCACTTACTGACACACCCTTATACCTAATAAAATGCACACATATGCTCGAGGTATTTCATTGTTCAAGTAAAGCATTTATGTTCATGGTGATTAACCGCGAACAAAGTGAATCAATCGATGATCTACAGCTAATGATGTTTCATGTTGTTTCAGTGGCTGCTCCCAATAATCCTGATGACAAGGATCCAGAAGCTAGTTCGTCTGGTCCACGTGAGTGCCAGCTTAGTTGTTACATGGAACACTTAATTGCGTTGTCACCTCAAAGTCACTGGAAACTATCCAGCGTATTGTGTTATCATCCGTGGATCACGGTTATAGACCTTGGCTCCCTCTAGAAAGCACTATTTTATTTTAATTTGACCCAAATAACCTCTCCACAGTGTGCGTAACATACACATGCTTGCGATAGAATGCACAAGCTTGCGATAAAATGCTAAACGTTTACTATTTTGCAGACCATTTGGTATGACAGCTTTTTCCAAAACCTAATCAATCAGGAAATAATGTACACATTCTACCGAAACCGATCTAATGCCAAGCATAATGGTAATTAATGCACTTAATCAGTCAAATTGGACAGGAAGATATATTGGCTATCATATAACACACACAATGGCATATTAAGATTCTATTTCACGCAATGCCTTTCTTAATGCAGTATTACTATTAAGAACATATTGCGTTATCATCCGTGGATCATCGTTATCAACCGTAGCCCCCTTTGAAAAAAACACTCATGAAACATTGTATCCCGCAGTATTATAGCTCATGCTTTTCAGATTGTTTTCAGTGGGAATGCTTTGTGTGCATGCTCACATAACTAGTCTTTTGCACAAGTCACTTACTGACACACCCTTATACCTAATAAAATGCACACATATGCTCGAGGTATTTCATTGTTCAAGTAAAGCGTTTATGTTCATGGTGATTAACCGCGAACAAAGTGAATCAATCGATGATCTACAGCTAATGATGTTTCATGTTGTTTTAGTGGCTGCTCCCAATAATCCTGATGACAAGGATCCAGAAGCTAGTTCGTCTGGTCCACGTGAGTGCCAGCTTAGTTGTTAAATGGAACACTTAATTGCGTTGTCACCTCAATGTCACTGGAAACTATCCTGCTTTATTAGTAAACATTCTTTTGGATAGTTCATTTTATAGAATAAAAAATAGAAGAGTAAAGGTAAGCTGTTGCCTAGCATGACACCCAGTCTTAGGATAGCACAGAGCGATTTACCCTACAGTCTGCCTTTTAATTGAATACCACCTAGATTTCTCTGGGAGCAGTCAGCCACCCTGCAATCACTGCAAAGACTATTCGTATATCAGATTTGTGTAAAACTAGCTTTAAATGGTGCATTTTGAGGTATGTTTTAACCTTTACTCTTGAATATAAAGGGGAAGATATAAAACAACAAGATAGCAAGTAAACATGTTTACACTTCTTGTAAATGTAGTAATCAAGATTGATAAACGTCAGTAATCATGATTGTTTCATTCTGTTGAGGTGTGGTTTCCACTTGACCACTGGTACTCAGGTGGGGTGTGGTTTCCACTTGATCACTGGTACTCAGGTGGGGTGTGGTTTCCACTTGATCACTGGTACTCAGGTGGGGTGTGGTTTCCACTTGATCACTGGTACTCAGGTGGGGTGTGGTTTCTACTTGATCACTGGTACTCAGGTGGGGTGTGGTTTCCACTTGATCACTGGTACTCAGGTGGGGTGTGGTTTCCACTTGATACTGGTACTCAGGTGGGGTGTGGTTTCCACTTGACCACTGGTACTCAGGTGGGGTGGGGTTTCCACTTGACCACTGGTACTCAGATGGTGTGTGGTTTCCACTTGACCACTGGTACTCAGGTGGGGTGTGGTTTCCACTTGATCACTGGTAATCAGGTGGGGTGTGGTTTCCACTTGACCACTGGTACTCAGGTGGGGTGTGGTTTCCACTTGATCACCGTTACTCAGGTGGGGTGTGGTTTCCACTTGATCACTGGTAGTTGGTTGTGGTGATGTTTTTGCCCTAACTGTAGGCCTTGTTATCATCCACATTCTGTGCAGGCATATTATTGCCTAGCCTAAAGTATTGATAATCCGTTAGTATACACGGTTTTGGCCAATAGGTGTCTTTTACGAGATATGAACTTCAGTGGTTTATACTTACAAGAACTTCACTCAAATCAACTTTCACAAAACTTTGTGTGCACAACTTTGTTGGAATACGTATTATATATTTAGCTCAAAGATATTTTACGAATCACATCCCTTATGTTGCTGCTATATCGCTCATTTTACGCGCGCGCGGTGCGGTAACGCACGACCGCAGCGGCGCAGACTAGCGCAAACCGTGTCGCTATTTGGGCTTCAAAAGGGTCCGGATTCGATACAAGTGCCGACTTGTGAATACGATGCACGGTTTTTATGCCAGCTTCAAAAGGGTCTGGATTCGAAACAACTTCACAAGTGCCGACTAGTGTTGTGACATAGTGTCATTAGACTGCAGGGTTTTTACTCCCACCACTGCCATAAACCAGAAATTCAATATCACCGACACCAACATTCTGATTTATTGAGGGCGCATACTATAACAGTAAAATTGAGCGCAAAAGACATATATGTTCAGCTACCGTTTCCTTAGTTTTTTCCACGTCTCCCAAAAGCAGTTACCGTTGGGGCGCCATGTTACCTAAATATGTTCCGTGATTGGATAACTGACAAATTATGTCATTCACGTTGTCCAATGGATTTAATTCTCTGAGCGACGTTAAGACGACTAAACGATGTTGCTACAAATCTGCGATTTTGCAGGAATATTAGTGACTTTGTAAATCCATTTCGCGCCGCTCGCCGACGTTGAATATATTGCGAAAGAACGAAAAAAAAATGGGCGCACAAAAAAGCTATGAGGCGGCAATTTCAGCATATTTTGGGCGAAACGGCATAGAAAAAGGGTGAGGAGGCCCGACTCGCTCGTCATAGATCAGGTAAAACACTGCATTGATATGGGCTACGTCTTGTCACTAATCTATGATAAAGACTACCTTCCACTGATAGAATCTTCCTCTTGTGACTCGTCTGTAATAGAGACTACCTTCCACTGATACAGACTACCTCTTGTGACTCACCTATAATAGAGACTACCTTCCATTGATGCAGTCTACCTCTTGTGACTCATCTATAGTAGAGACTACCTTCCATTGATATAGTCTACCTCTCGTGACTCATCCGTAATAGAGACTACCTTCCACTGATACAGTCTACCTCTTGTGACTCATCTATAATAGAGACTACCTTCCATTGATACAGTCTATCTCTTGTGACCAATCTATAATAGAGACTACCTTCCATTGATAGTCTACTTCTTGTGACTCATCTATAATAGAGATTATCTCCCATTGACACAGTCTACCTCTTCAGACTCATCTATAATAGAGACTACCTCCCATTGACACAGTCTACCTCTTGTGACTCATCTATAATAGAGACTACATCCCATTGACACAGTTTACCTCTTGTGACTCATACATAATAGGGACTGCCTTCCACTGAAACAGTCTACCTCTTGTGACTCATCTATAATAGTGACTACCTTACATTGATATAGTCTACCTCTTGTGACTCATCTATAATAGAGAGTACATCCCTTTGACACAGTCAACCTCTTGTGACACATTTAGAATGTCAATTCCATATCGGTCTGTCTTGCTCTATCCATTGACAGATAGTGTCCTTCCAGTACTCGTCTAGTTCTTTTATCCACCTTCTCGGCGGTCTTTCTCTAGATCGTTTCCCTTCGTAACGTCTCCAGGTTGTGATATGCGATGTCCGTCGTCGATCTCGTAGTCTGCTGATGTGCCACTGTTCTATCACGTCTACAACCTTTGTATTCTCTTTTACCCATATGTTTGTCTTCCTCTCCCGATATGTGATGTTTATTTACTTAGACATGCTCTAATGTTTTTATCAACGCTGTTATACACGTATGCAATTAGACAGATACTATGATAAGCATGGCATGAACTATGATATATGCACTGGTACATGTATTGCATACATTGTATACCATGCTAATTATTGTATTATGATCAGTGTTTGTTGGGTGTTATCACATATTCTTTTTTAGTCTTAACAATTGTTTTGGTTCGAACTGCGTTCACCATTACCTTAAAGGCAACACTTGTCTTCTGTGTTGTTTGTCATTAATGGTTTCTCTACCAGCAACTACTTGCATGAATGCTTTTTATGTTGTGTTTTAATCATAGTATTACATTACACGGAATTTCTGTTGTTTTCCAGACATAGAACTGCTTCCATAATTGACTTTCATTCATTCCCCGTACTGTTGGAGCAGCTAGTATTTGAAGATTTGACTCCTTGAACTAGGCTTAAATAACAAACTCTTGGCGACGCGTGTCGTTTTAAACTGTGAAATTAAAGCAAGACTTAATGTAATAAATAGTTTTTACGTACGTAATCAAAAAGGAAACATGGTATGGGATTTGGAAATCTGCTCTCAATGTAATGCAACCCTTACTTATCTCTGGTAGAACAGCATGTGTCACAATGCGTGATATCGCAATTCGTGCTTGATGTTTTGCTGAAGTTCTATATCAATGCCAGCTGAAACGGCAAGGCCATGCATGTATTATTAACCAAGTCAATTTGACTTTCACCTGGACAAAATTGCGCAATACTACTTCGTCAACGAGTTTCTCACCATTATATATGTTAAATCATTGCGCCATTTGTATTTCTTTCTAAACATCCATTCAGCTTGCAATCATTAACACGATTTATATAAAACGTGGGTTTAGAAAATGTTCATGGTAAGTTAAAATACTCCATATATTAGTTATTAATGTTCTTGTAGAATAGTATCGCAATCCACTTGTTAATTAAATCAAACATATGCACAGATCCCGCTGTGAATTCAGGTATCGGCGATTCAACCGTAGTTGCGAGTGTCCTTGGGACCCTGCTATGCGTCGCCGTAGCTGTCATCGTGCTACTGGTTGTCAGGGTTCGACGACTGACGGCTGCGAGAGGTACATTCCGACTGTTTGTCACAATGCTTACTACACATTATGTGGGGACTCGTACATTTCTGTTCTGAATTAAACTTGTTGAAATGTATCAGATTTGCCTTTTCCATCCTCAGCATGTCCTCGTAATTAGTAATAATAGATGTTTTCAATAGGTATATCCAAAAAAAACGTATATCAGAAAAAAACGTTATATTTTAAATATATACAAAGCTAAGATCCACTGATGCCACAGAAAATATGATACGATATAGATTTCGATTGTTTTACGTTCAAGCTTGGGACAATTAATTATTGTAGGTGGTGCGTCTAGGACACCGCCACTGACAACAACATCTGGTGTTCACCAATCAACAGAGGAAAGATCTGAACCAGCACAGCCAGCGCCACGCGACGGAACCTACCAAGGCTTATACCAAACCATTTCGGAAGTTCGCCAAAGTGACAGCCAATACGAGAAGGTTCGACCTGCTGAGGGGATCCAAGGTCACCACAATGAGATGCCGTATGCAGACACAACACAATATGAGAACCCATGAAGTGTCTAAGTTGACTAACTCCAATGTAACTTGCCCACGAATTTTTTATTTTTGTCTTAACTCCGTTTCGATGTTCCAATGCAATAATACTATTTTTGTACGGTATATCATGTTACGACCGTGTTCAACACACACACGAACGCTACGTACTGATATACATGTTGCTTACTAACATAATAATGCAGTAGTCAAACGCGAGTGTTGGTATTCTCACCTGACAATGTACAATGTAAAAAACACATTTATTGACATTTATTCACTGCCTATTTTGATAAGGAATTTGATTATGTTTTAGTATATACGGCTATTCGGGACAATGCAAATAATAGTCATTCACTTTACATTCAATATATGTTGCTATTTGCATGTGGATAGACAAAACGTCTAAAGGTGAAAGTAGTTGGACACAGAATGAGACGGGCAGGGAAGGTGCAAAGAATGGTCGAAGAGCATGGAGAGCAGAAGAGGGTGGCAAACGACGAAGAGGAAGATTAGGGCTGTGATGGAACGACAGCATTAGACGGGACCTTGGGAGGGCAGATGTAAATAGCCAAGAATAGAAAATCATCTCGGACGGCAGAGAAAGATGGAGAGAGTTGAACGTAAAGCGGAATAATTTACGAATTCAGTGGCTTGGATCCCACCCCGCAAGGGAGTAAAATGGAAGCAGAAGACGAATGTGGATAGAAGGTAGTTGGCACAACGAACGAAGCATTTTTACACGTCACAGTTATCTTCTGAAGGTACTATTTTGTAGATGCATTCCAAATAGATCTTTTATTGTATGAAGGGTTTCTAGAACCTTATGTGCATGATTAATTTACTGCAGCTTTCTAATTTTATAGTAGGATTAAACACATCTACCAAGCTCCAGTGGTTCATGTTGTTCTAACGCATCATTTAATATTTTCGTGACGGGGGTTGCCAGACATGTGGACGCGTACTTTAGTAAATAAATGCAATCAAACCAACTGCAGACTCCACCCTTGGGACAGTCCCACAGACAGCTAGGCACCACACCATCTACTGTCCAGAGCTAAACAGGATGTCGATCACTCAAAAAGAACTACAACTGAGAATTAGTAACACCACCGACTCAACACAAAAACTAAAACAAGAACGAAACATGCTTCTTCGTGCAATGCGCCTAAAAGCTCTAGAGAACGGGTCAGCTAGATTAGACGAGTCAGCAACCGAGGTCGAAAGGCTGCACGATGGAGTCAAGCGCACTTAGGATGTTGACTCGCAAACCTTACGATCACGCCACGATACACGACAAAGAAGGTGGAACTGTTAGGGATCCGGCTGAGTTCGATGCAAGGGTCAGTGAATACTTCGGCAAACAGTTCCGCGATTCCGTAACTGAAAGGATCCCAGGATTTGAAGGCCCCCCAACAGCGCTGCCCACACCTGTTACAACTAAAGAAGTGTTAGCAGCAAGTTAGAGAAAGCTCAACAACAACCGTGCAAGTGGCTACGACTGTATCCCGGGAGAGCTACTAAAGTACGCGTCCACATGTCTGGCAAAGCCCATCACGAAAATATTGAAAGACCCCGATATAATAGGCATCACATCATCATAGGCACATGAAGACATGGTAGATGCTAAAAAAAATTAGCTCTATCAGGTTATGTCATGTTTAGAAAGGACAGGCAAGAGAGAAGGGGAGGTGGAGTCATTCTGTATATTAAAGAAATCTATACAGGCATGTGAAGTACAAATCAAAAGGGAAACAGTTCACAGCTAGACTCCCGTTGACCGACCCAGTCCTGGCGATGATCTGTCAACGACGAGTCCGTGTTCCAGATACCTTCGCAGTAGGGGGGAGGGGGGCGATAAGTATCTTGTCACCGTAAAAACTCCCTACGAGAGTGCGTTGAGGTCGGGTCAGGAGGTCGTGATCTTCGGCGTAGCGACGCATGAACGGACTGAGATCTTCGCGAGTGATGTAGGTGTTTTTGAAGAGAGGATGCATCTCGGCGAATCTATCGCGCAGCTCCTCCGACACGACGATGTACGAGACCGAACAGAGTACCCTCGCGCACAGCCTCCTAGACTCAGCACGGTCATGTGTTATTGGTTGTTACAATGTCTTGGAACATTTTATGTTAGTTGAAACACTTATTAAATAGGCTTGCTTCGAAGCTGCTCTCCCTCAGGTGTGGGTACGAAAGTGCCAATTCTATGTTGAAGCTGCAAATGGCAATCATCTAGAAATAATTCTTTTCAATGAAGCTTTGTGGAACACTATGAAAACAGAGTTAGACGTATTGAAAAAAAAATTATTTGCCTTTATTATGAAGCTGTAAACTTAACAGTAGCACAAATTGATCAATGAACAGTATGTACCTAAATGCTGGATTCATAACAGATAACATACACAGAGTCACTCATCATATGTCGATATAGAGGTAGTATTGCAATTGCATGATTGTCGTATGATATTATCATAATGTATACATTGTTACATTACCTATTGTACGTAATGATACCTCTAGCTTGTGTAAATCACAACTTCCATTACTCGTTGAGACATGGAGGCTATTTGTAATTGAATTGGTCAACAAATTACATGAATTGTAATTGAAATAATTAGCAAATTGAATTCTAATTCAATCAATAAATAAATGTCAGTACATAAAATTTTCCCTTTTTAAATTAGTGCATGTGGGAATTGGGAATGTATTATCAGTTAATAGACCATGCATATCTGCTTGCTTGCTTGTTTTTAAGTGCATCATTTTGACAGCTTGATTTGTGTTGTCTTTTCTACATGTTTTACTGACTGCTACTAGATCCACCACACCAACTACTCTGTAATGCACTTACTGTAGAGTATGTGTATTGTAGAGCATTATGAATGCTCCCCATGGCTCTGGAATAAGGACAGCTCCCGGGCTGTGCTGACGTGTCGAATAAAGATGGCGTAAGACATAACAGTGGCGACGAGATGGGATTAAACCAAGCTATAAGTGAGTGAACAATTAATACACATCATGGCAGCGCCAGTTGGCTGTGTGGGTGAATTTGACAATTCAAAAGAGACATGGACGGCATACGTTGAAAGGTTGGAATCGTATTTCAACATTAATGACATTGATGAACAAAAAAGGGCGCACTTGCTAATAAGCGTCATGCCTCATGGGAAGCGACACGTCGTATGGGTTACTGAAAACGTTGATGGCACCTATAAAACCATCAACTAAGCCATTCGCAGAATTAGTCAAAACACTTGCGGACCACCTAGATCCACAAACCACTGAAATGGAGGAACGTTTCCGTTTTGGTCGCCGATATCAACAAGAGGATGAAAGTATCGCCTCGTTCGTGGCTGAACTGCGGAGACTGTCGTTACATTGTGGTTATGCAGCAAACCTGACGACAGCCCTAAGAGACCAGTTTGTGTTGGGTTTGCGATCGGAATCAACACAAAAGAAGCTGGTAAAAATAAAAGACCTAAGCCTGGAAACTGCTCCCGGACTGTGCTGACGTGTCGAATAAAGATGGCGTAAGACAACACTTACAATGACAACATGACTGCACAACAACATTTCACGTAACCATACATTATTCTGTTGTATGTTGAATGACGGCTTCAGCAGCTAGAGTTGTTAAATAAATATATTTATCTATGCGATTGACTGTTCATTATACTATTCTGATTGCTCCTTGTTTAGGGCAAAGTTCCACTTGGAGTAATTGCTGCCCAGGCAATTGTGACATGCACTGTATCTGCATTCAGTTTCGTAAGTCCAGCATGCTCGTGTGTTTATCACTGACGTTAAACTTTGTGATTGTAGTTACACATAATTAGTTTGTATTAACTCTTTTAGGTGCATAAAGTCAAAAGTTGCCTTTTGTTTCCATATTTCATCACAAATATTGGATTTCTTACTATTTTGTCGTAATTATGGCATGTAGTCTTGCATAATTAGTTTAAATTTTGCAACATTAGCATAACAAAGTATTGTTTTACACATTACAAAAATGTGTAACGTAATAACCATGTTTATGTATAAGAGGACCGTCTTACACCACATGAAAATTCTACGTCTTACCACGATGTCTGACATGCACGATGAATGATAATATTATAATGTTACCAAATAAATATGTGAATTGCACCTTAATATATAATGAATTGCACGAGTTTGACTATTAGCAAAATATTAGATCAAATTACATAACCTATTTTTAAAATGGATAGTCCGTGTCGTATTGGTTAGCGTTCTGGATGGTTATCCGATATATCAACATCATTTTTGCATACGATTTTGGAACATTACAATTGGTTTTATCTTGCGTAATGATTTGGGAAGGGGGCGACTTACTACAAGAGAGCGAGCTTCTTCCCTATTTTTCCCGTTTAATTTTTATGTTCCAAACTGTTTTAGTTTAAATTAGCAAATTCAATTGCTCAGGAGGGGAGTATCCGGACCCCTGGATCCGCCCATGTGGATAGCCCCAGAGAAATGATTGAATGAAATTGCAAATAATTGCATAGCAGTACGAGCCAGTGTGAAATGTGACCACTATGATATTCACTAGGTGGAAGCTCCCTTACAACCGACGTCAACGTTGCGAAAATGTGTACCTGCAAGATCGGACCCAGATGTGGTAGTATGGGGGAAGGCCTACCTCCAATTGCACTCCCTCGAAGTTCATTCATATTGGATGGGCTGAGCCGAAGCTTCCGCTGTCGGATCCTCTGACATCGGAAGACGGGGGCAGGGTGGTGGTGTTGAAGATTTTCTTCCGGAGTTTCATCACCACTCCGCTGACCTATAAGAAAATGTTATAATGTGTTCGTCTTTAGTTATGACATTTGTTAAGGTCTGGAGAGTAATTATGCTGTAGTAATGAGGATATAGTAGTCAGGAGTACATTATTATCTATATTTATCTACGAAAATGTAAATACCTGCCACGAACTAATTTAACTGAACGACGTGCAATTGACGACGAGCGAACTTACAACCAATATAACTATGTATTCGCCAAAAGTAAAAACAATTAGCGGCAGATAACGCATTCAATACGTAAAAACACCGAGTATATTGGGTGTACCTGGATAAATATATACCAACATTGTGTTTTAGATGCTCGCCAGTTGGTAGATTTCACGCCAGGCGAGTGGAAGTCGGTAACTGAGAGAAGAAACTGCCAGACTGTCCCCAAAAAGTAGCGTATTGATTTTTGTATAAATGATAGTAGCACTAGCCATAATCAAAAAGATAATCGTAATAATAATCGTGATTAATAATAATGCAATGACAACGTGTTTTTTGAATTTAGAATAATCCAAATATGTCCTTCCGAAGCGATTCGACAATGGTTAAGACCGAAAACATCACATATGAAGTACAATATGTAGTAGGTATATAACGTCACTAAAATGCGAGCCATTACTGACATTTTAGATCGGTGTCTTTACTCCTTGTTTCGTTCCCCAGATTATTAGTACCAATGAACCAGCTGATGTGACTCCGCTGGTGATAGTTTGGCTCAATAAGGAGTGCACCGTACACATTGTTGGCAGCAGTTCGTGGTCAAGCATATAATTGCTCCCAGTCAAACAAACGCTTGTTTGCGCAACAAAATGCATACATGATTATTGTCACGAGCTTAATTCATATGGTTAAAAGCCTCATTGACTGTCCTTGAAACATAGAGTGCATTGTGTGTTTGTTGGTGTACAGTATTTCCTCAAGTGTTTTGTGAAATTATAACAAAGCACATTGTCCATCTTGTTTAAAACCGAGCACGGTTCAAAAGTTTACGTCAGAAGGCGTGTATTTCTGCGACTTTTATTCCGGTGGCACACCTGTACCCATGGTGACCTACACTCGGCAGGAACTATTCGCCCATAACATTGCGAGTGTCACTGGCGGAAGGCTGCCTCAGCCTTTGTTCGACACGTTAAAGGACAATGGAATTTGTGCGGTCACACGAGGTTGCAGAGCCGGTCGCAATCGCCATCGTACAATACGTCCAGTAATTGGACGTCGGCCCGGCTTTACACCCACTTATCACCAACGCGGTGTCAACAACGCAAACATTACACGTGTGAAACTGTCGTCTTGTCAAACTGATGAAAATTATTTTCAGAATCGTTACACCAACATACCATTGATCAATGCAAGATGTGTGAAAAATAAGACGCTGACTATAAATGAGGAAATTATCCAACACGATTGGG
This sequence comes from Paraescarpia echinospica, assembly GCA_020002185.1. Classification (NCBI taxonomy): domain Eukaryota; kingdom Metazoa; phylum Annelida; class Polychaeta; order Sabellida; family Siboglinidae; genus Paraescarpia; species Paraescarpia echinospica. Next base: position 42,046,249 of record CM034540.1, on the reverse strand, counting down.
ATGTTTTGGCCATCACCGAGACGTGGCTAACAAAAACTGGAGACGAAGCGATTGTGGCTGAACTGACGCCTCCCGGCTACACATTCAATCATGTAGCACGTGCCTCTGGTCGTGGCGGCGGAGTTGCCATAGTTCATCGAAATACCTTCAACACCAAGATCCTCCCAAAGCTGCCATTCACAACCATCGAACTTCTCCGTCTGCAACTCACCAACCCGTTCTTGTTGAAATACAATATCTGGGTCGTTTATTACCCGCCTGCATCAAGTAAGACATCTGGAACAATATCGAATTTTTACGCTGAACTTGAGCAGCTATTCATCGAGGCATCCATCTCCGTTGTTCCTACTGTCATCATTGGTGACTTCAATGTTCATTTTGATGATACCCTCAAATCAGAACCACTTCGCACTCTATGTGAATCGTTCAATCTAACTCAACATGTACATTCGCCAACGCACCAAACTGGACATATATTGGATCTTGCGATCAGTCAAACTGATGACGACTTCATTACTTCCATTACTGTGCATCCTGACTCTCTGTCTGACCACCATCGCATTGAACTCACACTAAGAGCACTGAAGCCTGCAGTAAAAACTAAGACGATTGCAAAGCGGAATTTCAGGAACACTGAAACAGATGCACTCCGAAACGATATCGAGTCTGTATGTGCTGACATGACTTTGCGTACAGGCGCGAATGATCGACAAGCAGAGGATTTGGTGGAGATGTACAACGCCTGTCTCACTGAGTGCCTTGACAAACATGCTCCGTTACGCAATGTGAAAGTAAGAGACAGCACACCACATCCCTGGTACGACTCTGACATCGACGACGCCAGGGATAAGAAGCGAAAACGGGAGAATGTGTGGAGAAGAACTAAACTGGAGATTCATCGGCAATTATATGTCACCGCTCGTGAAGAATGCACAGCTTTGATATCAGCACGCAAAACGGATTATTATCAAAACCGCCTGGAGAAGGCAAACAACAAAACCATGTTTCGATTACTGAGATCGCTTGATGGCCACCGCATACAGGAACACCCTGAATTCCACTTGACAGCCCAAATATGCGAAAAAAATTCACGTTTCTTTAGTGAAAAGATTGACAAGCTCCTGTCAGGTCTGCAGTGTTTCAACATAATTGATAGGCCAACAGATGAAAGACGTTGTTTCACTGACAGTATCCATGCGTTTGATCCAACAACGAACACAGAGATCACAGCGATTTGTGGTACTACTGGCAAAACGTGCGCGTTGGATCCTCTGCCTGCAATTCAGCTAAGAGACAATATGACAAGTATTGTGTCTGTCATGACACGGATTACAAATGCTTCGCTGGACGAGGCAGTCATGCCAAAGTCGCTGAAGCATGCAATTGTCCGTCCGCTTTTGAAGAAACCATCACTTGACAAAGACATTCTGAGCAGTTATCGACCTGTGAGTAACCTTACACAATTGTCCAAAGTAATTGAGAAAGTGGTCGCGCTTAGGATAATGACGCATGTGTCTGACCAGCAAATGGTTGAGTGCTTTCAGTCGGCGTATCGAAAAAAACATTCGACCGAAACCGCGCTACTGTACGTTACAAGTGCCATCAAAACAGCCATGGACACTAAACAAGGAACCATCTTGGTTCTCGTTGATTTCAGTGCCGCCTTCGATACTATCAACCATGACATCTTGATTAAGCGTCTACGTTTGCGCTATGGCTTTGTTGGAAAAGCACTGGACTGGATGACATCGTATCTGCAAGACCGGACGCAGCGAATTGTAATCGGTGACCAATCGTCGAGTATTACTACTCTAACGACAGGTGTCCCGCAAGGCTCCGTCCTTGGACCACTGCTCTTTTCATTATATGTCCAACCTATCGGTGACATTATTCGAGCCCATGGACTCTTCTTCCACCACTATGCTGACGACCTACAGATCTACTCACATTTCGACCTGAATCGTTCCGCTTTAACGGCTGCGGTTCAGCAAATGGAGGACTGTTTGGGTGAAATAAAGAACTGGATGGCATGGAATTCTATGTGCATGAACGACGGCAAGACACAGTATCTTCCGATTGTACCCAAGTCTGCGGATGCAATCATTGATGGCACTGTGATTCGCATTGGTAGTTCTATAATTACAGCTTCAAGATGTGTTCAAAGTCTCGGTATCTTCATTGACAGGCACCTAGATATGAAAAAGCAAGTGTCGCAAACTGTCAGCGCATGCTCATTCTACCTCCGCCACATCAATCAGATTAGCCGTTTTTTACCCAAACCAACAAAGGAACGCGTAGTCAATGCCATCATCACATCGCGGATTGACTACTGCAACGCACTCTTGTACGGCACGTCTGCAGTTAACATCGCGCGTCTGCAGCGAATACACAACTCGGCTGCCAGACTGATCCTGCGACGTCCACGTAGTGACAGCGCCACTCCCCTGTTACGCGAACTTCTTTGGCTGCCTGTTGCGCGCAGAGTGGATTACAAGATACTGGTACTCACGTACAAAGCCATGCACAATGACGCGTCCGTGTACCTGTGTGAACTCGTGCACCCATATCAACCGGCAAGAGCTCTGCACTCTGCGAGCAGTAACATGTTGGAAGTGAAGCGAACTCGTATCAAGGCTGGGGACGGCTCGTTCGCTGTAGCTGCTGCGTCCCTATGGAACACTTTACCGAGTGTTGTTAAAACCTGTGACACTCTCGCCAGCTTCAAATGTCGTCTGAAGACACATTTCTTTTGTGTTTCATATTAGTGCCACTCTACATGAACACTGTCCTCTACTAAAACCAATTTTAATTAGTTATCGTATTCGCATAATGATTATTCATTATTCCTCACGTAAACTATTTTATATCAAATGTTTTTACTAAATTATTTATTATTATTAATCATACAGATACATATTTATTTATTAGTATTATTTTATATAGTTATTGTGCTAGATTGATTATTATTAATATTATTGAATTTTGATGAATAACTGCTATTTATTTACTTGTTTATTTAGAAATTCTACATTATTCAATATGTATGTATTTATTTATTTTATTCTTTACCACTAATATTTATTTTAAATTAATATACATATACATATTTATTGCAATTCTACCATTTTTATGTATTTTAATATGTTGTGAAGCGCCACGAACAATACTGGATGTGGCGCTATACCAAATAAAATATATTATTATTATTCTTCGAGGAAAGTGCACCAAAAGCATCATCGATTTTGTCTTCCCCAGTTGCAGCTCTACATTTATGTGTAAACAAGTGGTGGTTGATATGTTCATCATGCTCATTAAGACTCGCTTATCTTGTGAATTTATCCACACGAGAGGCTAAATATGTGACTTATTTCGAACTGATGAGTGTCCATGTTTTAGTAATATGAGTGAGGTTATTATTTTACCACACTGAATTAAACATATGTCTGGCGTAGTGTGTTCGTTCGTCAGCAAAACGTTGAATGCATAATATTCTTTACAAGTTGTGCAATTGTAGTAGTAGGGTAACAAAGTTATGCTAATTGGTGTATACATTGTCATAAACGCTATAATGCATAACTTCCTACCCTTTATTTATCTCAGTTGATGCAAACAAATTATTGGATTTTAATTAAACATTTGCAATTTTCCTACGAAAATTCACTTCCCCATGTAAACACTGCTATCAGCATTAAGCTTCACGGCGGTTATTAACCAACGAAAGACAGATGTTGAAGTAATTGCCTTGGACGTCACGCTCAATTATCGTATGCCATGCGTAGATGACGCCTGATCTAGCGGCTACATCGCGCGAAATTCAGAGTGACGGATAATGACCCGCTGACTATATATGTAATTATTATTTAAGTTATGCTTTGCATACAACAATACTCCTATTTAATTACTATTATTTTAAACTTAGCCCGAGAGCCAATCATCATATCTACCCGAAAGTGGTAAAATATTCCAGAAAGTTGTGAGGATCGAAAAGGTTCTGCCACCTCACGGCGCAGAACTTATATATATATATATATATACATATACATATATATATATATATAATAGTGTGCACCAGACAACCATATCCTCAATATTACAGTATGATTACTATCAAAACCTTAATAATTATCATAACTAAAAACGAACATATTATACAAAACAGGTCATAGGCGGATCTTAAAGGGCTGGAGGCGCCCGCCCCCTAGCCATTTGCAGTTTCACCGCGCTGTGTCTGCGCTAGAGAGGCGTGCCCCTAGATATTTTTAATGTGCCTCCGTTACCTGCCCCACCCCAGTGTTCTGAAATTATGAACGTCGCCGCCAAAAAATTTCAACCCGCCGCCACCCCCTCCGCCGTATTCCGATCTGACAGCGCGACGGTGGAGTGGCGACAGCAGAGTTGTGGTGAAGCTCCGGCGGAAAATCTTCAACAACATCCCTCTACCCCCGTCTTCCGATGTCAGAGGATTCGACAGCGGAATTGTGCTGAAGCTTCGGCTCAGCCCATCCAAGATGAAAGAACCTGAAAGCGGGTGCAATTGGAGGTTTGCTCTGTCCCATACTTCCATATCTGGATCCACCCCAACAGGTACGCATTTTCGCAACGTTGACGTCGGTTATAAGGGAGCTTCCACTTAGCGAATATCATAGTGGTCACAGTTCACACTGGCTCGTACTACTACTACGCAATTGTTTGCAATTTCATACAATCATTTTTTCTGTGGCTATCCTCGTGGGCGGATCCAGATGTGGGTCCAAGGGTCCGGACACTCCCTTTCTGAGCAAAAGTATTTGCTCTTTTAAACTAAAAGAGTTTGGTATACAAACAAAATAAACGGGGGAAAGTAGGGAAGATAGGGGTAACGCGGTCCCTTGAGGCAAGACGCAACCCTCCCCAAATCACATATGCAAGATAAAAACAATTAGAATCTTACAAGGCCTGTTTGCAATAAAGCATGGCTTTGCAATATTCCATGCTATTCTGCGTGCAGTAATAGTGAAATGAATTGAAAGGTAGTGAAGAATAGATAGTTGTATTTTCCGTTTCCCTGTGAATAGACCACACGCGCAACGACTGATGGGACGGATCGAATCATCGACTGGGCATGGGCCAAGGTGATCTCTTATACTTCCGATCTAACTACAACCATGACCACCTAGAGCTGCCAAACGTATTCCTGTTATATACGACATACATATACACACATCACGTTATCAAAAAATTACATTACACAAATATTATTATAACGATCAAAATATATAAAAACGAAACGTTTGCGAAGTCGAGCCACCGTAGGAGTAGACCATTAACCCAGCTAGCACAGCGACCGTTACACAACCATATGCCAACCGTTGATGCACCGTTGGCTCAACGTTGACAAGTTGGGTTGGCGCAACGGTACTTTGCTCGTTGGTTGAACGTTACCACAACCTAGCAACATCACGTTGGGCCAACGTCGACGGCAGACAGTGATAACGTTACCCCAACCATTTGCCAACGTTGCCCCAACAATCTACCAACCACGAAACAACGTTGTCCCAACCATCTGCCAAACATGAACCCACGTTGCCCCAACCGTCTGCCAACCGTGACTCAACGTAGACCCAATCATGAACCAACGTTGCCCCAACCACTTGCCAACCATGAATCAACGTTTTCTCAACCATGAACCAACGTTATCCTAACCACCTGCTATACAGGAACCCACGTTGCCCCAACCATCTGCCAACCCTGAACCAACGTTGTCCAAACCATGAACCAACGTTGCCCTAATCATTTGCTAATCATGAACCAACGTTGTCCGAACCATTTACTATCTTTATGAACCAACGTTGACCCAACCATCTGCCAACCATGAATCAATGTTACCCCAAACGTAAACCAACATTGCTCAAGCAATTTGTTAAAGTAACCCCTGACATCAGCTAACATTGTTCCGATGTTGATGTTCCAACCTTTAACAAATTACATTCCTTCATAACATGTATAACAGAAGTATATAAAAAAATACATGCATTTTAATTACAAGCAAATTGACTCACCGGAACCAGTTACTTTCACAGATACAGCATTTTCTGTGGTCAGATACAATTACATAATTTGACTCAACCATGATTAAAACAACACTGTTTATGATCATTCCATATACAATACATTCATTTTTCATTTTTATAATTGTTTTCAATAAAACTTTAATATGTAGCATCGCTAAGACAAGCATGTGTCTTAGATGTGTCCATTTAACAAAAAACACACATGCATAAAATATAATGTAAACTGTCCTATGGTATATATGTTAAAGCTCGGCTATACATGTCTCAATCTAGAGGAACAGATCATTTTATTTATAAATATACCACAAACAGAACATTTAAAAAAAAATCACAACACACTTACTGTTGGGGACTATAAACTGCATAATGACTAAGGGTTGTTATGAATCATGTACATGCATGTTAGTTACCATGACACAAGGATAGCTATTATTTGATTAAGTTTAAAAATATGATAATTAAAATAATCTTGATTTTATATAGCGCCATATCCATAACGTTCACAGCGTGTTACATAAAACTAGAATATAAATAGTAAAAATTAAACAAATTTTTATATAAAAATAAACAAATTAAGATAATAATGCTGTGCAATCATCAGTATATTAAAAAGAAAACAATTACCATGGTAAAATTAGTACTTAAAATCTTCTTTCGGCTGTTAAAAAGATCAAGATAAAAATATTAATAACTTAGAATAAAAACAGTTCTGTGGTCTTTCAAGCAGTGTACTCCGTAATAAAAAGGTGAGTTTTTAAGGCTGCCTTGAAAGATTGCAGGGAGGATTTGGAAGTAACAGTAGTCGGTAGACCATTCCATATTGTAGCGGCAGCGTGGACGAATGCGCATTCACCAGCTTTGGTTCGGGCACTCGCAACGGCAAGATTGTTACCCTCAGCAAAGATGTCTGGCTGGTTTGTAAACTGACACAAGTGTCTGCATATATGGTGACAAGAGTTCAGCATTTAATGCCTTATGTGTAAGTTCTGCTATGTTGATTATAATCCGTTGCTGGACAGGCATTCAGTGGACTTGGCGCAGTTGTGGTAACGCACTGTCGCATCACGCACGCCGAGTTATTAAACGAATCGCAGCATTCTGCGGTCGCTGCAGCCTGCCGATGTTCTTGTCAGAAGTTCCAAACAAAAGCGAATTGCAATAATCTAAGCGTGGTGTAATCATTGCATTGACAACACCTTCTACTGTCGGCTGTGGCAGGTAACAGTGAATTTGGCCGATGTTACGTAGATGCAGTGAACAGGTACTACAGGTAATAGTACGAGAAATCTGCGCCGTCATGTGAAGGTGTTTATCTAAATAAACACCTAGATATCTCACACATTCGGCAGCACACACGACTTCAGATCCAACCCGCACATGCAGTCCACCAACCAAATCAGATGCCGACCTGGGTACAACCAGTAGAACCTCGGTTTGTGCATTAATCATCACGCATCATCATGCAAGTAGTTAAACGTCATCCAGGATTTGATGTCGTCGATGCACTGCTCGACACGATGGACAGCGGTAGTAAGAGAAATGACATTCAAGTCATAATGACATAACAATTGTAAGTCATCGGCATAATGGTAATACGTCAAATTATGGTTACGAATGATGTCACCGAACGGCTGCACATATAAAGAAAACAGCAGTGGGACAAACACTGATCCTTGCGGTACACCAGAGTGCAGAGTTGTTTCGCTTGAAGTTGCGCTACCGACAACAACACTGCCTACGATCGCAAAGGTACGACTCAACTCAGCGTAATACAACTCCGGCGAGGCCACAACGCCGTTGTAGACTATTGAGAAGTATTGTGTGGTCGATCGTATCGAAAGCAGCGCTTAGGTCAATGAATATGACGACAATGCCTTGTCTACGGCCGAAAAGAAACATTGTGTTTCAATGTTCTGTTTGTTATACCGGCAGCAGTGATAGCAAGTGTGTCAACGTTCTGTTTGTTATACCAGCAGCAGTGATAGCTAGTGTGTCAACGTTCTGTTTGTTATACCAGCAGCAGTGATAGCTAGTGTGTCAACGTTCTGTTTGTTATACTAGCAGCAGTGATAGCTAGTGTGTCAATGTTCTGTTTGTTATACCAGCAGCAGTGATAGCAAGTGTGTCAATGTTCTGTTTGTTATACTGGCAGCAGTGATAGCAAGTGTGTCAATGTACTGTTTGTTATACTGGCAGCAGTGATAGCAAGTGTGTCAGTGTTCTGTTTGTTATACTGGCAGCAGTGATAGCAAGTGTGTCAACGTTCTGTTTGTTATACCAGCAGCAGTGATAGCGAGTGTGTCAACGTTCTGTTTGTTATACCAGCAGCAGTGATAGCTAGTGTGTCAACGTTCTGTTTGTTATACCGGCAGCAGTGATAGCTAGTGTGTCAACGTTCTGTTTGTTATACCAGCAGCAGTGATAGCAAGTGTGTCAATGTTCTGTTTGTTATACTGGCAGCAGTGATAGCAAGTGTGTCAACGTTCTGTTTGTTATACCGGCAGCAGTGATAGCTAGTGTGTCAACGTTCTGTTTGTTATACCAGCAGCAGTGATAGCTAGTGTGTCAATGTTCTGTTTGTTATACCAGCAGCAGTGATAGCAAGTGTGTCAATGTTCTGTTTGTTATACCGGCAGCAGTGATAGCAAGTGTGTCAATGTTCTGTTTGTTATACTAGCAGCAGTGATAGCTAGTGTGTCAATGTTCTGTTTGTTATACCAGCAGCAGTGATAGCAAGTGTGTCAATGTTCTGTTTGTTATACCGGCAGCAGTGATAGCTAGTGTGTCAACGTTCTGTTTGTTATACCAGCAGCAGTGATAGCTAGTGTGTCAATGTTCTGTTTGTTATACTGGCAGCAGTGATAGCTAGTGTGTCAATGTTCTGTTTGTTATACCAGCAGCAGTGATAGCAAGTGTGTCAACGTTCTGTTTGTTATACCGGCAGCAGTGATAGCTAGTGTGTCAACGTTCTGTTTGTTATACCAGCAGCAGTGATAGCAAGTGTGTCAATGTTCTGTTTGTTATACCAGCAGCAGTGATAGCTAGTGTGTCAATGTTCTGTTTGTTATACTGGCAGCAGTGATAGCAAGTGTGTCAACGTTCTGTTTGTTATACCAGCAGCAGTGATAGCGAGTGTGTCAACGTTCTGTTTGTTATACCGGCAGCAGTGATAGCTAGTGTGTCAACGTTCTGTTTGTTATACCGGCAGCAGTGATAGCTAGTGTGTCAACGTTCTGTTTGTTATACCAGCAGCAGTGATAGCAAGTGTGTCAATGTTCTGTTTGTTATACTGGCAGCAGTGATAGCAAGTGTGTCAACGTTCTGTTTGTTATACCGGCAGCAGTGATAGCTAGTGTGTCAACGTTCTGTTTGTTATATCAGCAGCAGTGATAGCAAGTGTGTCAATGTTCTGTTTGTTATACCAGCAGCAGTGATAGCAAGTGTGTCAATGTTCTGTTTGTTATACTGGCAGCAGTGATAGCAAGTGTGTTAACGTTCTGTTTGTTATACCAGCAGCAGTGATAGCGAGTGTGTCAACGTTCTGTTTGTTATACCAGCAGCAGTGATAGCTAGTGTGTCAACGTTCTGTTTGTTATACCAGCAGCAGTGATAGCAAGTGTGTCAATGTTCTGTTTGTTATACCAGCAGCAGTGATAGCTAGTGTGTCAACGTTCTGTTTGTTATACCAGCAGCAGTGATAGCTAGTGTGTCAATGTTCTGTTTGTTATACCAGCAGCAGTGATAGCAAGTGTGTCAATGTTCTGTTTGTTATACCGGCAGCAGTGATAGCAAGTGTGTCAATGTTCTGTTTGTTATACTAGCAGCAGTGATAGCTAGTGTGTCAATGTTCTGTTTGTTATACCAGCAGCAGTGATAGCAAGTAGCAGTGATAGCAACGTTCTGTTTGTTATACCAGCAGCAGTGATAGCTAGTGTGTCAACGTTCTGTTTGTTATACCAGCAGCAGTGATAGCTAGTGTGTCAATGTTCTGTTTTATAGCAGTGAGTGTGTCAACGTTCTGTTTGTTATACTGGCAGCAGTGATAGCAAGTGTGTCAACGTTCTGTTTGTTATACCGGCAGCAGTGATAGCTAGTGTGTCAACGTTCTGTTTGTTATACCAGCAGCAGTGATAGCAAGTGTGTCAATGTTCTGTTTGTTATACCAGCAGCAGTGATAGCTAGTGTGTCAACGTTCTGTTTGTTATACCAGCAGCAGTGATAGCGAGTGTGTCAATGTTCTGTTTGTTATACCGGCAGCAGTGATAGCTAGTGTGTCAACGTTCTGTTTGTTATACCAGCAGCAGTGATAGCAAGTGTGTCAACGTTCTGTTTGTTATACCAGCAGCAGTGATAGCTAGTGTGTCAACGTTCTGTTTGTTATACCAGCAGCAGTGATAGCAAGTGTGTCAATGTTCTGTTTGTTATCCCAGCAGCACTGATAGCTAGTGTGTCAACGTTCTGTTTGTTATACCAGCAGCAGTGATAGAGAGTGTGTCAACGTTCTGTTTGTTATACTGGCAGCAGTGATAGCTAGTGTGTCAACGTTCTGTTTGTTATACCAGCAGCAGTGATAGCAAGTGTGTCAATGTTCTGTTTGTTATACCGGCAGCAGTGATAGCTAGTGTGTCAATGTTCTGTTTGTTATACTGGCAGCAGTGATAGCTAGTGTGTCAACGTTCTGTTTGTTATACCAGCAGCAGTGATAGCAAGTGTGTCAACGTTCTGTTTGTTATACCAGCAGCAGTGATAGCTAGTGTGTCAACGTTCTGTTTGTTATACCAGCAGCAGTGATAGCGAGTGTGTCAATGTTCTACTTGACATGATCAAAGGACAGGGGACCAAGTGTGAATGTTTTACACTTCACTCTGATGATAGATGTTACTTCACAAACTGTTGTTGGTGTGAAACTGGCAATCGACGTCACATAGCAACGCGGCTCGTCCGGCGGCGTGACAAAACATATTTGTAAATATACCATTTCAAAATATGAATAAAAGCTAGCACAGCGACCATCAGCCAACTATGTGCCAACCGGTTGTGTAATGTTTTGGTTGGCCCAGTGGATCTTCCAAACTGACTAAGTAAAACAAATGAGCGCAACAATCATTGATTATGTTCAAACGGCATTGACATGTTGGTATATACACTTATCAAAATGTATAAAAATAAAATTAATACAATTCCATAAATTAAATGTTTCCTTAGGAATCTCTAAGTATAAGACTATACAGAGTCAACATTTAGACAACAATTCACTGGTATTACGTGTAGCTGTTGCACTTTATTCAATAGAGGTCTTCACCAACGTCATCTTAATTCAAAATCAAGTAGGACGACTGAGTAGTCAGTGACACTGTTACATACACAGACAGTGACAAACTGAGCCCTGCATAACTGTCAGCCAAGCATCCACATAAATATAATAACTCAAATATAGAAAGAACACCAGATAAATAATGTTATAGTGTTTGAAATATCACTTTTAGATATTGCTCCCATATATTTGCCCAACAAAATTCAACTCAACCAAACAACAAGTTGTCATAATTATAATATTGTGTACAATTCTGTCATAAAATACATTCTTTATCTGACAATGTTATATGTTAGTGTAAAGACATTACCTCACTCTGCTACACACTTCTGAGTTCTGAGTACACAGTCAGCATCTTCTCCCAGTCCCAGCATGATGTTGAAACCGCCAAATTTGAATTCAGTCGTAGCGACTAACGTGCTGCATTACCGATATTTCTCACCAAGCTTTGCTGTCCTACTGCAAGCATGTGTGTGTGCGCGCGTGTGCGTGTGTGTGCGTGCCTGTGTGTGGGCGCGTATGCTTGCTTGTTGTTTTGCGAGTGCATGCGCGTGCGTGGTTGTGTGCGTGCGTTCGTGCGTGCTTATGAGCATCAGGTATAGTTAGAAAAACGGAGTATGGCGTTTCGTTGTGTGCTCTACAAAACCGAAGTAACAGTAATCAGTATTCTCTTTCAAATGAGCAAGTTTTATCGCACTTAGCGTGAGATAAGATGTTGTAACTTATGCATTATGCAAAAGGTATTATCAACCTGGCATCCCAAAATAAATATAGTTTTACGGTCACGTTCACTGCGTTTAAATTACATCACCTTATATGTGAATCGGTTGTAGCAGATTGAATTAAATACAAGAAAGTGTCGTAGAAACATCATAGGTTGTCTGGCTGCTTTGCTATATATCGCCGAAAGGTAAGTTGTGTTGAGTACACTTATCCGCCGCATAAAACGCTTTAAAATGGTACTCAACAGATGCAATTCCTTTTTAATTTTTTACAAAAGAAACATTAAAAAGTAATTTAGTTTATTTTTATTGACACTATTAATACACAATTTAAGGTACAGTGTAGTTATCTACATGCATTAAATCAGCTAGATGACTTTCCGCAAGGGTGAACAATGTAACGCTGCACAAGCCCAGGAAAATTTTCACGTTTTGATGGGTGATAGAAGAAGAAAACAAAAACTAAGATGTTCATACTTTGATGGGTGGTTGAAGAAGAAGAAGACCAAAACTAAGATGTTCACACTTTGACGGGTGGTAGAAGAAGACCAAAACTATGATGGAAATAAAGTGTAACGCGAGACGTCGAAACGACATGTACGAACGGCCTAGATTGGAAGACCATCAAAAAAGGTCGGGAAGAAACCTACAAAAGGGACTGCAACGAGGACCTAACTCCGCAAGGAAGCAACTGGAAGACGGAAATGAAGCATACCTGCACAAATTGTATTGACAATTTCAGTCTCATATCACAATTATACATTATCCAATAAAGCATTTGGGGCCAGAATTTCTAAGCAATATACGACAGAATGTCCGGCTGCTCCATCACAGCGATGGCTTACTTCATGAAGCCCAATATGCATCCTATTATCTACCATTTCATCGTCCATGAAAGCACACGTTTTATTCAACGTCTTGAATCTAACTTGTTCATTAACCGACACCAGAACCGTGTAACTGATAACTATTGTTAATGTAGTATGCAACTCCCTGTGTGTATGTATGTATGTATGTATATATGTATGTATGTATGTATGTATGTATGTATGTATGTATGTATGTGTGTATGAATGTATGTATGTATGTATATATATATATATATACATACATATATATACTTACTCTAGTATTGTATGTACTAGCAAAAATCACCTGACGGGAATCCTTGTTAGCTGACAGTCGCGTGATAGTAATATTTCTCAAATGCTAGAAAGCACACAGCATCGTTACATAAACATCACAACACGTCGGAGAGATGTGCCCGCGGGGAAACGGACAGTGAGTGAGGACATTGAGGCGTCCGAAACTTACATCACTACCTGGAAACGCATCCTGCTCCTCGTCCACCCGCCACGCCGCCAGCAGTTCCACATCGAGCGATGCGAAGGGGCATAAGATAGCCTTTCGTTCAAGAACACACAACGACTGCCGCCTATGGTTTCAACAAATGGAGAACGTCTTCAGTGTGCAGGGTATCACGTCGCAAATGAACAAGTTTGCGGGAAATACTACCCTGTTGTCAGAAGAAGAGGCTTTCATGATCCGTGACCTCAAGATGATGGGAGAGAATCGGCCGGCAAACGTTTTTGACGCGGCGAAAACTGTTTTCATTGATTGCTACGAACTAACTGTCCATCAGAAGCTGACACGTGCAATGGCCATGGGAGGTATTGCTGCGGACGAAAAGCCAGCTCAGTGGATGGCTCAATTCCGGCAAGTCTGTGGTAGCTGGGACCGAGAAGATGTTGAACGCTGGGCTCTTCTCCGTTGCCTGCCGCCATCGCTGCGTACGAGCCTTGAGCTTCCCACACCGCAACTCTCCATAGAAGAGCTCCTGCGAAAGGCTGATTCGCTGTACGTCACGTTACCCCCAACGACGAAAGCCACCATCACAGAAGTGCCTGCCGAAATAGCATCTGCTGTCCACACGGGGGATCTTTTGATCTTCAACGCCATTGTGAAAAAGGAAACTGGAGAAGGCAATAGTGACAGGAATCAGAAGAAAGGACAGACCTGTTGGTACCACGGGAAATTCGGCGACTAGTCTCGATACTGCAGCGGGCCACCCTGCCCGCGACACCATTCGAACCTTACGAAGCGTCAACATACTGAGCCGGGAAACGCAAGGGGAGTCAGTAATCAGTGCCGTATCTGGCTCGCCTAGAGAAAAAGCGAAACGACTCTTCTTCACAGCCGGATGTAGTTGATTCGCGAAGCATTTCAGTTCCACCTGAACGAGTGGAAGCCATCAAACCATACCCAGTACATAAAACGCCAAAATACCTCGAGTGCTTCCGTGTCATTTGTGCGCTTTTTATCGGTCCCTTCGACCTGCATCTGGGAAGATGGCGCCTCTTACACAGATCAAGAACATATCCCGGTAAACGGAATTTGAGTAGGCTTGGCTTCCGGTTCATGATCGCGCGTTTGTTGCTACCAAACAAGCGATCGCAAACGCAACCCTTCTGGTGCATCCACTTCCGAAGTCACGGACTGAAATCTGGTGTGCGTCGCGGTTGGGGCCGTCCTGGTACAATTCCAACGGGAATGTGGAAGCCGTTACACTGCTGGAGTAAGCAACTTAACAAAGCGCAACGCAACTACTTGACCACCGGCAGAGAACTACTCGCAGTGTCCTACGCAGTAGATAAATTCCGCTCCTACCTAGAAGGTAAACCGATTATCGTTAGGACGGACCACCAGCCTCTCGTGTGTGCTTTGACCAAAAAGGCAGTACGGCTCTTCCAATCCCGAAACGCCACTTGCTCAAAATGGCACACTTTGTACACCAACTCCACTACATGAAGGGCAAGATAAATGTTGTTGCAAATACATTGTCGCGCAGTAAACTGTAGCCGAAAGAGCCGACAAATTCAAACGTCTCTTCCTTCTCTGTGTTACATGACGAATTGCTGCCAGATGACTCATTTCCTGAGGAATAAATACACGACGAGGAGTTGGTTGATGACATATTTTTGTTACAACTACAGCGACAGTCTTGGCATGTACGGCCATATTCACGCCGGATCCTCCAGCCACTGTCACCATACTGACGCCAACAGAAGTTCGAGTTGCCCAAGAGAACGACAGGGCATTACAGCAATGGATCAAGCATCACAGCACCTCATCATCAAGGTTCAAGCCTGACTTGATTGAGTGTGCGGACAAAACATTAGTTTGTGCAGACACCGGCGTCACGCCAGCGCGCGTTCTAATTCAAATGACATTGCAACGCGTCGAGTTCGACAATCTGTACGGTTTGTCACATCCAGGGATAAAGGCCGGCATGGCGCTCGTTAAACGTTCATATCGGTGGCAAGGCATGGGGAAGGACGTAACCAAATGGACCAAGTCGTGCGAGGCATGTCAGAAAGAGAAAGTCCAGGTGCATACGAAAATGCCGTTTGAACGATTACCAGCACAGATTAGGCGATTCAGTCATATCCACGTCGATCTCGCCGGCCGACTGAACCCAGCGTGTGAAGGAAAAAACACGTTGCTCACTGTAATCGACAGATGGACGGCCTGACCGGAAAGCGTTTCCAATGACAATGCACGGAGAGGCGGCGAACGCAAAAGCTTGTGCAAAAGTGTTGGTGCATCAATGGATCGCCAGGTGGGACGTGCCCGACATCACTACATCAGATCGAGGATCACAGTTTGTCTCTGACTTGTGGCTTGAGGTTTGCCGATTGATGGGAATTACCCGCGACCCAACTACCAGCTATCATCCGCAACATAATGGAAATGTCGAGTTGATGCATCGCTATTTGAAAAACTCGCAACGCGCCCGTTTGCTTGGTACGACAAACTGGTTTGCCGAGTTATCAGAGATGATGCTCGGATTGCGTGCGGCGACAAACCTTGGTACCAGTGTCTCACCATCCACGTATACGTGATTGTCGTTAATTAACCAACAGTATGAACGAATCTTTTGTATCAGTAAGTGAACATGTACCTCGTTTAAATGATGACAATCAATTATTCACAGTAAATGAGGAATTGCCAAACCAGTATGTCATCAGTGTTCTGACAACTCTCAAAGCATTACAGAATGTTAAGGTGAACAATGCTACAGGGCCTGATAGCATTCCTGTTTGGGTGTTAAGAACTCACGCAGACGTCCTCGCTCCTCCATTAACTGCTATTTATAATAAATCACTGCGAGAATGAGTACTTCCTATGGAAAGGAAAATGGCAAATGTATTACTGTTGCCAAAAATCAACGGACCTACGTCGATTGAAAAGGACATTAGACCAATATTTCTAACTCCAATAGATGCTTATGTGTTTGAGTCAATCGTAATGAAATGGGTGGATGAAAAAAATGAAGGAAAAAACAAAATAGATTCTAGGCAATTTGGTGGAATTGGTGGAACATCTCCAACAGACGTTCTCGTCGAAATGGCACACATGTGGTATGAGGCGACAGATAAACTCGATTCTTATATCCAAGTTGTCATGCTAGATTTTAACAAAGCGTTTGACCTCATTAATCATCACTTGTTGCTCGAAATGCTACAATTGTATGATTTGCCCCCACACATTATAAGATGGATGGCAACATTTTTACCAAACAGATCTCAATAAATATAAATAGGAAATGTATATTCGCATTCTGGTCACGCAAATGGGGGAGTACCTGGACCTAAATATATCCTAGTCAACATAAACGATTTAGAAACGCCTCTTCCGTTATACAAATATGTAGACGACAGTACATTATTCGAAGTATGCTATAGAAAAGGTGCATCTGCTATGCAAGAATCGGTTGACATTGCCGCCAGGTGAACAGAACAGAATGACATGAAAATTAGTTCAGGAAAATCAAAAGAGATAATCATCAGTTTTGGACAAGATGGTAATTTTCGAAATACCATACGAAAAATACAGATGACTGGAATGAATGTAGATCATGAAGACCATGCCAAACTTCTAGGTGTTACAATTTCACATAATCTTACATGGAATAAACATGCGGAGAATATTGTGAAAAAGGCTGGGAAACGATTGTATATTTTGTATCAAATAAAACGAGCTGGAATTAGCCAGAATGACCTGGTGACTGTACATATCAGCACTGTGAGACCGGTACTTGAATATGCTTACCCCGTGTGGCATACTAATTTACATCAATACTTGTCAGACAATATTGAAATGATACAGAAAAGAGACTAAAATGCATTTGCCCTAATACAAGTTATGCTGAAATATTTAGTTATGTTGGCCTACAGACTGAAAGAAAGACGAGACTGTCAATGTAAAAAATATTTTAACAAAATGAAAATTAGCACACACAAATTAAATCATCTGCTACCTAAAAAAAGACACACCAATTATGATATAAGAGGGAGTAATGTGTACCCATTGCCAAGAACCCGGACGAACAGATATCGTAACTCTTTAATACCATGGAGGTTATACAACTGGCAATAAACATTAAAATGGCAAACAAAGATTGTATTACTAATGTGTAACATTTCACTCTGTTAATTGTATTCTTTTGTCGACTGTATAATGTGAATCCAACTCAACTGAGTTGATAATAAAACATGTTTTATCTTTTTTATCTTTTTATAATGGTAACTGGCAACAGCCGGCGTTGCCTGGCGAATTGGTCGTTCAGCGAGCCAACATTGACGATGCGTCAGTGTTTGGAAGAAAGTTGGCGTCGGCTGTGGCGGCCCGACGTTTCACTGAGAACCCGTGGCATAAGAACGTCAAAATGCGCACACAAATGCCGCAGGACCAGTAGACAGCAAAGTACTCGTTCGTGTGGATAAAGTCCAGCTTTCACTCGAACCGAAGTACACGGATCCGTTTCTGGTAGTGCGTCGTTGGGGCAAGAGTTTTCGAATACGTTTCGAAAGCGGAGACGACAACGTGTCCATGAAAAGACTACGACTACCAGTCGTCAGACAAGTCATGTTTCCGACACGAGGGACAATCGTGATACGACAAAAGGTGACACAACTAACAACGAACTCGAGGCTGAAGTACTGGGTGGTCGTTCTAGGCCAGTAAGAACGGTACGTCAGCTGATCCGATTAGGGTTGGAGTTGGTCAATTGATGATCAAGAATGTTACATCCGTAACTGGCGCGGGATCAACTGTAGAGACTACAAACGGTTACAAACAAATGAACAGATGTGGATAGAGTACCATATGTGTCGCTGCTGTTTATATCATATCCGTGATCTTCGCCGTATTCGCCGGTATATGTAATTTTCTGTTGTTAAAATTATTGCAACAGCTCTTGTTTGCAGCATACTTGACTATTGCAATTCCCTCCTTTATAATGTTGCTAGCAAGGACATTACAAAACTTCAACATGTCCAAAACTGTTTGGTAAGGGTAGCTACCCGATCTCCTCGTTTTCTCGCTCAGTGCCACTCCTAAAATCACTGCATTGACAACGTGTGCGATACCGCATTATTTTTAAGAACTGTACAATTAATTATCAAGACCTATCATCTAAAAAAACCTGCATACCTACATTCTATGCTTACTCCAGCAAAGAACCATAAACAGCTTCGGTCGGCAGACTCTGATCTACTTTTTATTCTCATAGTTAAGACGAATGCTGGAAATCGAGCCTTTTCGGTTGCTGCACTAACTTTGTGGAACTTACCTTTAATACTGCATATCCTCCTTAGCTTCTTGACAATTCTATCCATCTATTGACGACTTTTTCTCTGTACTTGACAGTGAGACGCTTAATCCTTTGGATTTGTTGCGTCACTGAGCTAGGATTTACCGAGGAT
Source organism: Paraescarpia echinospica (assembly GCA_020002185.1). Taxonomy (NCBI): domain Eukaryota; kingdom Metazoa; phylum Annelida; class Polychaeta; order Sabellida; family Siboglinidae; genus Paraescarpia; species Paraescarpia echinospica. The sequence continues at coordinate 42,027,396 of CM034540.1, read as the reverse complement.
ATTGGCGCTAAAGAAGTCATTCCACTATTATTATTATTACTGCAAGTCTAGGTTGTTTTTATGTAGACATACGTAACTCAGTGCAATCGTAGGAGATACGCAGAGCGTTGCGGACTAACGTCAGAATGCTACATATTAATAAGCATGTTCGCGTTTCAAACGACGTAAGATTCGTTTATGCCATTTCAATGAACTGCTTCACCAGTTCGTGCCATCCGACGCTGTTGGGAGCACGTACCTTACTGATGTCGCCGGAAATGCGCAGTTGCAAGCCAATTTTGTTCAAGTACCCGTTCAGCATCGTTGGCAATGTCACCCGAGGTCGACCACGAAAACCGCCACTGTGTGGCTTGACATATTCGTCAATTGCAGGCTGGGCAGGGACGTTCGTTGGCAAACGTAGTACGTGTCCGAAGAGCTTTTTCGGACCAACTGGCTGATCGGCTCGCACAGGCATCGACGATATAATGTTTCTGTAGTCATCTTCTGTGGGTAATGAACACAGATTACCTGACGCAAATGACGGCGATGGTATGAATCCATTCGGTTTAACTCGGTCTGAGTTAGACCCCAGGGGCCCACGTTGTAGATCAGCACTGTCAGAACGAACGATGCATAGAGCCAGAGCCGTAGCTTTAAACTGATCTTAGTCCGCCTGAACCAGACTGCCCACAGCTTCCGAAATTTTTAGATTTGCGACCTGTTTATGGCGTGCGACATACTCCGCGTTTCTCAGTAGTGAGCCTTGCTTATTTGTCATTTGTCTACCATATCTCGACACTTAAACAACTCGTTTGAGTGTTTGAAAGGCTACATTATTTTTGAAAACACTATTTCTATTGAATAATTAATTTATACGAAAACACATTGCAACAGTCAACTGAGGGGCCATCCAATACTGTTCGTCACGCTAAATTTTAATGTCACACTACCACAGGAAACACTTCGTACACCTCCTAAAAGTACTTTTTAAAAAAAGAAAGATCCCCGATCTATCATGGACGCATCGCTTTTTTCACGCGTCGAATACATCTTTGTTGACTAGTAAGTCGCAGGTAGAATACAGTTGTTTATATATATATATATATATATATATATATATCTGTGTGTGTGCGTGTGTGTGTGTATCTGTTATTATTCTCCCGTCAGTGTTCAATCAGCACAAAATAGTGTTACATTTCGCCGTCACCTGAAAACCTATCTTTTTAATATAGCCTTTCCTCCCTAGCTTCTTAGCACGTCCATCTATTTGTTGACGACTTTCACCTAGCACACAAGTACGAGAATGCTTAATCCTTTGGTTTTGTTGTGCCACTTAGCTCGGATTGTATGAGGATATTGGCGCTTAAGAAGTATTTTATTTATTATATACTTCTTCCTATCTTGATATTTGCTCTACTTCTTTGTTTGTGGTCCTTCCGTCTTGGTCTTTCATTGGTTTTAAGTGGTTCCGTCTCTGTCCTGCTAGTGTTCTTGTTACACCGTACAATTCATTCATGCCCCTTATGTGTGCAGCTATTTCAGCTTGTGTTTCTAGGTAGTTGACATACTTTTGATTGTCATTCCTTACACTTTTCTTGATAGCTTTGTTTATTTGCCAGTACTTTACTTGCTGTTCGTGTTTCTCTTTTAGTTTGTTTGCATCGGTTTTGCACCGATTGACCATTTATGCTTCCTTTCTTTGATCAGTATCCGTGTTTCTGTTGGCAGCCACACCTTGTGTAATATATCCTTCTTGCGTAGAGCTTCTTTGCTACGATTTCGAAATTTGGGCAATATCGTTCACCCTACGTTGTCTGTTTCTTTCTGGAGAGACACTACAAATCGTGTTATTTCTAAAATGGGAAGTGACAAATATATACAGGTAAATGGAAAACGCTTTACGGATGCTTCGTTGGATGCAGCTTGAACCCTTATTCTGATCATGGAGTAAGTACAACGAATGCCTTGTCTAGGCGGAACAGCATGTCACAACTGTTAGGCCCTTATACTGAAGTCTTTCTGAGCTCCTCTTGTATTTATATTCTCAGCACGTTAAAGCCCACTTCCGATTGCTAACAGCACTGTAATTAATGCTATCAGTATGGCTGTGATAGCTAACGCGTTTTCTTTTTTAATCGTCACGTAACCCTTGTCCAGAGATTCTCGACCCCCATGTAACGCTGACCCAGAGACACCCGTCCCCATAAACGTGACCAACTGTACGAATGACCCCTGAAACGTTAGAAACTACGAACTTCCGCATGTATAGTCATCGGCACGGCATCTGAGAAGTTCCAGTTTCTGCTGTCGTTTATTATTTCGCTGGATCTCATATTAAGTACGTCTTTAGTAAGGTATATCGGTCACCGGAAACAAAGGATGGCATCAAACTTTACTACTGCAGCTCACCCATAAACAATATTGCTAAAAAGAACTTAGCTAAACTCCAACGTTTGCAGAATTATTTAAGACGTGAACCCACGTACCCACCTACCAATGCTCACGGATCGAGTGACAGATGTGTTTATAAAGAAATATTACACTGCATCCGATCACAGTCACTGGAGCAGATGTCCCAAAACCAGAGAAGGAGGATCTGCTAGCAGCAAGAGTCAGTCAATTTGTAAAGAAACAGTAAATACTGCCACCACCCACCTACAGCTTCATAGGTCACATGTACATTGTCTAGTTTTGTTTTCAAGTCCAGAGTGGTATCCCTCGTGTTGTCCCCCATCGGGGACAGGGAACCTTGATTTTATTTCATGGCTAGCGCGTGCTGGTAGAACTCTCCGCACCCTTCGTCCCAGCTTGCCATGGATCCACCAGGTAAACTGTCTGTATGCAGCCCACCTGAGAGACCTTAAATAAATTAGACTCAAATAAACATCTGACATTGTAAATAAATGACATATAAAAATCGGTTCTATAATGACACCATTCCTTTATATAAATTGTTTACCATTAAACATGTGTTCATCTGGAATAAGGCAAATATTGATAATTTTGCACTACAGAACAAATTACGACGTTGCAACAAACATTGTATCTATACGTTATGATAACTTAAGTGGAACCATTAAAATTTGTTCTGTAGTGAGCAAATACCATTTATTGTATTCATACAGTAGAATACAATAAAGTGTGAAGCGATAACCCAAGTACATGTGTGAATACAGGCTCAGGTAAATAATGACTAACGGTTAAAGTAAGACATATTGAAAATGAACACATTTATGTATAGGATTATTTGCTGTTCAGGGGAATTTATTTTGTAATTATTGTCATATTAGGGTGATGGTCATCATATTTAAATTAGTCTTGGGTCAAACCAGTGTGGTTCGTCTTTACATTTAGAAAGGGTGAATGGCTTTAGCAGGGCTAGTTTAGACAAGCATACGATTGAATTAGTTGTTTTGTTGGTGGTTTTATTCCAAGAGATTTTAAGGAGGTTGTCAGTCTTAGATGTGTTGGGTTCAGATACATAGCCTCTGCAACCTATTTCAATGCATGTTAATTCTGATTTTATTCCGTTATCGTTTACATCATGGATTAGTATGACATACTTGTTAGTTTTGAATACTTGATCTTTCTTGATGTTAGTTTCAAATGGTAGTCAGTTCAATGATGTGAATTTGCTTAGCATGTGGATGGTAGATGACGTATGGTAAGTCCACTAAGTAATTTCCCTGGAAGATTGCTAATAATTTGGGCATCAGATTGCTGACAAAATTATCTATATATATTTGTATTGCTAGTGCTACTATGATGTTGTATTGTGTTCATTATTAATACATTTCAATCAATATTGAACAACACATTTCACTGGTCTTGTAACAATGCATGCACATATATACGTACTAGTTTGTTGGACGGTCTAATTCCCATTCTGCAGCATCACCTGCTCCAAAGAATTATAAATCCCCTGCTGTTTGTAATGTACAGCAGTCCACCTGTAACAAAGAATTAAGCATTTAAATAATAGTTTTACACGAACGTTAAGCAAACATGGATTATTATTCTGAAAAAATTTCACAAAGAATGCATCACGATCCTCTAACTGTATTCATCCCAATATTATACCTGGATCCATAGAAATGTCATGCATATTAAGGAAGGCCGTTTTGAAATGTGTCAATATTTGTACAAAACGGTGGTCATTTTCTTTGTCACCAAAACAAATGGGGGCTCTGGCTGAAAAATTTTCAATGTAGATTTTATTCATAATACCTAATGTAAACTTTGGGCAGAAAAATTGCAGTATGCATAAAGTTTAAAATAATCTATCTCCCTGCCACGTGTTTAAAATGTAGTACTGCCACATATTGTTCATACATGCATAGCCATTACTGCGAATGTAAAAGTGTGTCGACGGGGATAGAACAAAAGGGGAGTTAATTCCTGCTTATTTTCTATCATAGCTCTGCCCTATACAATTTTGATTCACATGAATCATGGTTGAGAAAATACCTGTGATGCAGCGGGAGAAAATAGGAGATGAGTACCGACGGTACATGACTTGCATAAGGCATTACATAATCACCAAAAAACTCTTGGTGTGTGAAAAGCGAATGCGTAATGCTGTCTTGAAAGCTACGCAGCATGGCAAATATCAAGTAGACGGTGAGTAGACAGTCCAGTCCCAGAGCAAGGCTAATAGTCTGTAGCCTAGCGTATAGTATATTATGCCATAAGCGAGTCTATTAATATGGGTCTCTTAAATGATATAGGTGTCAGAATAGGGGTCTATGTTTTTGACAGAAATATAATTATGAAACGATGGCTGAATGCAATGCCAATGACGTGGCTATTAATACAGCTGCTCTGCAGGCCCACCGTTTATTACCTAGAATGGTTATTATTCTTATCTTTCTGTGGGTTGTACCTCTTGATTTCCTGAACCATAAATAAATATTCCTTTGACAAAACAGACACCCATGGCAGTCATTACAGGTTGGTGATTATTTTTTGGCAAATATTAAAAACAATTGCACTCAACCTAAGATGTCAAATGGCTTCAGTCTTATATGACCAAATGTACTGCTAGTTTGTCACTACTTTGTGTCACATCAAATTTACATTCCATGCCCATGGGAGCCAAACCTTAATACACTGGCCCCCACGATAAGTGCTACTGGAAATTAGTTAATTGTGAATTCTATTTTGTGAATATTCTTTCAGCTGAAATTATTAACGCTATTAAACAATCGTTTTACCTAAAAATGTATAGGCCTAGCCTAGGGGTCTACCACTAAAATGTACACCAACCTAAATATCAATGTATTTGACCATATATAGTGCAATTAATGAATGAAATAGATTAATAAATCATGGATAATCACTCGCTATCAGTATTGCATTTAGTACAGGTACTTACATTGTTACTGTCACACTGTACTGTACTGTATTTGTGTATGAATAAAGTGATATTTCCTTTCTCAGAAGTAGACACAGTGACACATAAGCTTATTGATAGTGTGTGGGAATACTGTTACATGACAGTAAGGAATTTACTAATTAATTGTAGCATACTGACTTGGTACACTTTGTGGTGCTAAATTGTTTCAAGTGAATTATGACATTCTCTGCATAGTTTGCTCAGGCCCTTCTCACTAGAATTTAGACCCCTACTGCCCTAGGCTATGGCAGTGCAGCATCAGGTAACTTGTGTTGGTAATTTCATCCATCACTTATGTAGTAAGCTTTACTGATAAATTGTAACAAGTGAACAATTCTATTTTGCAGCATCTGCAAATTTTTTAAGTGGCCTTTATTAAGTTGTCTGTATTTAATTGAAACTTGAAACAGTGGTTTCCTTTTTAACATTGTTTATTTTAAATTAAGAGTACACCTGTAGATGCTAATGTCTCGGTATCTGTTGGTGGTTCAAATCCGCCAGGTAAATGCACAAACCGTTGTGCACAATTACCCCTGGCATGGGCTTATTGACCGATACATTGCATCTGCGAGTATGATTAAGTTGATATTTAATTAAAATGACTTTCAATGATGCAACAGTTGAAGCATCAGATATAGTCTATTGAAAAAAGATCCAAACAACTGATTTACCCCATTCCTTCATTGTCCACCTAACAAGATTGCCACACAGATAATTAACTCTAGATGGCAGGTGGACAAGGAAGCCTTTTGGCTTTGAGAGCCCAACCCTTTTTATCCAACCCTTCTGCATCCCGCCCTTCTGAGGTGTGTCGATTGTATGTTTACACATATTCACGCAGCAAACACCCACACAATCAGCAAATAATCTGTTCTATTCATTTACAGACCTTTGTGAAAATTAGAACTTTCTTATACCTAATCTACACTCTTCCTTTACTAATATAACTTCATGTCCTCTAGTACTTCTATCCTTCCTAACTGAGAAAAAAGTATTTCTATCAATATTTTCATAACCATTCAATATTTTAAACACTTCTATCTCATCTCCTCTCAATCTCCTGGACTCTAGTGTTATTAAACCATCTTCTTTTAGATATATTTCATAACTAAGATCCTTCAATTTTGGTATCAGCATTTTAGTCGCTCTCCTCTGTACTCTTTGTAGCACATCTATGTCCTTCTTGCGATATGGCCTCCACGCTTGTAAACAATATTCTAATTGAGGTCTAACTATTGTTTTGTAGAATTTATCTTTTTTTTCCTTATACACTATATTTCACCAAATTAATTGAAGGATTTTATTTCCCTTTGTAGCTGCAATTCCGCACTACTTAGAAACCTTCATCTCTGCACTAGTGGTTAACCCAAATTCCTTTTCTTTTACAGTTGAACTTAATACAGTACCCCCCATTGTATATTGTACATCTTCGTTCCCATGTCCTGTGTGGAGGCATATACATTTAAAAAAATTGAACCACATTTGCCCCTTTTCAGACCATTTGATCAACCTGTCAAGATCATCTTGTAAATGCTGTCTATCTACATAACGTTTAATCCTTCTGAACACTTTCGTATCATCCGAAAATGTCAACACCTTTCTTGTTATATCATCGTCCAAATCGTTGATACATATTAAGAATAATATAGGTCCCAGTACTGATTCCAGTGGTACCCCACTCAAAACTGATTTCCAGTTTCAATCCTCCCCATCAACTACTATCCGTTGTCTTCTGTCCGTTGTCTTCTGTCAATCAGCCATTTTTTATCCAGTTAATTATACCATTTCCTATGCCATGGACCTATAGTTTAAGTAGTAATCTTTGATGTGGCACTTTGTCGAAAGCTTTCTGAAAATATAAATACATGATATGTACTGGCGATGTCTCCCATATATAAATATATGGAGTATGTATCTTGAAACGACCCTATTGTGGGGGTCATATATTAATTCCTAAACGTTTGGTGCTCCAGGTTCAAGCTGTAAGATGAAAACTACCCACATGCATAATATGCAAGCTTGATTCTAAGTCAATGTTATGCCTCAGGTGGTTTTCACAGGCCTGTTGTCATTAGATGTAACTTCTAAGTGCACACTAGTAGCAGCCAGTGACCCGACTGACATGAAAACAATTAGTTAGGTTCAGGCATTGTTTGCACAATCTGAAATCTCCAGCCAGGGACAGTCAGTTACTAAGCTGGGTGAACTGTGAATGTCCAGTGGGTGATAAGGCACTTCAGGGCTGCGTTAAAAATGTTAAAGTGAACACAATCCAGCTATACAGTATTTAACTTAAATTCTCATATTGTACTTTAAAGTTTTAGATAAGTTTGTACACTGTCATTGTGCTTTATTAGCTTGCTTGGCCTGTTACAGACAGTTGCCAGTTAGCCTCTTTAGCGGATAATGTGTTTTTGTATTGTATTAAAATTAATCGTCAGGTGAGTTCAAGTTGATTTCTAATTTAATTGAAGTTAGTTTAAATTTAAAGTTATTTGTTAATTTTATTTTATTGAAAAAAATTGGGAGGTTAATTTAATTTAATTGACCTGATAAACGTATGATATTAATTAATTTAACTGGAAAATATCTGAGTTGATGTATTTTAAATAATTTTCAAAGTTAGTTTCCCATGCCTGCTCTCAATATTCTTTGATGTTTCCTACACTAAATAAGTTTAGGTATGCAAGCATGCCAAATTGTTTTATGTTACGGAATTTTCATAGTATATTGAGTTACTTTGTTGTAATAAAAGTGATTGATCATAGAACAATATTTTATACTCGGTATTTAATTATTGTGTTGTGTTATATTTTATAAATACCATAATGTGGCGTCTTGGCATCCATATTGTTTAACAAATAAGATAATTATACGTTAAAAAATGTAAATTCTTATATAGCGCAATATCCAGTCCTTAGGACTGCTCGATGCGTTTTACACTTTACTCCCTGGCAGACCTGTTCAATCGAACACTATCTCGACTTCTCTTGGAAGTATTCAGCCACGTTGTGATTAATGCGAGACTATTCGTACACAAATATCCACCACTGTCTATAGCCAGGTACTCAGTCATACAGCTGAGTGAACTGAAGCAATGCAGAGTAAATGAACTTTCCCAAAATTCGACACCACCGCATAGGATTCGAACGTGCTTCCTCTCAGTCGAGAGTCCGGAGCTCTTACTATTGTGCTACTGCGCTCCACATACATTATATTATTATTATTTATAAACAATGAATAGCATAGCTAGAATAAATGTAATTTACATTTATATGTGTGTATTTTGGTCATAACTGATGCATGGTTACCATCTTGTGAACGGATTTCTGTCTTTCTTCCAGGAAGTAACCGCAAGCGAGAAATGCAAAGCTGGGCTTGCCATTGGAGACATGGACAGCCGTAAACGTAAGATATGGTCAGCAGGAAGACAGCCACAGTTGTGGTGTGTTCACAATGATGGTGAGCATCATTTGAGAAACAATTAGGTCTTACCATTAATTGTAATTTAGGATATATTAAGACAATAAATTCCTGTCAATTTGAGGAAAAAAACCCAGCAAATGTGCCAATCCTCCACATGGTGCTGTATACACAGAGACATAGTAGTCTGTTTCCTGACATATTCCTACATGACATTTGCTATGTTATATATTTTAACAGTTTTTCGCAATGCTGGTTACATAAAACGTCCTTCACTGATGTAGGAATGAAAACTTCACATGATACACACTGATTGCCAGCTCGCTTACAGTAACATTGAGCGTGTTATCACACTACCAAGTACCAAGTTGGTTTGTGTAAAGTATTATATTTCACAGAAATAGCAAAGGAAAATTGTGACCTGTATCTATGTATGTTATTAAGGGATGATATGTTTTCAGACGAGTGTATTATTTATGTAAGGAAATGTTAACATTAATGTGTATCTGTATTCCAGTATACAAAGGCCATCAGGGTTGGAGTGCCAACTCACAAGATACGCCAGTGCCATGTCGATGCTTTTAGAAAGACAGTATTAGCAGAGTTCCTGCAATATAAGACACAGTAATGGCACATGCAGTCACTGAATATATACTTTAGTTTGTCATCTTACTATTTGAATCCCACCTCATCCTATTATTTGATGGCTCTTAGTGTAATTTATTATTTAAATGACTTTATTCATTATATATGTTTTAGGTATAATGCCCTTATATTTAAATTGTTTTTTAATTCAATGTACGATTCTTAGTTGTATTGTTTTTATGATATTTAACTTATTATTTTAATGATCTAACTATACAGGTTTGGTATTATGATTGTATTGTAAAGCGCCGTAGAGCACTGTGTGATTATGGCGCTATATAAATATCTTATTTTATTATTATTACAGTCATGCAGTCATGCTATATATGAATTAATGATTGCTTGTGACAATGGTTTTATTTCTGAATAATTAAATTTTATATTACTTGGCTGATTAAATATTATGATATTCTTTATCTGTAGCAATATTGTATTGCAAGCGAGTGCAGCGTTATATAACGGGCTACGTGGTTTGGTTCTTTGTAAATGTATGCCAATCATTTTAGTGTATTCCTGTTGTTTTATGTTACTTTGTTTAACGTAATAACAATCACAGCTTTAGTTTCATAAGGATCTCCTCAGTTTAATTTACGTTACATTAGATTGCCCATAATGTGACGTAAATATGTATGACCAGAAAGGCTAATGTTATCTACGAGTCAATAATTATTTGTAACAATAGTTTTATTTTTTTATAATTGCATTTGATCACTTGTCTGATGAAACATCACAGTATTATACAAAGGGCTAGTTTTGATCTGTGTAAATAAATAATGTTTTACATTTTATATTTCATTTCATAATACTATTTGAACTGTTATGTCACACATAATTATACACGTTGACATGATAATAAATGTTTACTTATGTAAGTCGTGAATGCATGACCCGTTTCCATAAATGTATTATTAAAGAATTGTTGAGTTACTCAGAGTTGCGTTGGGAAAAACTGTTTGGAAATGGTGACCCCCAAGATCCCCACCCTCCATACGAATTTTGAAGTGCCTCTATGGGACTTCTAGACTGCACACAAAATGTCAGCCCCATATTTCCAAAACTGATGGAGATAAGTGCTATTTTAAAATTGTGATCCCAGACCGCCACCCCGTATTGTCACCTGCGTGACTACATCAAACGTCCCTACAATGTAGAGCACATTGAAAACAAATATTTAGTGATATTCAGTGTTTACACAAACCGTGACTACACTACACACATTCTTAGAGAAGAAGAGTATCAACAAATATTTGTGCTACGTTACTTAATGGAACATTAGTTACTATTATTGTTGTTACATCTTACATATCTGATCTATTATAACAACTTAATTCACACGCTACACCTATTGTTACGTTGTTTACACAGTTATTCTGGAGTTGACCAGTTCACTGAATAAGTACTTATTTTATACTAGTTTAAGTTAATGACCTGGTTGGCTCCACTGTCAGCCCAGAAGTGAATGTCATTTCACCGTCTGTCACACTTGTTTGATTATGTTTGTATGTATGATTTACACAATTCTATATGTATATCTGTCTGTCTGTCTATATGTCTGTATATCTATATATATATTTTTCTTGTTATTCAGAATGTAACGTAACACAATATACTAACACAAATCTGACACGCCAGATCTGTTCAGTTCCTAACTTCTATTCAAACCATTCAAGGAGGACTTAGTAAGAACTGGATTACCCAGGTAGGCCTTCACGTCATCAAAGTCAAACGGAAGCCAACTTCAGCTAGATGCTGGTAATGTCGGGCGCGTTGTTTCAACGCACTTTGTACAATGACGTTATTCAAACAAACGGTCTGTTCGATGAAACACTACAAGGGTATTAAGCCAATTGCTATGGCCTCCAAATCAAACAACAGACAACGTGCAACAATCTGCTCAATAAAACGAAGCAGGAGTAGAGAAACCAATTACACAAGCCTCTAAATATTATTGACACACACACACGCCACTGCATGTACGTCAAACTGTTAGTGCCTATAATACTTTGTAAATGCAAGTTTCATCGATATTCGCAGTACTTCTACATTAGCGTTATGGCAAAATTACTTGTCATCGGGCATTCTTTCGTAAGGAGATTGCGAGACCATTTAGCAGGAGGAGGTCTTCATTTGGCGAAGCTCTTCACCAGCACTGTCATCCGTGGGTTTGGTGGAATGCGTCTGGACAGTTCGCGGCAGCACATCGGCTACATAGAACGCGAGAGGCCTTCGTTGATTTTAATCGACATCGGCACGAACGATCTGGCGTCGCCGATGTGTTGTCCGCTTGCTCTAGCGGACGCAGTCGTTTGTGTGGCGGAAGAGTTTGCGGCGGTGCCTTTCGTGAAGAACGTCGTGATCTTCGAAATGATGCCGAGAATAGCACTTGGCGTGAAGAGGGAGGTTCGCGCCAACTTCAACGACGCATGCGACATCTACAATGCCCGGGTGCGACGACTCGTGAAGAAGCTACAGAAGGTGCATTCCTGGAAGCACCGTGGTATGATCTTGAAGTGAAAAGAATACCTGCTTCCAGATGGCGTGCACCTAAACAAGGCCGGCATGCTAAGATACGTCCGAAGTGTCAGAGGAGCGGCACTGCGTTATCGACCATGCTAATCAGCAACAACTCATAAATATTTGGATATGACCTTTATTCTCAGAATGCCAAGGTAAACTGTACAATATCTAAATTCTAAGTGAAGGTAAATTGCTCAGTATCTGAATAACAAGTGTCTACCGTGACATACACTGGTACTTAATGTACCCCTCAGCCCCAACAAGAGGTTATATGCCAGGCATACACCAGTCACATCCACTGAGTTTATGTTTTTAAGATAGGACAGTTAATTAAAATTTGATATCTTCATTCATTGTTAGTTTGCCTACATTTATTGCACACCCAAGTGTCAGTGAAGCGAGGCTTCACACTGACTCCCATGCACTGGGCATGGTACCACAGACTGCAGTTGTCACACTGCAGCATCAGTTTATGATCGTCAGGCATACGACACTCACAGTACACTTCCACCTCAATATGCATCATCACAGCTGGATTGCGATAGCAGTCACCGGCTGGAAAGGACGACATCACACTATTATGTAGACACTCGGTGAAATGCAGCCGTAGGTCTTTAAATGCCAGCTGGCATGGATTTTGGTTCTCTGCCAGTGCAGTCCCAAAAGCAATGGCGTACAGCCCACAACTGTTCACATCTGGTTGCCTGTCCACATTCATGACATTCAAAATGACCTTCTCATTGCTCGTGTGCACATAACTACATATGTCGCGGATAGTTTGGGAGGATGGCTTGCCCAGCATTGAGTCAAAAATGTTCACTGTGCCGTCACATTCACCAATGCTCGATATTGTCACCCAATGACAATTGTCGACAAGGAGGAACTGAATGAATTCAGTTGTTGGCACCATCCATGAGCGGTTCTGTTGAAGAATTGTGTCTTGCAGACCATCAATCTGTGGATGGGAGCTTAGCAGTAGTGTAGAGGCTGCTGTCATGTGGGCATCAGTCAACCACATTGAACAGTCTGCCACTGAATCAATGTCACTTAGTGGCAAACACTGTTTGCTGCTTGAAGGAGCGACTACTGCATCCTTGTTCTGGCAGTTGCGTGACCTGTGACAATGGGTACTACATGTGATGCCATTTTTCTTACACGGACATCTACCGGTGATGCACTTACCGGTGCAGTTACATTTACTGGTCAAAAACGCGGTTGTTGGGTTGTGGCACCTCGCAGCTTCACGCAACGTAACTATTCTAACCGTGTTGACAGTGAAAGATTGTGTGTAGGATCGTAGGTCGCCACTACGATAATTGCCCTTAAGGGTGCCATAGGCTGATGCTAAGCGGCATGTCAACGAGACAATGCCACAGACCTCTGTTACCTGACATGGTAGTCGCTTTAACTCGCATGTCGTCCGTTCAGCCTTTGGGATTGCAACTGTGACATGGTCACCTACATGGAAATCCATAATTTTTACACCGTGTCTCTTGTTGTACGTGTTAACCATCTGACTGACACTTTTCAACGTTCCAACCCTCGCACGCTTGCGCAACTCATCCCGTGAAGGGGTGATCGACACAGACTGTGCAACAAAAGGGCCAGTCAGTGTCAAAGTGGGAACAGACGGTTCAGCAGTACTAGCCGATACTCCTGTCACACTTAGTGCAGGAGTAGGAGCCGATACTCCTGTCACACTTAGTGCAGGAGTAGGAGCTGATACTCCTCTCACACTTAGTGCAGGAGTAGGAGCTGATACTCCTGTCACACGTGGTGCAGCAGTAGGAGCCGATACTCCTTTCATACGTGGTGCAGGAGTAGGAGCCGATACTCCTGTCACACTTAGTGCAGGAGTAGGAGCTGATACTCCTGTCACACGTGGTGCAGCAGTAGGAGCTGATACTCCTGTCACACGTGGTGCAGGAGTAGGAGCTGATACTACTGTCATACTTAGTGCAGGAGTAGGAGCTGATACTCCTGTCACACGTGGTGCAGCAGTAGGAGCTGATACTCCTGTCACACGTGGTGCAGGAGTAGGAGCTGATACTCCTGTCACACGTGATGCAGGAGTAGGTGATGATACTCCTGTCACACGTGGTGCAGAAGTAGGAGCTGATACTCCTGTCACACTTAGTGCAGGAGTAGGAGCTGATACTCCTGTCACACTTAGTGCAGGAGTAGGAGCTGATACTCCTGTCACATGTGGTGCAGCAGTAGGAGATGATACTCTTGTCACACGTGGTGCAGCAGTATGAGCTGATACTCCTGTCACACTTAGTGCAGGAGTAGGAGCTGATACTCCTGTCACACGTGGTGTAGCAGTAGGAGATGATACTCCTGTCACACGTGGTGCAGCAGTAGGAGCTGATACTCCTGTCACACGTAGTGCAGGAGTAGGAGATGATACTCCTCTCACACTTAGTGCAGGAGTAGGAGCTGATACTCCTGTCACACGTGGTGCAGGAGTAGGAGATGATACTCCTGTCACACTTAGTGCAGGAGTAGGAGCTGATACTCCTGTCACACGTGGTGCAGGAGTAGGAGCTGATACTCCTGTCACACGTGGTGCAGGAGTAGGAGCTGATACTCCTGTCACACTTAGTGCAGGAGTAGGAGCTGATACTCGTGTCACACGTGGTGCAGGAGAAGGAGATGATACTCCTGTCACACTTAGTGCAGGAGTAGGAGCTGATACTCCTGTCACACTTAGTGCAGGAGTAGGAGCTGATACTCCTCTCACACGTGGTGCAGCAGTAGGAGCTGATACTGGTGCAGGAGTAGATGATACACTTAGTCCTGTCACACGTGGTGCAGCAGTAGGAGCTGATACTCCTGTCACACGTAGTGCAGGAGTAGGAGATGATACTCCTGTCACACTTAGTGCAGGAGTAGGAGCTGATACTCCTGTCACACGTGGTGCAGGAGAAGGAGATGATACTCCTGTCACACGTGGTGCAGCAGTAGGAGCTGATACTCCTGTCACACGTGGTGCAGGAGTAGGAGATGATACTCCTGTCACACTTAGTGCAGGAGTAGGAGCTGATACTCCTGTCACACGTGGTGCAGGAGAAGGAGATGATACTCCTGTCACACGTGGTGCAGCAGTAGGAGCTGATACTCCTGTCACACGTGGTGCAGGAGTAGGAGATGATACTCCTGTCACACTTAGTGCAGGAGTAGGAGCTGATACTCCTGTCACACGTGGTGCAGGAGAAGGAGATGATACTCCTGTCACACGTGGTGCAGCAGTAGGAGCTGATACTCCTGTCACACGTGGTGCAGGAGTAGGAGCTGATACTCCTGTCACACGTGGTGCAGGAGAAGGAGCTTGATTCACAGTACTGTTGCTGATGATGTTTCCTACATCTTCTTCATTCAACAAGCCAGTTCTTGCACCAGGGAAAAAGTAACCGCGAGCCTCCTGTCCATAAACAAGTTCGTATGGAACCTGCTTGGTTGTTTCTGACAACTGTGTGTTCAGAACATACATGATCTTTTGCAAAAAACTAGCCCAAGGGAATATAGCACCGCTAGGGTGACTGCTGGAGTTGTACTCCTCCTTCATCTTTGCAAGCTTCTCCTCTATCGTCCTGTTGCCTCGTTCGACAAGGCCCTGTGACTGTGAGTGTCGTGGCCGGCCACTGACAAAAATGGTGTCACCACCCCATTTATCAAAGAGCGACTTCAAAATCTGATTCACGAACTCGCGACCATTGTCCGAATGGAAGATCCGCGGAGTACCCATGTAAGCCAAAACACGTTCTTCCAAACTGACTGCTACTTCCTGGGCACTCTTAGTTTTGAGAGGGTAAATGATGTGAAATTTCGAGTAATGATCCATGACATGACAGATATAATTATATTCACGATCTGGGGATTGGCCCATGTCTATCAAATCCACCAGAATCCGGAATTCAGT
Organism: Paraescarpia echinospica; assembly: GCA_020002185.1. Lineage (NCBI taxonomy): Eukaryota > Metazoa > Annelida > Polychaeta > Sabellida > Siboglinidae > Paraescarpia > Paraescarpia echinospica. The sequence goes on along the minus strand of CM034540.1, from coordinate 42,011,512 downwards.
CTCCACAATGGGCTTAAGGGGAGCTTTAACTGTGTTTGGGGCAGCCTTCTGGTAGGTTGGACATGACTTACAAAACTCTTCTATGTAACTCCTGGGCATTCCATAATAATCCCTACTTGCAGCAGCTAGAATGTTCTTTCTGCCACCATGACCTGTGCTGATATGCAGCTTACTGGCAACGTCAAACATCTTACCACTGTGGATGACTCGCTGGCAATCCGACACCGACATGTCACTGCGCCCACCTATGGACAAACACGCATACACTAATTGATCCACTTTCTTAAAGACTAAGTGAAATTAACCTTTTTTATTCCCAATGTGAAGCTAAACGCTTGTGGAATACCTTAGAGACAGACACCTTCATGTTCCAACATATTACAAACCCAACGAGAGGAGAGGGTACAAATAAAACCAATCTTTTACATTTACTTTTTATTGACAAACATGTATGGCCAACTTGGCTTTCTATTGTAATTAAGAAAACAGTGGATTCAGAACGTGTTAGTATTTATCGCTATTTATCGTTATAGGCTACATGGAGGTTAGGCAGTATAACTATATTGTTGTAGCTGTAACGCATAGCCACCAAATAAACTATCTAAATGTGCCCCCTACACCCCAGGGGAAAAATAATGAAGTGAAAAATAATACAGGTGAGAAAATATTTCATGACATGTATTAATGTCAACAAGTTGAACTGGCCATACATAACTGGTAAGATCAACACTTTCAAACAGCAAACTTGTACCAGTACCTGAGATTCACCCATGCCAAAGGGATTAGAGTTAATGAAGCCAATTAATTACAGGTCATAGTAGACAGCATGTGGATCCACACTTGACCAGACTACAGGACAAAAGACTCCTATGGAGGTATTGGGCAAGTGACAACCAATTAAGTAATCAATGTGCACAGGTGGTAGACTTCATAATTGGCCAACCTAGTATCTGATGGAGCCCGTCACTGTGAACGTTTTAATTAATTATACTGCCCACTTTATAGAAACTTTCTGGCTAAATTTTTTGTTGGGTAATCACAATAAAAGGTGGGATATAACAAGGAATTAAAACGAGTACATCTGTTGAGATGGTCGAAAGAATTTACTGTTGGCCTACAATATATATCTTCGGTAAGAATGAAACAAGTAACTACAGTATGTCTGATAAATTGTTACCTACCATTCAAAAGTGAAAATCTCTTCTCATTTATACAAATAATATAAAATAAATGAACTATGAGCCAAAACAAATACAAACAAAAATATACACTGAAATATAGTAATGACAATTAGTTTCTGAAACATTTGGTAATTTGGAGGTATCATTTTCCCCTCTCAATTGAAATCCATTCGTATTTGTAATAGAAGCATCTCCTTTTGGTACGGTGGGTCATAATTTATCAAAAATCTTTATAAAAATATGAATTTTTTTCCTCCTAGAATCATAATCATGGTATAAATTGGGCGGTAGAGAATGAAGACTAAAGTGGGCCAGACTCCATGGCATATAATCCCCGACTCTATAGCCTAGACATGAGCCACATTTAATAAATTACTAATAATGTTTTAAACTCACCTTTCTTTGGAATGACAAGCACGTCAGCGAGGTCGAGCTCAGGAAAGTTCACTAGTTGGAAGCGCTTACGTTTGATCCACCACCGAAGTTTCGGATTGTCGGTGGAAGAAGTAGCGGTGGGCGCAGCTTCATGTTGGAGTTGCCTAACGATTTCTCCATACTTTTCCTCCGGTATAACTTTTGAATTTTGCGACGACAGCAAACGGCCAAGTACGTCGGACATGTACGATTTATGATCAGTATCCATATTAAAAATTACTATGTAATTCGTCTTTCAATCGTTATCTTACTCAATGGCACTGATCAGTTTACAATTAACGTTACGTTACAACTGACATCCCTGAACTAAATTATTTTATATAAAACACTTAATCACGACGCGTTTAGATTCCGAAATTACGGCAGGCAATCAAATGAGTACAAATGCAATATCTGTCTAGCACGTGTCGTAATATAAATCTAAGATAGGAAGCTCGCAAAATAACGTCTCACCCAACCAAATACTGTCGCGCGACTGAAAGGTTTGTCCTCACTTCGCCCGGGCGTTATGGGATTCCCATTCTGCCCCGGAAGTGAGGCAGGGCAGTTTCGGAATCGCCCCACAATCAACCTCGCCCCCGACACCTCGATCAAACCGTTTTTGTTGATAGTAGTGTTCGCAAGTGTTTATACAACACGTTCTTATTTTATGGTATTTACGCCGGCGATGGGACATCCCCGGACATATGCCATCGACGCAGCGAAAAAGGGCCAAATTACGCAGACAATAACAATATTCGCGCCAGACGGTTTATTTGGGAAAAACCAGTATGGATTTGTGGAACGACACAAGACAACTGACAAGTCACAAAAGAAACAGCTGGAGTAAGAGTAGTCTAAGAACAGACACTGCGTTCGCAAAACTTCTTCTAGACGGGTTAGTAATTTCAGAGTTGTGAGCCTCAGCCACGCATATTTATTCGTATGAATATAATATTATGTTGCTTATTATGTTCAGAAAACCACCACCCTTCAATACTGTGAAAATGTCCATCACAATAACATGTATCGATAGCTTGCGACTTATATATGTGAGAGAGCAGAGAATTACCGTTACTATACAAAGAACTGCAGCCCATGTTTTGTTAAGATACAAATCCTTTTGTACATGTAAATTATAGAAGTTATGTTTTTAGTTTGGTCTTTCAAGAAAAAAAGCACATCTAAAACACTACAATTTATCAATAACATGCATTTTGTAATTTATACTTGTACATTCATACATTCTGTAGAAAAATTTAAATTTATTTTCCGTTTCATTTAATTAACTTCATCTTACTTTGCAACAGTTGCGTGATTCAATTCAAAAACAGTCAGGGTTGACAGCTAAGTTTCTGACAGGACAGTTTACAAATTGTTTGCACGTTGATGACACTGAAGCCACAGAGGCTTCGCTTCATGGAACATACTTTCCCAGTCAGAAACCCCTAGTTAATAACCACAGTTGCAAGTAGTTGAAAGGCCATTATCATTTTTGTTTGTTAAATCAAGCCAGGAAATCCATAATAAAATGCCTTTGTTGCTCTCATAAGAGACATGACTAACTGCTGGAATCTTCTAAAGACTTACAGTGGTAATCCACCCTCTGAGTAAACAGTAGAACTTTGTGGACACTGCCAGGGGTTCAACCACTGCCAGCCAAATATCCTCCTCATTAATTAGCAGTGTTAGGTGAATGCCACATTGAGATCACAACTAAGGCATTGTGCATTGTGTATTTTGCATGGTTTACTATTGAATTCCTCATGCTTTGCTTTGTTGAACTATCAGTGAAAAATTGCAAAACTTTTTATTTATACATTTTTTTCGAATAAAATTACTTTGTGACTTTATTTCCTGTAACCTTCTTTCCAGCCCATCTATGTTCTACCTGTACTTAGTTAATAAGTTGACACTTTTAAATTGTCCATTTGTTTGTTATGTACTACACTTTTACTACATATAGACAATAATAACTTTGCCACTCTCATATCATTGTAATTTTTTTCACAACTGGGCAAATGAACTTTTCACACTTATATAATGTTATATACTATTATATATATATATATTAACAGGTATTAGTGCTATAAAACCATGTTCATTTTCACAAATAAACTGACTCATTCCATATTCAAATTCATGACTTTGTTTGACAGCTTCAACACTAAGGTGTGAACTACCTCAACACCACTGCAGCCATCACATATGACAAGATCTATGGTGGCTCTATCGAGCATCAGTGGTCGTAGCAAAGGCAGCTCAGGTGTCCAGTCACTTCCTGAAGCTGGGTGCAGCTCGGGACAGTTAGAACAAACGTAAGTATTCATTGATGCTGCTATGCAAACGTGATATATATATATATATATATAAATCATAGCATAATAATTGGAAGATTTGCAAACATATGTGATTGGTTTTAACAATTATGTTTTATTCTGACCAATGTTATGTGGGTACATCATCTTTGGTTGATAGGACTTTTGTGAAACTTTCAATTACATTGTACATTTTATTTGCAGTTCACTTTTGGAACTTAATGTTCTATTTATTTAATTTGGAATATTTCTGTTACAAACATAAATTCGTATATTATACAGTGCAAGTAAATGCACGTGAAACAATATAGCCAAGCCTCAGTGAGGATTGTACTTTCATAGTAATCATGCCTATGCAGTGGCAAAAATGTTTAAATAGCAACTCCCCCCCTCCCCCCGATATCACCACTCCAGCCGAGCGGTTGAAGTTATAGTATGTAGTGACAAAATTTAAACTACATCTTTTGGTTCAGCCGCCAGTGGAGGTTTTTGTGCCCCCCAAGCTCGATTTCTGGATCCACCCCTGTATGTGATAGTTTTGTTTGTCTGCATGAGGGTTTTGCAGTAATGGGTGTCCTCGTTAAATTACATATTGTTGTTAGAAATGCATGTGAATTAAAGTAAATACAATGTAAATTAAAAACATTTTATTGAAACTATTTGATGAGATCATGACTACAAAATTATGAAAAGCACAAATCAACTACAGGTACTATCATTGCACTTGATGTGTATAATGTAATAATTTTATAACACATACACATAAAATGCAAATTGTTTGTTACAAAAAAACAACACTAGTACATGTGATATTAAATGCTAGTTGTATGTTTACAACTCACAAAATTAGTGACTAAACAATTATGTGTATTTAATTTTTTTAAATATTTAATGCCCATAAAATGTAAACCAATGAGAAACAATTACTTAGGAAGATGTTTAGTTGAACAAATTTAATATGTACATATCAAATAAAAATATCTATAATTATTATGATTTTTTGTTTAAAAAAAATCAATAGGATATAAAATTCAAAAATGTTGTAGTTTGTGCAATGCTTGGTTTGTTTACAACTCGCAAAAAATAGTGGTTAGACTAGACAGGGTCATCGCCATGTGACTGAGAATTACATGTACAATCACTACATGCTACATTGCTCCAGTTTACTGAGCTGTATGAAGAGTACCGGCTACAGACGGTGGATATTTTTTATGAATATTCTTCGCATATTAATTTCAGTGTGGCTGAATTCTTCCCACATAAGTCAAGATGGTGTTTTCGATTTAACAGGTCTGCCAGGGAGTAAAGTTTAAAGCGCTTTGAATAATCATGAGGACTGGATACTACACCATATCAGAACTAAACTTACTCAAGTGTTGTTTAATTATCATGCAAAATTAAAATTAATGTAAATTATTTGTGAAAATATAAAACAGTGATAAAAAGAATAATTTAGAAAAAATGATACACGGCATGAGAAATATATAACAGTCCTTGTGATACATAGAGAATTTAAACAAGTAAAATGCTGCTGTCAGTGTATCAACAGATTGTTGTTGAAAAATGTGAAAAGGCTTTCAATACCATTACTTCCTCACAAACTTGTACCTGGTGTATGTTGCAAGAACTCAGCTGGCTGCCACTGACTATCAGCAACACAAAGACAATGAAACCTTATCACTGTAACAATTCTGAATAATTAATGTATTTTTCATGGACACTGCTAAAAGTTATAGTTGAATTGAATACAAATACCTTGTATTATTGACTTTTGATAAATGTGTTATCACATATAAAAACATCATACATGTCAGAGCCATCCTAATTGTCACTTTGTCTCCGGTATAGGTAGATGCAGACATACAGCAAAAAGTCAGGAAGCTGGTATGCAGTACCATCAAAGACAGCGAAAACATAGTGATGTCATCAATATCTAAACCGATGCAGTTCACCGAAGAATGCTCGACACTGAACCTGTCTGACAGCATCGAAAGTTGTTGCCATATCTGCAGACCCTGGCACCCACCGTTCCATCACCAACTGCAGAGCTAGTCAAGCGTCACCACATTCTTATGTCGAGCAACCTGCAGTCTACATTGGTTTCCAATCGGTCAAGCTAATTGACTGACCTGGAAGCCAGTGTACATCCCATCAGCACTGGGGAATCTGTCACAGATTCAGCACGACACAATTGGGATCACTCAGTGGACATTCATATGACAAACTGTTATTATGCAGCATGTTGCATGGCTGTATAATCTTGTCCGAGATCCTGGACAAATACAACTGCCCAATATGCCATATTAACTTGTAGAGCTAGTGGTACTAAGCACACTAGTTCAATCTCCTGTAAAAAAAACATATTCAGTAAACAAAAACAGGCATCATAGTAGTGTTGGGAGTAAATAATTATGATGTGTTCATTGTCATAATCGGTATATAATAATGTTTCATGTATGACCTGCAGCATTTCACAAGAAAAAAGGCAGCAAGAAATGTTCTACTACAGCTGCATCTATACATGTTGATATCTTAGGAACAGTCAGTGTTTACCAGGGTTGTTCCGGGGAAGGGTGGCTTCATACAGCATGCAGACATTAGTGGAATATGCAATTTTTCAAAACGGTGAACAATTTTAACGAATTTTCTTTACTAGGTGTTCATTGTCATTACATGAATTTAAATTGTGACGCCTGATCTTAGTCAATATTATAGACTGATTTGAATTCTGCTAATCATTAAAGCATCAGTAAAGCGCATTTATATTTTTCTCTGACTGAATCTCTGGCTGATATGGTGACTGTCTTAGACTAGACTTTTGACAGGCTCGAGTCGAATGTAGACGTTCGCAAGTTGCAATTCTCGTTGAATTAATACACGGCTACGCGTTCTTGTTGCTAACTGCGATAGTGTAATACGTACCTTCGTACAACCACTTTGGAATTATAATCTTCATCTTGATACGTTAAAGCACGTGTGTGTTGTTATTGTTTTCGATCTCGCGTAAAGCACATGACCGAAGTGGCACAGTAGGCAGACAGCGCAATTGGCTTTCGCCAGCGATACCCGCTGTAACGACTAATCTTTTTTTTTGATGATTAAAAAACAAGTACGCATTTTTGTTTATTAAACCGACTGTGCGCACTAGTTAAACTATTCACACATTACACATCTGGAAATAAAAGAACCGGATTGGCGATGGGCAAACGAAGTGGTTGAGCATCTTTAAACTGGCCAAAAAAAACATGGACTGTGTGTACGCAAAACGGAACCGGAACTTACTCTCAGACCGGAACCTCCTTCCAGACCATACAACTGCGGGCCGAAAGTAGGCGCTTACCTTTGACATGTACAATCGCATGCGCAATACGCAAAACGGAACCGGAGCTTACTCTCAGACCGGAACCTCCTTCCACACCAGTACACCGGAACTTAGGCTCATCGGTTATTTAAACAATAAACTAAACAGATTAATAATTACCTTCACCAACAGCGTTGCTGTCGAGTCGCAACAGCCTCCTGGCAGCAGACATATTCAGTTCTTGTTCCTGAACAAGGAGATCGCTGCGGCATTTTCCACACCGACACCAGTCAATTTCAAGTATTTGTCGGCATGGTATGCGCCTCGACATTTCCACTGCCCGTGGGCCTTCCTGTTCCTGCCCACCGGCACGCGCCTCTGCCCTATCTTCCAACACAGGCCCTTGTTTTTGTGGTTCAAACCGGTAACCAGCTGCTTCGAAATCGATTTGGTTTTCGTTGTCTTTCGAATAATCGGGAAAGCCATCTTATTTACACAGTCACAGCGCATGCGCACATAGTTTAATTGATAAACTTACCATAGCGCCACCTAACGGACTTGGGAGCAAATAGTACGCAGAAAATTTACGAAGTGAGTTACGACAGTGTGACGTCACTTTCTTCTAACAATGGCGTAGTCCATAGAAATTCGGTAGTTGTGTGTTCAAAGATGTTTTCCTGGTAAACCGCTGACGTTAAAAATTTGATTGTAGTTGTAAATTGTTAGTTTGTATTAACTCTTTTAGATGGTTAACACCAAAACGTTGCCTTTTGTTTTCCTTTAACAATAACATAAAGTTGTAGCAGTATAATTTTGATAATAAAAAAGTTACACAGCAGTCAATCATTATGTTCGGTGTAGAAATTATGGTCCGACAGGGTTTTGTTTTACCACATATTGTTTGGGCAAAATACTTATGATACAATAACATATGTTGTACCAATATTTACATGTTACTATCATATAAATTACAGCACTGCAACATATGCAACATGGTGTGCATTGAAGGAAGACTCCATATAGTGATATACCCCATATTTAATTTCAGTTTTGCAAATTTGTCAAGTATGGTTCCATTGTATTCCAGTATGTGCAACGTATATTTTATATATAATAACAATTTTTATACCAAAATATAAGTAATTCAATTTTCTTTCAAATAAACACAACTTGTAGCAGCAAGAAATGAAGCATAAAAAAGTTATGGCTCATAATATGACATGTTGTAGTGAAATATCGAAATGCTGGCACGCCTACCGATATATGGACAACTCTTTGTATTCATACAAAAGCATATTTACACCCAATGTGAAGAGCATTCTAAGTTCTTTAAAATAGTTACAACTTGCAATAATGGAAATTCAATAATAAAAGAGCTATGCCACAAAAACGGACACCTCCAACAATTTTCAGAATGTGACCTAATTCTCTGAGGAACCAGGGGCTTTACACAGAAACACTCTGATGTCTAAAGGGTTAAACACACGACAGGGAATGTTATCTAGGCCGGACGCTTTAGACGGTTTAATGTTCGACAGTAGCTTCTTGATTCGTACCGTGTATCGTGTATCGCCGCCTTTAAGCGCGCAGTGAGCGATTTTACGAACGGCTCCATCAGGTAATTGTTTTATCATATGTACTGATTTTCTGTGTGTTACTAACTGTAAAATGCATGTTCGAAATATATAGATATATGTATAAATGTGTTAACGGGACAATGTAACCTTTATTGCAATCGATAATCGCAGGAAGGTCGAATTTAGGACACAAGAACGGCAAACGCGAACCCCAATGCAATCATTCCGGCTCGTACGATTAAGCTAAGCAAACAAAAAGTTGTGTTTCGAGTCCTCTTATGCAATGCAATAACATAGCCTAATCATGATGTTTGTACGTAACGAGCCTTTCTACAGTAACGTGTATATTTCAACCGATAAGTTTTACAAAAAAGTTTGGTTAATTTATCCAAAACATTGTTATTATAATGGACCAGTGTCTCAACCTCAATGACTAATAGTCAGCAGCGATCGATATTAACAAACTTACTGAACATGTGTTTTTAAATACACCTACCATCGTCGCATGTTAACAACCATGGACATGTCACTAATATGACAGAAATGTCATATTTTAAAATGACTTGGGCAAACCAATGCCAATTTTCGATTATGCTGATATCAGCTTTCGAAAATTAATGCACTAATGTGGTAGTATAAGGTTATAATCTCAATTATACTGACACAACATATCCGGATGTTATTTATCCAGTAACCTGCATATTTGGTTTGATGTAGGTATGCACAGTAGTTGGTAAACACATCTGATCAACAATTTGGTTCATGAAATCATTACTACAGTTACTCGTCAATATAAATACAAATCATTGTACTGTGTTATATCACCACATAAAAAGAATAATGTTTAACTTGTGTTATGGCCAAGCCAAAATACATTATTGTTATGGCTAAGAAAAAAAATCTTATTATTACTGTGGTGAGTAAAATTATTACATATTTACGTAATATTACATGGCTTAATCGGGTATATAATTGTTCAACATTATTGCTGTTGAAAACGTTTCGCCGCCGCGCCGCTTATTCGCTTATTACTGGGGGGGGGGGGCAGAACACCATGTTTACCCTCCATTTGCACCCAACTTTCACGGTCGCCAAAAACACCTTAATCCTCTCATAAAACCTCGATTTCCACCCGCCCTTGATGCTCGCCACATAACAAACATTCACGCTCACATTTACTGGGGGCAGAACCATGTGTCTGTCCCCCTGTTCCAGCGCCTGTGGCCACAAAGATGTTTCATTAAGTGGACATAGTTTATTATATTATGCGTATTTACAGTATGATGGCATTATAACAATGTACTGTAATAGAATAAAGAAATTTGGCTGAAAACCTAAAGTGCATATATATATATATATACATAGATAGATAGATAGATAGATAGATATATAGATAGATAGATAGATAGATAGATAGATAGATAGATAGATAGATAGATAGATAGATAGATAGATAGATAAAGAATACTTTATTGATTCTCGCATGGAAATTGCGTTTCTGCCTGTGCAATGCATACAATTACAAATGTAAACATAAACATGCTAGAGTAAACTTTTTAAAAATCACAACCACGTACAGGTACAAACATTAAACACACCCACATACGCCTACCCTCTCATTTATCCATGCTTTCGTTCTTAGTTCTTCCTCTCTTCTTGTTAAAGACAATGATCTCAGAAGGCACAGAAGAACCAGCGTACCTTGTCATTCTAGCCATAGATTTCCGCATTTCCACCCCAGCAGACACAGTTAAAAATAAGCACACTAGAAATGGAAGCAGGAAAATCATTTCTAAACTGTGAAAACTGATGTCAAATTATCTTAATTTTCTTAAACGATATAATCAAGTGTATGCTTTTTGACAATGGTGTTGATGATCTCCTTCCAGCTTAAAAACACATACATATATAGCGTAATATATATATATATATAACTCGTTTGAAATCAGTTCCATTGACATTCCATCTTGGTATATACCCAATGCCACGTAACTTGTATATTATATATGGCAGATTATTAAATAGTTACATGACATTTAACACGTTATGGCTTAGACAGGTAGAAAAATACGCGGCGAAATTCAGTCACAGAAACACACTTTTAAGTAGGAAAATTAAAAGCCATGCTAGTGAACATTTGATTTGCAAAAAGAGGGCAAAAAAGGCTACTACTACAACAATTGTGGTTTGAAACCATTTCGCAGTGACCCTGTTCGTGAAATGTTACGGCTAAGACAAAATATCAAGGGGACAGACTTTCAAAGTCTGTATTTTTTTTAAATATTGACATTTTCTTAAACAAGTTAGGTAAAATATGATTGCTAAACACATGAATTTAGTGTGCATTAATACACCGAGTATGTTGCTGTTATACAAATATGTTGTATCGGTGGTTAAAGTCCAAATATACTAGAAGGGACACGTTATGGTAAAGACATTCCAGCATATCAGAAAAATATGTCAACTTATTTATTTACTGCATTGTTAGTGACTGCCAGATATTGAGGGGGTACATAACAAACATATACAGGCATTTGTTTTATGTTGTAGCTATTCTTGGAAATTGTAAGCTGGGGACAAGAAAATACAAGTTACTGTAGACTGGCTATATACCACAGCGTGGGGTACCGTAAAGAGCAATATTCTCTTTAATTGGTGTAAGGTATTAGGGGACATCTATAAAGTATGTCAAGCTTAGACGTGGCGGATGTATGTGACGAATGGTTACATGGGATGGGAACAGATTGCAAAACAAGCTACAACTGACACAGATTGACATCTGTTCAGCGCACTTTGCTCAATAACAATTTTTTCATTAACAGTTATTTTTAATCAGCTGTCTGCATTTAGCCCAGTCGGCAACGTAAATAGGCCATGAATATACATTTGATATAAGCCGCCAAATACAATGCTTAGGTTTCTGTTTAAAGATATATTTATTTTCGTAGTTGTACAAAAACGCCAGCATTGCAACATAGCCAAAGTAGACATAATGAAACCAACGACTCAACTACGTTTACAAAATAAATAGGTTAATATCCATAGTAAGCCTTTATAACTATAATGTGTAGGCTTAATAAATATTAACTAAACATGTGTTGCAATATGGTATATAGGTGCGCTTAGCCATGTGTATTCCACTGTTATTGCTCCTCACTGCATCGCTACAGATGAAAATATGCAAGTCGTAGGTCTTTTTAAAAGTCGTCAAACATGTGTACATGTAATTTTATAACTGAACTTTCTTTATAAGCATGTGCTCCTAAAAGGTGTAGCCATTACTCTGTATAGTTACATTTTAATTACCATAACTATTTATGTACGAAATAAGTTTGTACCTACGCGAAATATCCATGTTTGGCGTTTATGCGCGAAGAAAACCTCTGATTGGATCGCAAAAGCTGTGACATAGAATTCAATTAACTTTGCGGTTGACGTATGTTTTTGGCGTCAGGTTTGTGCTTATTGCGTTAGCTAATGGTGTATATTCTTCTTAGCACACGCGCGGCACCGCTGAACGCGCTCGGGTAAAACAAACGCCAGATGGCAGCATCGTACAACAGTAAACGAGTCCACTCCTTTAAAAAAAACAAGGTTTTCGGAGAACGATAAGGTGGGGTGTTTTGGCGAGCTTCAAACCCAAGGGGGTGCAAATCGAGGTATTTTTTATAGCGTGAAGGTGGGTGTTATTTGGCAAGCCTCGGGGGTGTAATTGGAGGGTTCTGGGAGAGTCTGGGGAGGTGCAAATTGAGGTTTTTTGAGAGCCTGAAAGTGGGTTTTTGGCGACCCTCTGTCAAGGGGGTTGTAACTGGGAGGTTTTGGAGAGCCCCAACACCCCCCAATATTCATCAAATTTCGACGCCAGTGATAGTGTCATGTGAACATCGATCACTTCTCCTGTACGCAAGACAACGAGTTAGTGAAAAGTTTGTATATTGCTGCACTGAGCCCGACCTGCACTGTACCAGGATCAATATTATGAAGTGTTGCCTCGCATCTGCAGTGTTTTGCATTGTCTGCAAACATAGTAATAATAATAAAATAACTTATTTCGCGCCAATATCCTCGGAAAATCCAAGATCAGTGGCGCAATAAAACTAAAGGTTAAGGTTAAGCAATCTCTTAATCGGAAATTTTCAACAGATGGATGGAATTGCTAAGAAGCTAAGGAGGATATGCAGTATTCAGATAGGTTTTAGATGGTGGCGAAATGACACTACATTTCTTGAAGACTTAACGCTGACATGGAGGAACAGGTGTAGTAACCGAGAAGTAGATTAGAACCAGACGACCAAATCTGTCTAGGCTTTCTTGCAGGGGGTGAGCATTGAATGTAGGTATACATTTTGTTTTAGATTGACATAGCGATATATTTACAAGAACATGCACTGACTTTTGCTTACTGTCTGAACTTATAGTAATACGTATTGTAAACAGTAAATATAATAATAAATGGAGCCTATGGAGCCTGACTCACAGAGGGACACCACAAAATCTTGCAGCATTCTACATTTAAAACGATATATGTCAGGTTGAGTAGCAAATTACTGTGAGCAATTTATAAACAATATATAATGTTGAAGTGCAGGACATTATTTAATACACAAAAATATGTCATAAGTTAACTGTTTCATAATATGAAACAGTTAACTTATGACATATTAATAAAAACTGAAGTATTTGTTGAGAATGACACGTCCAAATGAAAATAAAATTGACTTTTTTCAAAGGATAAAACGATGTCATGGTATACATATTATGTATACCATGACATCGTTTTATCCTTTGAAAAAAGTCAATTTTATTTTCATTTGGACGTGTCATTCTCAACAAATACTTCAGATTTTATTAATTTGTAGCTCAACATGTCAACAAGTTATGTGATATTTCTTTAAAATGCACACGGTGGCAGCAATCCTTCGTTCCTAGCGACGAAATTGCTTGAAGATAAAGCTTCTCGCGACTAAAACACATGGCCGAATCACTTCACGAATCACTGATTGAACATAATAGTGTCCATATGCATACCAGACAAACACTGCAGCGGCCGTTATGTTATTACTACCGAACACAATGCCAAAATTCCTCCAAATCTACACCACACCGGAACGACCTTGCAACACGGGCAAGACACGTAGGGGCCTAATGAATCTATACATATTTCTTCGTACGAAGCTTGGTAATAAAGCGTCACTCAATGCAATTCAATGTCATTGATAGGCCTAATGTGGCACTGATATAATGGAAATGCTTTGTTTTCGCGCAGTCGCTCTTCCCCGATGGACGTGAAGACGGTAGCGGTGGTCGGGGCTGGAGCCAGTGGCATCGCCGCCCTCAAAGCTTGCCTCGATGGACAACTCTTGCCCGTTTGTTTTGAACAATCATCGAACATCGGGGGCCTGTGGTTCTATCGCGACAATGTACCTCCTGGCCAAGGTTGCGTCGCCAAGACCACGACGGCGAACACGAGCAAGGAAATGTCGTCCTTCAGCGACTTCCCCATGCCGAAGGAGTTCCCGAATTACCCCCACAACGTCGAGATGCAGCGCTACATGGAGATGTACGTAGACCACTTCGATTTGAGACGTCACATCCGATTTGATCACGAGGTTGTCCGCGTGACTCCAGCGGCCGATTACGACGACACCGGTCGGTGGATCGTGGAGGTTAAAGACAGGACGAGCGGTTACTTACAACGGGAAGATTATGACGCTGTAATGATCGGTAACGGCCATTTTTGGGAGCCGAATCGACCTCGTCTCAACGATGAGGACCTGTTCAAGGGGAGAGTGATTCACTCGTTGGCGTACCGCGACCACAGAGGCTACGAGGACAAGAAGGTGGTCGTCGTTGGAATCGGGAACACGGGAGGTGATATCGCCATCGAACTCAGTCAGATCGCCAAGCAGGTACGTGCCGCAATGTGTGTTCATATAGATCATCGGGTTCTTGCACACAGACAATGTCTTCATAGCATTTAGATTTTTAGAAGGAGGCAGTCTGCTCCTATATTTTCAGTAGGTGGCGCTGCGCTAGTAGCGACACAGTCCGCTGGCTCTGGTGCTGTTTTTTCCCTATTGGATTGTGTTTTATGGATGATATAATGCTGTGACTGTGCGTGATGGTGTCTGAACGTGTCAGGCGTGTATCGGTGTGTGTACTGGTGCTGTTGGTGCTGACTTCCTTCACATGTGGACAGTTTTCTGACGGCGGCTCAGCCAGTCAAGCCCCGCACCATTACAACATGGCGACCCTGCTTGCCTTGCGCTCATCACCCGCAGCTAGAGTGAAGTCGATGCTTGACTTGCCTTCAGAGTTGAAGATAAGGAGAAGGGGTAAGAGAGCAGGGGTGAGGGTCATAAATAAACACAGACAGTTTAAACCATATTTGCTGTCAATCATTGAGGGCAATGTGCAATCTTTGAAGAACAAGATACATGACCTGCACGCATGCGTGCAACACAGGGAAGAGTTTATAATCGCCAGCTTGATGTGTTTAATAGAAGGCTTGGGCTATTTTCAGAGCAGCTCTGAAAATAAACGTCAGTCTGGCCGTTATTTCCAGAGCAGCTCTGGAAATAAGCTCGAATGTGACCGTTATTTCCAGAGCACATCTCGACGTGTACGCACGTGCACTTAGTAATATTTTCATTGTATATACGTGGACAGACTAATTATTTCAAGTAAATGCGACGCTGTTGAATCATTTCGTGCGTGTTTTTGACGGCCTTGATGGGGAAATTGAGAAGAGATTTATTTTCAGAGCAGCTCTGAAAATGAATAATAATATTACTTTTATAAAAGAAGACATGAAACAACTTGAAATATATATATATATATATATATATATATATATATGATATATCGTGTAATGAGCATTTCTGTTTTATTAAACTTAAGTAGTTAAGAAACCATGTAATTAATAAAACACGTAAACAAGCCTCATTAAAACGAAAACTGTATCACAGACATCAAAATACGAAGTACTTCCACAGCATAACACTATGCAATGACATAGCATAACTGCAGTGAAACGTTAATTACAGAATATATATGTGGCACAGTTCATAAATGACAATTGGCGTCCTATTAAAATACCTGTCTATATGCACATTAATTTGTTTCACCATTTAAAACCATGTATCTTTATGCATACGAGTCTTATTCTCCCCATCTGCAAAAAAATGTAGAAATTACACGAACAACGTTGCAGGCAATGGACCTGTCTGCATCGCATATTTCGTACGTATCATTTTTGTGTTTCACAACACATATAATGTTACATGCCACAGCAGTGTGTATTAAGGC
Organism: Paraescarpia echinospica; assembly: GCA_020002185.1. Lineage (NCBI taxonomy): Eukaryota > Metazoa > Annelida > Polychaeta > Sabellida > Siboglinidae > Paraescarpia > Paraescarpia echinospica. Next base: position 41,995,413 of record CM034540.1, on the reverse strand, counting down.
TGAACAATATTGAAATTAAGTTGTGAACCATATTTTTGGAATACACATTGTATTTTTACACGAGACCTCATTTCTTTAAAAAAAAAAAAAAAACTTTGCTACGTGCAAAAACAAATGCCCAAAAGCAACAATGCATTGAGAATGTTATAAGTTTAGGAATATCTTAAGAAGAAAGTAAGCCGAACACTGAAAAGTGAGATCATAAGGTATGCATTTCTGCCAAAATAAATGGGTCACTAAATAATACAGAATCCGTTTGTCCTGTAATATGCAAATTCATAGATAATAGAGGACAAACGAGCAGGACACAATACATACCAGATTGGTGGAATGACCCATATGTTTTTCTTTATTTATTTATATGACATCATCACCACTGTGTGCACAGAAATTAATCAATTTGGGTGTAATTTTGGCCACTTACGTGTCAGTGTGTCTACTTTGGAAAGAACTGTAGCAAAATTCACAAAATTAAAAAAAGTATTTATTGTATTGTCTCGATTTTAGTATTGTGTGTGTGTGTGTGTGTGTGTGTGTGCGTGTGCGTGTGCGTGTGCGTGTGCGTGTGCGTGTGCGTGTGCGTGTGTGTATGTATATATATATACCAGCCATTAAAGGCTAATGTATACATCATACTTAAATAAAGCAAATTTCTTATTTCACAACTATGAAAGTTGTCCACATTGTCAGTTATCAGCTGTCAGACCACACCGAAATCTCAACAGTTTATGAGTACAAACATGATTCTGTGATGTACCCATTGTTCAGTATGTCATTATCTCTTTTGCAGACGCCTAGTGCATCCACTACAATAAAACCGAACTGGCTTCCTTCTGATTTTTGCACAGGTGTAATGCCACCAGGCCAAACAATTCTCACATTCTACCCAATTTTGCACTCCTTTTTTGGGTATGCAAGTCGCACTTGCACATGTCTCCTTTTAACTTTCTTCCCCGAACCGGCTAAGTACATAGTGCCTGTACTCTGTGGCTTGGGCTTGACCCATGATGGCAGTGGGCACGCCTGTTGTCAATGGTTCAGCATTCTGCAATGAATTCAAACTCAATATTACATGCAATTTTGAATTTAACATATTAAATTAAAAACCATTATGATATGCATGTTGTTTTGTATTGATGATTTGAATACTTTCACTGTACATGTTCATAACATTGTTTAAGGTTACGCATTCACCTCTTTCTCACACCATAGTGAAAACGACAAAATGGTGGCGCCACCAGGTGGAACTTGTTTGTCGTTTCACTGTTTCAAGTGTGACGTCCCCAAAATTCGCAATATCCGTTTTATGAATGAATTTTATAATAACAGCAGTGACGATTTCATCATATAAATGTACAATTGTTGGAAATTGTACATTAAAAAAAGTTTCGTCCTGTGCACGTATTAATGTTTAACTAGAAGTCAGTTATATCCACGTAACGGTTTTTTTTTGGTTAAAGGAACACTGCAGTACAGGAGGAAATTCTGCATGCTGTCACTGGTTTACCAAAAAATTACATGGACTTTTAATGTTATGTAAATAATGTATACATCTGAATGAATAGTAGTCTTTTTATTGTCATACTTTAATCATGTTCATAAAGCTTACCATAAGGACAAATATCCCACAGCTTGAAGTGTCCGCCTGTGGTCTACATGGCACTTTACATCCAGTTTGCCAGTTCAGCCTCAACAATCTCAGAGCCCTGCTTCATGTAGTCTCTTCAATAAGAAAGTATAATGCATTTTAGCATATGAAAATTCTTTTAAAATAAGTTTTAAACATCAAATTAAAACTATTTTCTTTATACATAAAAATGGCACTGTTTGAAGTGAGGTACTCATTTATACAGCTCAATTGTAAATTATCAACAACTGCTGAATATTTTCATTGTATTAAGGGGAGATGTGGCAACTAAATAGGACATTTTATAAGGGGTAATTAATGTTTTGTGCCCTGTTCCTTTCTTATTTACAATACCTCAATCTAAGCAATATTGAATTTATATTTTATACATTGTCATTATTTTATATAAACAATGTTGAGTTAAATTTGTTTGGCAAAAACTTATATTTTTTTTACAAGTACTACTTTCACCTCATAACAATTTAATATACAAAATATACAGTTTCTATATTCCGTAGAAAAGATCACATGGAACACATCAGTCAAAATTTAATTGATGTGGCTGGCATCATTATTTCTGGAAATGTGATGCTTCAAATTTGGAAAAACACATTTGAGCAAATTTGTATGAACAGCTGTCAGAGTGGGTAATGTTATTTATTACAAGACAGAAGCATGCTTTACCCATTAAAATAAGTTATTTAGAGGTATGTAGATGTTACAAAAATATATTTATTAATAATAAAATATAGTTGTATTTCCGGTAACATTGATTGTTTAAATAGGGTAGGTAGGTAGGAAAAACATTTTGTTTTTTTAAACATTTTATTGCGAAAAAATAGGGTAGACAGACCTATTGTAATATTGTCTTTGTTATTTTTTTTCAACCATTTTAGCTAGCGCCATATATATGACGCCATCCGATGGAATTTGTTAGAACTACGAAACCCATACTATATCATTTTGAGCCAGCGTAACCTAGGCTGCTGTTATTCCTTCGAGTTTTGTGTTTGAAACTGGAATCTATACATTTATGCGTGTTCTAACGATGTGACATGTATATTTAATTAACAATTAACATGTCTTCAATGCGCTTAGCGGACAACCAGACAACGATCATGAAACGGTTTGTGTTAGCGCCCTCCGCCCGCGTCCCTGTTTACCTCAGTTGACACGAGAAACGTAGCAGGGGCGCCATGACACTTTGCAACGATTTATGCAGAAATCCATCCAATACTAGGGACGATCACTGAATTTCCGTTCCAACAGATTATTCTTGTTATTTTTCAGGACTTTTGCAATGATTATCTGTATTTTTTATTTTGTTGAATGATAGTTGTAATTGTCTTTTGCCGGAATATAATATAATGTTAAAAGAAAAGTTTTTCGTCAGAGGCAAGGGTCGAGGTTCGGCATCATAAAAAATATTGTTCTTTTGTTCTTGAAAAAATGCATATGGTCGCACGGAAATATTAGGGACGGTTGGGTTACTGGAAACACAGGTATTATTTTATTTGGCCTAAACATAATGCCAAAGCAATCAACAGGCATGTAGTGACGAGAAGATCGTCACCGACACGAGCACTAATGAAGAAACGACGAGAAATGGTGGATAACGGCGACCGTAAAAAAAAAAATAGAGTACGCAGAAATATGCAAGACCATCAAAAAGAAAGCGAAGGAGGACATCAGAAAATACAAACATGGCATAATGCCCACATAAATACGCCATTTAAAGAATATAACCGGAAGGGATCAGAATGAAATCCCATAAAATATTTATGAAGACCTTTATAGAGTCTTTCATACTGCTGACATTATTGATGTTAAAAACTGTTGAATCATTCAGTAATTGCATGGCAAGCACACATGTTAACTATATTTTTTAATTCACCTGTCACTGTTTATAATAAAGCTGGCATATTATTTTTAGGAAATAAAAAATTTTGTTTGCAAAATGAAATGTTTGTAAAACACAAAACAAATTATGATATGTATTGTATCACAGCTATGATGAATTGCCTCTGATAAACATTATTAAAATGCACCAGTATTTACACAAACCTTAGGGTTAGGGTCAGTAAACCTCAGATATAACCTTGGATATATTGTTATATCCAAGGCTTACTGTACCAAATCATTGTTTTTTTAAACTGCATTATTTCAATGCCATCAAGTTTTTGCATTTAGGCTACTTATATACACACATGCCAACCTGGCAGTCATAGTTATGGAGAAATAAATTGTGTCTGTTTCTATTTTCTAAGTAGTCATAAATGGAAAATATTGTTGACTATTACGGGCTGATAAAAAACTATTATTATTGTAAATGTTTGGCACATACTATTTGCCAGGTGCCAATAATCCAATTTCTTTTCTCACCAAACCGACTTACCAACAGAAAAAAAGGTAAGTTCTTATATAGCGCAGTATCCAGTCCTCAGGGCTGCTCAAAGCGCTTTACACTTTACTCCCTGGCAGACCTGTTCAATCGAACACCATCTCGACTTCTCTGGGAAGCATTCAACCACGCTGCAATTAATGCGCGAAGACTATTCGTACACAAATATCCACCACTGTCCATAGCCAGGTACTCACTCGTATAGCTGAGTGAACTGAAGCAATGTAGAGTAAACGAACTTGCCCAAGGTTCGACACCGCCGCACAGGATTCGAACCCGCGTTCTCTCAGTCGAAAGTCCGGAGGTCTTACTGCTGTGCTACTGCGCTCCACATAGACATATTTATTTTGACCTTGTAATTGTTTTACAAAAACTGGATCAGTCTAAAGAAGATTGCTAACATACTGCTTTTACCAGTAGATCTTAGAATACCAGGTCATTGATTTTATATAATAATATTAGTTTCCAAAGCGATTGATCTGCATCATAGAAATTAATTAAAAGTATTATAATAATTCCAGATGTCATAGGAAAACAAGAAACTTGTCGGTATAATGAGGTGTTCGTACACGAATTAGTATTCAAGGTATTTGATGCATAATTGATGCAATGTGAATTTATGGTGGTCTTCCTAGTGTTCATAGTATGTTCGAGTTTCAATGTATCCTTGACACAGTGCGAAGAGAAGAAATGTGCCACATCCACGCAGAGCATTGCAAAACATGATGTTAATGGAATCATATGTTGATGTCACTGCAGCACCAATACATGGAGCAGCACAGGCTATGCATGATTTGCAGATTGTTTAGTAATTTTATATTTTTCTTTTCTGTAGCTACACTGTCTTCTTGGTGCTGCACCACGTCCAGTTGCATCTGTTTTTCATCTTTTAATTTCAAGATGCAGCAGTCATTCCAGTCCATCAGTTTTTTTCTTTCTGAAAACACATACGTAGCACATGAAAAGTATGTTATGTTTAATTTTTAAATACAACCGTATTAGACACACCATATTTTAGTGTGCTACTGGCGATACCTAAAACATACATAATAAATGTAGACATATTATACAGAGTTGTACTCTTTAGTGTCCATTCAATACAGGGGCAAAGTAGATATTACCCAGTATTTATAAAATGCTATAACATGTAAAACAACTAGGCTGTACCAGATAACAGCACCACAGACAGAGTACACTGTATATATTTCATCATACCATGACCACATATTGTAACTTACCTTTCATTCCCACTGGTTTTCTGTCTTTATCATGGTTATTTGGTAGATGATGTTGGATGCGTGTGCTGTAAGTACAGAAAATGTCATTGTAGTTGTTTTGTAGCAATAGTGTGTATTGCATTGATTTTTATGTCATTTGTACTGGGTACATGAAATACTGTTCTTTGATAATCTTTATTCCTCATTACCTTAGCCCTGTACATAGAAACACCATCTAACATAGTCCATATTCAGGGGCGGATCCAGAGTGGGTAGTCTATGGGGGCACAAATTTGAACAACTTTATAGGGAGTGCATGTATTAATGTCATCAAGTTTGATCCTATGATGCTTTGTGCTTAAATATGCATTGGCGTCGGAATGTGGTGAATATTTAGGGGAGGGACTCTCACAAAAACAATTAATTGCACCCCACTGAGGCTCCCAAAAACCCTACCGTAAATCCATAACCATGTTCAAAGGCCCCCCTGGATCCACCTATGATATTTCTGGTGTAGCCCATTTTGATTTTGTGGCTTGAACTTTTTGCATTAAAAGTGTGTTATAATTTTCTCTGTTTATCTAGAACCATTCAATTCATATGCTAAGTCTAAGACCTGAAGCAATTGTAAAGATAATAATATCAAATGGCAACATAAAATGATGAGAAACACACAGGGGTGTCCAATTTTGGGCATACACAAAATAATAAATCCACAAAAAGCTTACACATTTACCACAAAATCTCCACTTTAATTTCAATATTCACATAGTATTTAGGCTTAATATGCCAATGTAGCACATAATTAGTTAACAAATACACGGCCTAGACCAAGTACTAGGGGCCTGCTACATGGATATTTAACACCACTGTCACAACTTGTCACTACTATATTAAACCATCTACTTACTACATTACAACAAACCACGAATCCTGATCTCGGACAGGAAGACATATGCTTCCTTGGTCATGCCCCTTGCTTCCGGTTACGTCTTACGAAGTTACAACTTCGAGTTTGACTAGTCTAGACTAGAGTACACTGACTGACTCACTTAGAAGTTAGACTTAGTGTTAGTGACAGACTAGCCTCATCATCATGATTCAAGGTCATGGACATGGAATGATGGCTAGTCGAGCGATAGAAACACAAAATGATCAAACAGTCTCACCTTCGGCGCGTCGTCTGAATAGTAATCGACATCATACACATACGCAGGTAGTGTCTTCTAATGGTACTATACGTAACAGTGCAGTCAGTATAAGTAGACGAAGCGTCAACTTCCTAATTCTGAATGTAAACATCGACTGGCTTGGCAGCTGGAATCATTCCCCTTGTCCTTGAGGCTTGAGTTGGGCCTTGGCCTTGCTTGCGTTTTGTTTCTGTCATTTCCGTTCAAATGCTTCGCTGGCGTCAAGTCCATTATTACCTATGCACCAACATATCTCAATGGCAGTGCTACATTATGTTTTGCATAGTAGCTATATTGATTAGTCACCAGATTCCCTTGAACATTTGTCTGCGTTGTTCTGTTTCATTCACCGCCAGGAACACGTGAGCAGCGTTAAAACGGTAAAACAGCAAAATATCAATGACCGTATCTGTTGCAACGCAAGCAAACCCTCGCGAGATTTTCGTACGTAAGTTGCGAATTTCTTAGCTGCAAAATTTCGTAAGCGTTTCGAGAATACCAACTTGCGAAATTTCGCAGCTAAGAAATAATCCGCCATATTTGCACAACTTCTTACGTACGAAATCTGTTTCTTCGAGAATACGGGCCCTGAGCATAACAAAATGGCGGGTAGCTTCAGCAAGCCAGTCATGATTGGTCACACGAACTTCCGGTGTGCTCTGGAAATAAGCCCGAATCTGGTGCTATTTTCAGAGCTGTTCTGGAAATAGTCAGGGCGTTAACAGAAACTTGGTTAGGCGATACTGTACCGGACAGACATGTTGAACTTGAGGGATTTTCAATGTATAGGGGTGACAGAACAAGGGACTCGGGAAAGAAAGGCGGAGGGGTGTATGTACTTTTGTCAATCAAAAATGGTGTCACATAAACAATGTCACTGTCAAGCACAAGCATTGTTCACCGGGTGTAGATATGTTGACCCTTGGTCTGTGGTCCTACTACTTGCCCCGCGAGTTCACGCACGTGTTGGGGGTCAGCCCACTGTTGGTTTTCCCATAGGCGACCATGTTAAAGTTTTGTCTGATTATAAGAAAACGTGACCTATAAAATGTCTTAAACTTCTCACCTGCTGTTGTCATCATCTCATTGACATGCCGATAGATTTTAACAAAAATTGCTTACTTCCAGCTCTCGTAAAATGCCTGTATGTGTGACACCCGTCAATATTTACAAATGCCGACAAGAATTACTCCGCAAACAGGTCACACAGGCACACTGCCAAATATCCTTCCGCTTATTCAAATCATCTAGAAATCCACCATTTTACAGTCAACACCTTCTATAATCACACACTCCCTACTCAAATGCACTTATGTCACAGCATGTGGATTTTGTAAAAAAATATTTCTAATAAATACACTGCATTTTTCTTTGTGTGCAACGGACAGGAAGTCTATAACTAGAACATGACCCCGTTGTCGGTAGCAGTGTATGCGCCACCGTCAGCCAGAGCCAATGACGCAGCAGAGCAGACGAATGCTCAGCGCGTGCATGACCTACAAACACGCGCTCCGGACTCGCCCATTATCATCACGGGGGACTTTAGCCACTGTAACTTGAGGAAGGTGCTGCCCAAGTTTAACTAGCACGTCACTTGTGTCACAAGAAAATACAAAACTATAGACTTGTTTTATTCAAACGTTGCAGATGCATACTGGTCTGTTCCGTCGCCGCCGCTGGGACGTTCTGACCACAGTTTGGTCAATCTGCTTCCCGCTACAGACCCCGAGTGCAACGCGAACCACCCCTCACCAGTCATTGGACACGTTGAAAGGGAGTTTGGAATGCACCGACTGGGATGTGTTTGTTGACATGTCGAGTGGCGTGTGTGAATTGACAGACTGTGTAACAGATTACATTTCCTTCTGCGTGGACAATGTGATCTCTAAGAAAACTGTCAAAGTTTTTGCCAATAACAAACCCTGGGTTACAAAAGAAATCAAACAGGTTTTGAATAAGAAAAACAAAGCATTTGAAGAGAAAAGAATGGGTGACTTGAAAGAAATACAGAGGGAGGTCAGGTATGTGATCAGGAAGGGGAAAGAGCAGTATAAGAGGAAGATAGAAGATTGTTGTACGGGGAATAACATGAAGATGGCATGGAAGGGGATGAACACATTATGAGTGGGTACAATGGGAAGAAAGGTGGTGATGAGTGGAAAGGCAAGGGAACAGTCAAGGATGCCAATTTAATAGCCTGAATGATTTTTATGCCAGGTTTGATCAGCATGATTTTAGTAAAGAGAGGGACAGTTTTAAGGAGAGCTTAGTCAGTCCTGCTCTGGGGCGAGATCAGGGAGACCCTATTCAGGTATCCAAAGAGGAGGTGTTAGAACAGTTCAAAGGGTAAATGCCAGTAAAGCGAGGGGGGCTGATGTGATGAAGCCAATTATCCTGAAGCAGTGTGCGAAACAGCTGTGGTACATTTTCACTGTTATTTTCAATCTGTCTCTGGCTGAGTGCAAGATTCCACGTCAGTGGAAAACTTCATGCATTATACCTATACCCAACAAAACGTATGTTCAAACAATGAATGACATGCGCCCAGTTGCGCTCACTTCTGTGGTTATGAAGGCTTTTGAAAGGCTTATTCTCATCAAACTCAATGAAGTTGTTGCTGATTTTCTGGACGCGTGGCAGTTTGCGTACTGAAGAAAGAGAGGTGTTGAGGATGCAGTTCTGTGTTTGTTAAACAACATTTATTCTCATCTAGAACAACCTGGCTTTTATGTTCGTTTGATGTTCTTTGACTTTAGTAGTGCCTTTAACACAATACAACCTCATTTAATGGCAGAGAAACTAATGAGAATGAAAGTTAATTTACCCACTGTCTCATGGATACTGGACTATTTGATAAACATATCGCAGTATGTGAGGACTGGACCAAACGTGACCTCTGACACAGTGAGCACGAACACAGGGGCCCCCCAAGGAACAGTTCTTGCACCATTCTACATCTCCTCCCCATACACAGCTGACTACATAAGTTCTAGTGACTCATGTCTCATATCCAAATTTGCTGACGATACAGGACTGACTGGACTCATTACTGATGACGACGAGACAGACTACAGACGAGAAGTGGATAGGTTTGTGGGATGGTGTGACGACAACAACCTACAGCTCAATGTGGGTAAGACTAAAGAACTGATAGTTGATTTAGAAAGAAGAATAAGAATTATAGAGACGTGGTCATCAAAGGAGAAGTAGTGGAAAAGGTGGATGAGTACAAGTATTTGGATATAGTACTAGACAACAAACTGTCATGGAAGCCAAACACTGATGCAGTTATGAAAAAATTGCATACTCGGTTGTATTTTTTTACGGAAACTGAGATCCTTTAATGTACGCCAAAAATGCAAATGTTTTACACTTCAACGGTGAACAGTGTGCTTTATTTTGGTGCAGTGTGCTGGAGTGGCAATATCAGCAATCAGGACAGGAACAGGCTAGAGAAATATATCAGGAAAGCAAGTGGGATTGTAGGGAGGGGACAGGTCACTTTCATATCCACACATGAAAAACGGATAATGGACAGAGTACAGACAATCTTGGCAGGCGATACCCACCCACTCAGACCTGAATTTGACAGCAGACGGATTGACAGATACAGAGCTCCATGCACTAGAACCACACGCTATAGGAATTCATTCATACCGTCTGCAATACACATTTTCAATGCACACATAGACAGATAGATGCTGATGTCGCTGCTCCGGCTACTGTCTTCAATGCATACAGTGTGTGGGTGTGGGTGTGTAAACGTGATACTTAAACTATGTTATAGTAATTGATCTGCATGATTACTCAGTGAATGCTTGAAATGAGCTGGTACTGCTGTAAAATACTTGTTTATATTACTATGTTTATGTATGAGTGCGTGAGGGTTGATTTTGTTTTTATGCATTAGAGTTGACGGCAGACGTGCAATTTCTCAATTTTGAGATCAATAAAGTTGTATTGTATTATATTGTATTTATTAATTAATATAATGTTCTTAAACCTATAATAACTGTGTTGAAGGTATACTGCTCACCAAATTGTGTTTAGTAGGCCCCCAACAACGTTCGCAATTGAATTTGGAAGATACGCCCTCGGAGTATGTTCAAATGGTAAATAAAACATTCAGTTTCAAAACAAAGCTTTATTGGCAATAATGCCGATGCGGGTTGAATTAACCACAATACCCTTTGATGTTCAACAATTTCCGATTTTCCCCCATTCAACACAGCGTACGTGTTGTTACAAATTACTACGCTGGCTAATTACGGGTAGACGTACACCCTGCCTCCCTTTAATACGGTACAATTTTTCTCAGGCGGGAGAAATTAGGGTACTCTAGAAAACAAATTATATACAAACTCGTAACTGAACAACTCTAACTGCCGTTGTATTTTCTTAAATCCATCGCCAGTGTCGCGAGTGTGATGTTCCGGTTGTCTGCTCCTTCCAGAACGTGTTATTTGGCGTAAAACTCACATTTAGTGTCCGTCCGCCATTACTGAAAGAGTCCCCTTGAAAATACGGTTTTGGTGTGATGTGTGCAATTTTTTCGAGCACTTACATGGGACATGTTGTTGAATACTGAATATACTACTGCACTAGATCCTTCACGAAGTAGCAGTAAATATGCGATAGTCGCTCGCGTATTTACACAGTCGCTGTTTTTGCAGAACGCATCAATATTTCAAAATCCATCACTAGATTGGGGCGAAATTGAGGGCTATCAGGTTTGGGTGGATTTTTTTTTTAAACGAGGTGTGAGAATTTCACGAATTTTCCACACGTGGTCAGTTAATGTTTCATGCGCTGAGAAAGTTTAAAGAAAATGTATAGTTAAATTCTCCTTCAGCACAGGATAGGTTATAATGACCGCCTGCGTAAAATCTAATTTGGTCTTACCCAATATGTTCTGTGTCAGGTGTACATAAGCACGCGGCGAGGATCCTGGGTCATGAAGCGTATTGGCGGCGGAGGGATACCGATAGACGTGATCGGCATACGCCGGTTCATCTCCGACATCATGGGGTGCATGTCGATGGGATGGTTGAACTCGCTAACGGAGTCGTTCCTAAACCAGGCGTTCGACCATGAGCTCTATGGCCTGCGCCCGAAACACCGCGTCCACCAGTAACTCCCGATCGTCAACGACGACCTGCCGAACCGGATTGCATGCGGCACGGTGATCGTTAAACCGAACGTCGCTCGTCTGACGGCTACGGGTGTCGAGTTTGACGACGGATCGACCGTGCACGACGTCGATGTCGTCATCCTGGCGACCGGATACACTTTCAGTTTCCCGTTTCTTGACGAGAGCATTTTGGTGGTGAAGGACAACGTGGTCGACCTCTATCGACGGGTGTTTCCCCTGATCTCAAACACCCCAGTCTGGCTGTCATCGGACGAATGAAGCAACTCGGCTCCTCGTTTCCGATCGTCGAGATGCAGAGTCGGTGGGTGACTCGTGTCTTCAATGTATGGCCTTAGGACGTGCGTTTATGTCGTCGTAGTGATAGTTTCTTCCAGTGTTGAGTGGGTGAAGTATTTGATGTCTCCCTGGCAAATAGTTCGTGCAGTGCTATAATTTGCAATCAAGCAATTTGCGTACAATCCAATTGAGGTGCAACATTTGAGGTGCAACATTTCGGCCATGTGTCCCCAAACTTGATACGTTTCGCTTCACAAATAACTTTGGATTCAATCCAAATAAGTCGCCTTTCATTACTGTGTTCTTTTTTTGGAAACTGTTTCACATTAATACAAATACGCTATATTGTTATATTTACCGCCAGATTCCAGATTGGAGTAGCAGAAATATATTTTGCAATGCAGAAAAAAGATAAGATAATTTCTTCTTCCTTTTGTTTGCTCGTGTGTGTCTGTGTGTGTGAGTGTGCGTGCGTGCGTGCGTGTGTGTGTGTGTGTGTGTGTGTGTGTGTGCGTGTGTGTTGTGTGCGCTGTTTGCGCGCTCGTGTGAATGTGCACATGCGTGTGTGCGCCCGTCCGTGCGTGTGTGTATGCGTGCGCGCGCGCACGTGGCTGCGTGTGTTTCTTTCTTCCCTAGTATGTCATTGTTGTAAAGTCGTCTGTGGTGGATCCACTAAACCGTTGATGTTGTGCTGCAGGGACTCTGTGCCCTGCCAAGCGCAGAGGCGATGCACGCAGACATCAAACAGCGAAAGCAAGAGCGGGAACGGTTCCAGCTGCCGACACTTCGAAAGACAATGAAGGAGCTATGGCTATCCTACCTAGACAAGTTGGCGCGGGAGATTGGCTGCAGACCGAACCTTCGTGGGTGAAACGAGTAGACCCCCTCGCCGGAACCATTCCCAATGTTCTATACTAGAGTTTACAGTTTTACTGCAATTCTTTGATAATATTAATGTCATATAGTGTTATTACAGTTATTCATTAATCCAGTTAATATTACTAATTCATATAATTCTATGCATTGATTTTATTAGAGTTATGTTTTAATAATCACTAACGACCATGACAATATATCTATATCATAATTTCGCGTACGCGGAGTTTCCAGTTCGCGCCAGCATTCAGAGAAAATACTTATGTGAAATTTCACGTTTTGATACAGAATATCTCGAATGATTATTATTAGCTTACAAAGAATTGCTTTAAACATACCCCACTGTTTCTTCATACATGTAGGAACATTAAAACACGTAACGTAATGCTTGCTCAAAACAACACGTTAGTCCGTTTGTGCTCGTGTGTGTGTGTGCGTGCGTGTGTGTGTGAGTGTGCGTGCGCGTGTGTGTGCGTGTACATGTGCGTGCGTGCAGGGCAGGGGTGCGTACGTACATATACGGGTAATGACCATGACAAAGTATCTAAATCATAATTTCGCGCATGCGGAGTTTCCAGTTCATGTTTCGATACAGAATATCTCGAATGATTATTATTAGCTTACAAAGAATTGCTTTAAACATACCCCACGGTTTATTCATACATGTAGGAACATTAAAACACGTAACGTAACAAGGCTTGCTCAAAACAACACTTAAGTCTGTTTGTGCTCGTGTGTGTGTGTGTGTGTGTGTGCGTGCGTGCGTGCGTGCGTGCGTGCGTGCGTGCGTGTGTGTGAACGAGGGGAGGGAAAGGGGCAGCTGCCCCTTAGAATTACTCCGGGTAGCAGACATATGGTTCTGCTCCCCATTAAATGTGAGCGTGAATGTTTGTTTTTGTGGCGAGCGTATGTGGCGAGTGGAAATGTAAATTTTATGGAACGATTAATGTGTATTTTTGTAAACTGTGAAAGGTGTGTGCAATTGGAGGGCAGATATATTGTTTCTGGGTTTTTTTTAAGCACCCCTCCTCTCCCCGTCTTCGGATGTCATCATTTCAGCGGAGACAGCGGAGAGAAGCTGGAGAAGGTAAATTTATAGCAGCGGCGCGACGTAAAACATCAAATGTTTAACAGCACTGTCCCCCTGTGTTTGTTCGGATGTGGTGACTTCACAGCCGAGACAGCGGAGAAAGTGAAGTTACAGCGGCGAAACATTTTCAACAGCAACCCCCTCCCCGCCCGTTTTCCGATGTCACAGTCGAGCCAAGCGAGACAGCCACACGGTGAAGGAAGATGTGAAGATTTGTGGCGGCGAACATTTTGCAGTAGTGGCAATATAAATTTCATTCCCGCGTCAATGCGTGCGTCCATATTTGAGTATATAAATATCGTTTTGGTTGCTTTCGTGTACATCGTAATACACAAACATATGCTCTGTTCACAGCTAGACTCCTGTTGACCGATCCAGCCCTGGCGATGAGCTGCTACTTCGGCCCGGCTTGTGCTGATCAGTTCCGACTTCAGGGTCCAGGCAAGTGGACGGAGGCTCGGGAAACCATCCTTGCCACCTGGGAGAGAATCTCCTATCCCCTCAGCAAGAAGCGGGCAGAGGAACTAGCTAAAAAGAGAACACGTTCTGACTGCGGACGCTGCTTGATGATTGTTGCTGCTGTTTTGGTGCTGGCAGCTGTCTGCATTATGTGGTTTTGCTAAATCAATGTGAGTCTTCTGATTAGAAATGTGTTTATTAGGCTGTGTAAAAGGTGTTGTATAGTTTGTCATTTGAACGTTCGATGTTCTTGCTGGTCCACTTACTCTTAGTTTGTTACCAAGGTTTGTTGTAGACAATTTGCAGCCTTCGTAAAGAACCTATTTAAATAGTTAATGTGGTAATGCTACATTAATTCTTCTCAAAAAGAGCCATTTTGCTATACTAACAATTGATTTTTTATTTTGTTTTGGTTATGTTTAAATATCACACTGTTTACCATCTTTTATATGTATTTAGCTGTTCAACTGGTATGCATGTTACGTTATGCTCTCATGTTCTAGTAAAATTCATGTAAATGTTCCTGAATGTTTTGTCAGTTTAAATGTTGTCACTGGAAGACGGCTTTTTGCTAAAGGACAACCATACAATGTAACATATCGAAAGTATTAAGATAAAATGTATATTTGCTGTTTGTATGAGGGAAATAAATAAAAGTGACTTACCGACTAGACCCAGGATCTGTTCTGTCTGAGGAAGATCGATCGTTCTCATAATCACAACACGTTGTAAACCTTGGGTTTACTCCTAGTAATAAGTAATATTACGTATATTACATATAATTATATTATGTGTGTGTTTCTTTGTGTGTCCACCCGAGCATACAATTCGTCAGTTTCGCTTGGAGCTGAAGTGGTGTAGGTATATGTTAGCGGACCCACTTAGTCGAACGGCATATCACCCCAAAATTGTTTTAATTTTAGGAGTTTAAATGTTCCATACACGCACGCACACATACAGACACACACACCGCCTCAGTGTTATATAATTTAAAAGTTAGTACCTCACCTGTCGTATAGATGCCAAATGGCACACTAAGCGTGAATCGAGATCAAACAAGGTCACCGGCAAATGATGAATTTTCGAAATTGTGCACATCCACAAACGTCTTAACATTACATTTGGTGCGTGTCTACTTTAATTAATTACAAATGGCTAGGTCATATATACTCTGTAAACTATACAACGACTGGTTGTCATTAATCGAAGGCGACATCACAACAGCCCGATGTGTAAGCGCCCCTGGTGGCAGTTGTGTTTTGTATGTACTCGTGGATTTCACTGGTTTAATGCGTTTTCTAAACATTCGATGGATCATCGTTATAATTGTACAACCGTTTTATGATACTACGCGCTATCCTTGGGTTCATGCTGATTGGAACTATATTCGTGAACATTTGTGATATTTGGACACTACAGCCTCCAATCACACCTGTTCGTGTTAAAGAAGATTACACTGTTCTACCTATGTTGACCCACATTCGGTACGATAGGCACGACCTGCTGTGCCATAGCAAGGTAATAACGAAAGACAATAGACTCTCCGAGCCGGTGTATTGTCTATTGAAGCTACTTGGGATAGCCGTACCACCGCGTGGGTGTCGAGTCGGCAAGAACCGTAGACACAAACGTACTTCAGTACACACTGCACCTAATGTGCAATCGGTATCACCGTCAAGTCAAGCGATATCTGTGATCGTAACTGCCAGGACACATATCCCCAGGACAACGTTGTGCAAATCAGTTTCTACACGCTATAATACGAGCCTGACAAAGAACAATCTCTCAGTCGCTGTCCTTAATGCTCAATAAAACGCTAACCATTAGTGAATTCGTTACCGACCACGACATTGACATCGTAGCCATAACGGAAACGTGGCTGAAAAAGAACAGCGACAAACCGATAATCGCCGAACTAACGCCTAACGGATATACGTTCATCAACGTTCCTCGTGCGGCTGGACGCGGTGGTGGTGTCGGCGTCATCCACAGGAACACATTACCGTGCAAGATGCTTCCTACAACGAACTATGAGTCTTTCGAACTGATGCGTATCCAGTTCACTGGAGCCACATCTAGAACGTTCAACTTGTGCACGTTCTACCGCCCGCCATCATCGGCTAAGACTCCCAGGACGATGGCGGGGTTCTACCTGGAACTAGAACACCTGTTCCGAGAGGTGTCGACATGTATAACACCAACGTGCGTTGCTGGTGACTTTAACATCACATATGACGTTGAGGTAGAGGCCCGTCCGCTCGTGCAACTACTGGACTCATACAATTTCACTCAACACGTCACACAGCCTACACATTCTGCAGGCCACACATTGGACTTTGTGATAACCCAAAAAAATGTCAATCTCGCTACTTCTGTTGACGTTATTCCGATGTCTATATCAGATCACCACGTGGTGCGCTACGTCATGAACATCCAGAGGCCAGCTAAGACATATAGTAAAACGCAATTACCGCTCGTTTGATGCCGATTCTTTCAATAATGAAATTCGATCAACTTGTGAGTTACTATCAGCCATGGTGTCAACATCTAGCGCAGCGGAACTGGTCACTGGCTACAATTCTTCACTAAGAACATGTATAGACAAACATGCACCAGAGCGACGGACTGCCATGCGGGGTAATATACCAAACCAGTGGGACAACAGCAACATCGTTGACGCGAGGAGAAAACGGCGAAAGAACGAGTCATTTTGGAGACGTACAAAGCTTGAGATTCATCAACAAATGTACGTTGATGCACGCGATGGGTGCAACAAGCTCATTGCCATCTCAAAAAAACAACTACTATCGAGATAAACTTCTGAACACTGACAACAAAAACCTGTTCAACATCGTGAAATCGCTGAATGGGAAGCCATCACGTACATATCCCGAATATGACTCCGTCGTTGCCTGTTACGATTCATTTTCGGACTATTTCAACAACAAGGTAGCTTAAATTCGACTCGGTTTACATGCTGCCAGACATCGCATGACACCGCCGCGTGAAACACGTAGCTTTGTTATACCAATTGACACACTTACTATCATCGCAAGAATGTGTACGTCTTGCACACTTGATCCGTTACCATCCGATCATGTAAAACAGAACACTGACGCACTTGCGATCATTGTTGCCGACATAACAAATGCGTGTTTGGCAGAAGGAACAATGCCGGGTGAACTGAAGTGAGCACTTGTGCATCCTCTTCTGAAGAAGCCGTCACTGTGTAAGAATACCTTAAGTAACTACCGCCCAGTCAGCAATCTGTCCTAACTTTCGAAAGTGATTGAAAAGGTTGTGGCCAATAGATTGAACATTCATCTAGCCAATTAATCACTTATGGGTATATTTCAGTCCGCATACAAGCGAAACCACTCGACCGAGACAGCCCTACTGTGGGTAGTCAACGAGATCAGGACCGCGCTAGACCGTAGACAAGGTACAATCGTCGTAGTCATCGATCTAAGCGCCGCATTTGACACGGTAGATCACGCAATACTACTGGATCGCCTACAGCGACGCTACGGCATCACCGGAGTGGTTCTCCATTGGCTGGAATCTTACCTAAGTATTCGCAAGCAATGTCGTCATCGACCGCATGTTATCCAGCGAGACGACTTTGATAACGGGAGTGCCGCAAGGGTCAGTGTTGGGACCACTATTAGTTTCACTATACGTGCAGCCGATCGGTGATATCATTCGCAAACACGACTTAAAATATCACCACTACGCCGATGATCTACAACTGTTCTGTCACTTCGACCTGGATGCATCTTCTCTGGTGACCGCTGTGCGTCGTATCGAGCGATGTATTGATGACGTGAAGGAGTGGATGACTTGGAATTATCTGCTCATGAATGACACCCAAACAGAAATTCTACCGGTTGTCCCCAAATCGGCATCTGCTATCGTAAGTGGGCTCCGTGTGCGCGTCGGGACTGATGAAATCAGTGCAACTGATCATGTTAGAAATCTTGGCGTCCACCTTGATAGACACCTGGATATGACTTTGCAAGTGTCACGCACTATCAGCACTTCCTTGCTGTACCTGCGCAACATCGGGTTGATTCACCGTTACCTCACTCAACTGACAGCGGAACGGGTAGTCAATGACATGATTGCATCCCGTTTGGACTACTGCAACTCTCTACAGTTCGGTACCTCAACCAATAACATCAGTCGATTGCAGTGACTCCAGAATGCCGCAGCTCGCCTTAGTACTCGAGAGGCTCGTTGTGAAAGTGCGACTCCTATTCTTCGCGAACTGCACTGGCTACCTATTCAACAGCGCATTACATTCAAGATCGCTGTGCATACGTACAAGGCGCTGCACGAAGACATCTCGTCTGTCTACATGCAGAAACTCCTGCGTGTTTACATGCCAGCCAGACGTCTTCGGTCTGCCGACTGCCACGCTCTAGTTGTCCCGAGAACCCGCTGCAGAGCCGGTGACTGTACATTTGCTCACGCAGCGGCAACAGTGTGGAACGCTCTGCCGTCAAGAGTACCAGCAAAACATCACTGGAATCATTTAAATCCGTGTTGAAGACTCACCTGTTCACTGCAGCGTATATGTAACCCGGACGATTACCAACACTGTTTTACCATAGCTGATTGATTTTTAACGTTTAGTTATTATTTATTTACCTAATTATTTATTTTTCATATACATTTTAGCCTAATCTATTGATGTTTACATTAATTTTAGTTTATTTATTAAAATAATAATATGAATCTTAACTATTTTATGTGATGATATTTTATATCACATTCCTTTTCTACTTCTACTACATTTGTTGTCTTCATTACTATTAGTTCCTTTTATATATGATAGAACAACTATTGGTTTTTTCAAATGCATTATTTTTAACATACATTTGTATACTGTTGTAAAGCGCTGTGAACAACATTGGATGTAGCGCTTAACAAAATAAACATATTATTATTAACAGTGCGACAACCGCTAAATAACATGGCCAACTTCGATCAGCCGCCAGCTTGTTTGGCACATATTACGACACGCTCACGGAAACAGCCGAAGGAAAAATGTCTTAGACGTTCCGTGGGGAAGCGTTCTTATTTGTGTAATGTGAGGGTATAGAAATGTAGTGCGATTATAAAATCACGCATCTACGGTAGTTGCAAGGTATGCGTGATTGCGGGTCACCACTTCCGCTTGGATTGCGGGTTACCACTTCTGCTTGGATTGCGGGTCATCACTTCCGCTTGCTGTCGTGGCGCGCCCTTACGACTGTGCGTGTTGGTGTGTTTCTGGATCCTCCCCGTAGTTCACCACTGCTCCTAGTTGCCCCTGTTTCTTGCCCCAGTTAACGTTTTATATCCTGAGTGTTAATCGACCACCGACTATTTTATTGCAAACAGTCATAGTTGAGGCTAACGCACCCTCAAATGTAACACACCCGCCAAGTACTAGTTAAGTACATAGTTTGTGAATTGATTGCCAATAAAAGATTGTGTTTATATTCTCGGTGATTCAGTTAATTATATTCGTCCTACTTGGAACTCCCGCAGCTTGGTGTCAGAAGTGGGATGCTGCACGATATTTTAACAGGTTCCCCCCTCTTTGCAATAAAGTAGTCGTTCTAAATTATTAGCACGAATTTAAAGGAGCAGTGGTGACTAGTGATGGCAGAGGATGTGAATGCCCAACTGAAGAGCCTGTTGGAGTGGAATGCAACCGTAGAACAGCGGCAGCAACAGCCATCAGTCACAGTGGTGACGACCAGCGACCTTAAACTGCGCTAATTCTCGGGCACGGCGGGGGAGTCGGCAGAAGATTGGCTAGAGGACGCAAAATGCGTCTTTTAAGCCACGCCCAGCGCGCTCGTGATTGGTCGCTAGGACACGGAGCGTTTAACACATGTGTCACGCGCGTTTCATTTTGTTTTTCGCGGGGAGACGTCAGGGCTTGTTATATGTTAGCAAGAGGCTATACGTACACAGACTAATTTTACGAACAGGTAGGCAGTGCCTTACGTATATGTACGTTCATTCAGATTATATTATTTAGCGTTCAATTTAGACTGATACTGATTAGGACAGTCGCGAAATTAATTAATTGTAAATGTTGCCATACTGTTATTTTAACACATTGTAAACACGAAGCAAATAGGTGCAATGCGAAACAACAATTACCTTTCACTCAATCGTAACACATTCAAACATATCCTTGATAACTTTTGATTTACTCGATATACCAAAATAATCTAGATCTTCTTTGAAAAATAGTGCTACACCACCACCTTGTTTGTAATTCCTTACAATGTGATAAGATGAATAACCTGGTAATTGAAACCGGGACGTCTGATCGGTTTCCGCCCATGTTTCAGAAATAGCAATAACATCGAAATCAATATTAAATGAATCCAGCTAATTATGAATATTTTCAAAATTTGCATTCAAACTGCGCGAGTTAAAATGAATAAAATATATATTTCCACCATGAATACTATTTATATCATCATCAAATTTTAGTTCCGAGTAATATTTACAATTTGCAGAGATAGTTATAGAGGTTATTCTCTGGATCAATATTATTTTCGTGGTCGTGGGCACTGTATTCGGAGTATTCAAACAAACGAAAGTTCAACTGATCAAATTTATCTAATACATAGCTGGTTACCTAATTTATAGTCGGATTGCATAAATATAAACTCATCGTCGCATAGTCCTGCACAGGGGAGAGCGTCTAGCGTGTCCAGCGGCATTGCGAGTTAATCTCGGTAAGCACTGTTCAGACCCTCGCCAAGTCAGCGAGAGTCTTCACTTTAAGTTTGTGTCCGTCTTCGCGTACCTTGGTGTAAACACAACAGTTCTCTGACCACGCGCTGTGGATCTCGTTATCCCGCTTCAGCTGTCTCGCTTGTCTGAACAGTTCGCTGTTCAACATTGATAGGTGGTCGTTCAAATAAATCTCAGTTCCCTTCAAAGTACCCCGTTTAATCATAATCTCGGTCTTCTTTTCAGCCGAATAAAGTTGTACGATGATCAGCAGTCGTGGATCGTCGTGATGTCATATGGCGCGAGCGAGATGTTCAACTTTCGTCGGGCGAAATCGACGAAGTTCGCCCTCGTCGTGGTGCTCTCACTGATTGTCGGCGTTTCATCTGCGTTGGCCGATATGAAGCTGTACTTTCTGGGCGTTGTTGACGTAGCGGTTGATGCGTAACTGTGAATGTTAAGGTGACGTTAATGTTCTTTTTCTTTGATTTTTGGTCAAGATCATTCACTTGCACTTCCAATTTGGATATTATTTCGTCTTTTGATTTTATGATTTCGAGCAACTCGGCAATTCGTTTGTCTGTCGCATTGTTTCTTTCCTTGATTTCGTTAAACGATTTGCAGAGAATGTCGAGGGACCGACGAATTTCGGTCATCTCTGAGTCGGTATGTTTTGGCATGGTGTATAGTGTATTGTTAGTTCGTAGAAAGTAAGCACATTGAAAAAGTTTCAAATAAGTGTTCTAAAACAGATCGGCATCTTAAACTGACTAAAATATGTCTTTCCTCTAGAAATTAAAATTATCTTATATAATACGTCATTTTTATCACATATGAATTATTGTATTATGGTGGATACCGAGGTAGTCGAATGTTGAAAATACAAAGGAAAGCTATGAGAATGTTATCTATAAGTAAATATAATTCACACCCTGAGCCACTTAAAAAAAAAAAAAATATTTTAACAATTGATGACATTAAAATTACGTGAACATAAGTTTTATTTTAAAATTCGTACATCATGACCTGCCTGCCTACTTATTAAATTGGAAACTAAATACAAATGCTTACGTACACAATTATAACATAAGGAAAAAACAGAATTACACCAATTCAGAACAAAACATGAATTTACTAAAAGATGTCTTAGATACAGTTTGCCACATACCATTAACAACACCTCAAAGTTAGTCACAGAGAAGATTGAAACACATAGTTTCAGATGTTTTGCTAATTATGCGAAATACAATTTATTAGAAAAAAATACGTAGATTCGTGTACAATATTAAACTGCTATACATGCTATAAAAGTCAATAAACTGTATTATTGTATGTGCTATGTGTGTTATTATATGCCAGCATTGTATATGTGCATGTACATATGTGTGTTTTTACAAGTATATTGATGTGTACTATTGACAACTATTATTTGTTTATTTTAACATATCATAAATACTCCAATACGTGCATATATGTAATCAAGCAATCTCGGTTTCTTTTTTTCCTGCACATTGCACTTCCTTCGGTAAAATTTAGTTGAACACACGTATTATTGTGACTCCTATGAGAGCGACTGTTATTGTCTTAATAGGAGCCACAGACCCCATCTAATTTGAAATTACACTGCATTTGTATATAAGAATATATACATGTATACCTATTCATGTTACATTAATTTGATATTATACATATATTGTAATTGGGGTCTAAATAAAACTCTCTTGTTCTTGTTGTTCTTTTTCAGTTGTGCATCACCACCGTGTTACTGATGTTGATGTTGTGGCATAGTTCTCTCACGCAGTCAGGCGTGATGCGACGACCGCACGTACGGCTGGCGCATACTATCACCTGTAGTTTCTACAGGACGTCAGGGCACTAAGACAATGCGCCTTCTTGGTCAGTTACACAGTTTTGACAGAGTTCGTCAAGCGTCACAGGCTTAGTCGACCACCCACACAGCTGTTGATTGACGTTCCCGCGGTTTGTCAAAGGCAGGTGGGCGATATAACCAGTGGTAGTATGTTCTATGTGTTCTCTGTATATGTATCTGTATATTACGTTGACCGATCAATCTTGATCATTAGACAACGGTTGGTTTATTGTTGGAGGAAACAACAAAAAGAAGAAAAAGGAAATATACAAAAGACCAAAAGTATGAGAGAAGAGAAAAAAGATATATAAAATTGCCGTTGTCTTGTTTTACTCACAATGTGGAACGTATACGATGCAGCAGCTTGAACATGGGCAAACATCATACATTCCATTTTGGCACTACTTGATATCAAGCAGATGAGTGTGTGTATCTAACTATGACGACTTCAAACGGAGAGACTTAAGACGGTTTTGAGCAGGTCGGTGTACCAACAGGTATATGTTTACCTGGAGAATACACGGATACACTGTTCTACCAAATATGGGCATCCGCCATCTTAAATAAGTTTTCGAAAACGAGACTGCGAGTAAATAAAGACACGTGCGTCGATATAGATAGCCATTTCTATGTTAATGTTATTTTTCTTATGTAAGTTACAAGCACGTTTTGAGACATATATACATTCGTAAATACCTACACGTTTATACAGTTTGCTGTTTATAGTATTAAGTTGATACAACTGAGTGTGATTTTGTTAAACATTATTAGAAAAAGTTGCTTTTGATTGGAAAGTTTACCACTATGGAATGGTAAAAAACAATAAATAAAAGGCGCCACCGCCGACAGTTGAAGGCTCACAGCATGGCAAAACGCAACGAAATTGTAATGTAGACACATCACAGACCGTTGTTATGTATTGGCAGCTTTACATGAGTTGACTATTACGAATAGGTTCGTACAGTTTCGCCCGATAACGTGAAATATGTCGTAGGTTCACGCCAACACATAGCGAATGTGCTACGCCGTCATTAGTTGTCGCTAATAAATACGTAGTTTTGCATAACATTAATTTAATGTCTCGCAAACATCGTTATGCCTCCTTTCCTGTGAAAGGTTAACTTAGTGGGATATTTTATACCCATTCATTGACCAAGATTCACATATAGGCCTAATTCCCTCAAAATCGGTGGCACGCGTACAGATTATGCCATATCGTCATTATCGAGTACACTTTCACTGATTAAAAAACTGTCTAGTGCATATTAAGCACAAATAGTAACCGAAACTGACAACTTGAAGAGTTTAGAGGGATCCTGCGATTCGCTGATTGCAGGTTTGGGTTAATGGGGCCGATGGGAGGATGAAATGAGAATTTGGAATTGCACCCCACCACTTATGCTGGGTAATGAAGGGGGATCACATATTTTCATATAGGGTCCAACTAGCTAGAGGATCTTGCCCTAACTGTGACCCGTGCCATGGTCAAATCAAATGGAGAGAATTGTAAAAAAATACTATTAAATTAAACTGGTTTTAGTCTGATTTATATCATAAAATAATTTGCTTTAATCACTTGAATGAGCGACACCAAAGTCTTGTAGCCTTTGTTTTGCTTTGTTCTCGTACCCACGTGCGTTTATTTACTCGCAACTCTAATCTAGGTTAAGATGGCGTCGGAACCGTGTATCCGGTGTCGCGCTTACATTTATCCGGGCGTTAAATGTTATCCGGGTTATGTTTATTTGCATATGTACGGCATAATATTTGCACCAGTAGATCACGTAGTGATAAATAATATCCAGTAGTTAAATATGTCCGTTTGTTGTCGTACTACGAGCATTATAGTTAAAGTATATAATTATAATTTGTTGTTTCAGATTTGTGACCAAGTATAAGAGTAAGTCACGTGACGTGTGCGTGGAGAGGAAACTGTTTTACGACATAAATTGTATATGTCTGTGGGAAGCAAACATTTTATAATTTTTGTATATATATATGTAAATATGTATATGCATATAAATATACATAACGCCCGGATAACTGAAAACGCGACAGTCATAGCTTGTGCTAAATACATTCCCCTAGATACGCGCACGCGCAGAAACGTTAAAGGATATTATTTAACGCGCGGATAAATGTAAGCGCGACACCTGCAATCGCTACAATCTAGGTCATGGCCCCACTGATTATACATGAGATTGTAGGTCAGTGGTCACGCGGACACCGAGAAGACTCAAGTCGGTCGTTTCAACACTCGATCGTAGGTGTGATGTTTATGTTGTGAACAGGGTGAAGGGTAACAACGTAAACAATCCGCAGTTACATTAGTGATTACCCAGGGTGCTATGAGTATGAGGAAGTGTGCACGAGCACTATAACTGTGGGGTCTATTATGGAACCAAAACCCAAAAAAGTAATGGCTTTTGGGGTTGCACTTGCTGGCATTAAATCTGAGGCAGTAGCGCGTCACGCCTGCATGACGTCATTCTTCTTAGCATACGCGCGGCACCGCTGAACGAGCTCGGGCAAAACAAACGCCAGATGGCAGCATCGTACAACAGTGAACGACTCCGCGCCTAAAAAACAAGGTTTCTGGAGAGCGTTTTGGTTTGGGGTGTTTTGGCAAGCTTCAAGCCCAAACAAACGCCAGATGGCAGTTTTGGTGAGCTTCAAGCCCAAGGGGGTGCAAATCGAGATATTTTATAGCGTGAAGGTGGGTGTTATTTGGCGAGCCTCGGGGGTGCAATTGGAGGGTTCTGGAGTCTCGGGGGGGGGGTGCAAATCGAGGTTTTTTGAGAGCCTGAAGGTAGGTTTTTGGCGAGCCTCTGTCAAGGGGGTTGTAACTGGGATGTTTTTGGAAAGCCTCAACACCCCTCCTCCATCGATCACTTCTCCTGTACGCAACACAACGAGTTATTGAAAAGTTTGAATATTGCTGCCCCGGGGGGACACTACTCTTACATGAGGGTAGGGGTGTGCAGCCGAAGGTCACATACCCCTACCCTTGATAAGGGCATCCAATATCAAAAAGTACACCCTTGTTCTAGGGAGAACATGTGAAAAACAAACCCTTGATCTAGGATCCTCGGTAAAAAACGACCCTTGAAGTCGGCACATCCACAGTACTGCTAGTATAGGCAGTGCCTGCCCCCCCCCCCCGATTGCTGCACTGAGCCCGACAGTGTACTGCATTGTCTGCAAACATAGTAATAATAATTAAATAACTTATTTAGCGCCAATATCCTCAAAAAATCCCCAAGATCAGTGGCGCAATAAAACTAAAGGTTAAGGTTAAGCAGTCTCTTAATCGAAGCTAAGGAGGATATGCAATATTCAGATAGGTTTTTAGATGATGACGAAAGGAAACTACATTCCTTGCAGACTTAACGCTGACAGGGAGTGACAGGTAGGTGTAGCAACCGAGAAGCTCGACTTTCAGCGTTTGTCTGACATCTGGGAACAAAAATGTAGATTAGAACCAGGCGACCGACTTTGTCTAGGCTTTCTTGAAGGGGATGATTGAATGTAGGTATACAAGTTGTTCTAGACTGACATAGCGATAGATTTTCAAGAACATGTCTGAACCTATAATCAGTAATACGTACTGTAAACAATAAATATAATTATAAATGGAGCCTGACTCCCAGACGGACACCGTAAAATCTTGCAGCATTCTTCATTTGAAACAATATACGTCAAGTTGAGTAGCAACTTACTGTGAGCAACTTATAACTAATATATAATGTTGAACTGCAGGACATTATTTATATCACAATAATATGACATCAATTAACTTTGTCATATGTATACCACCATGACATCGTTTTATCCTTTGAAAAAATGGCAATCTTATTTTCATTTGTACGTGTCATTCTTAATACAGTAGTCCCCCTCTTATCAGGCCCCCCTCACCGACGGCCACCCGGATTACGCGGCCATATTTTCATCGCATTAGCGTTGTCTAATACAAACCATCCCTCATTAGCGGCCACCCGGCTAACACGGCCAATGGCCGGTGTTACAGGAAGAGTTTACCCCTTGGCAGCGGCCAATCGGCAGCCGAAACTGCTAGTTTTAATCACAAGACGATGTCGATGTTTATAACAAATTAAGTAGGCCTTCCGTACACAGTCGTCGTGCTGAGTTGGCATTCGTATTTGTGTTACAAATTACATTATCTATGACAAATCAACTGTTATTTTCCGTATAAATGATGTTCACTGTCCATATGTTTTCTTTTCACATGCTACATTCATCGATGGTTTCCCCTCACCACAGGACACCCACCTTATAAGGCCATTTTAGATTTGCTGAAGGGTTTGCCTTATAAGAGTGGGTCTATTGTAAATGCTTCAGATTTTATTAATTTGTAGCTCAACATGTCAACAAGTTATGTGATATTCCTTTAAAATGCACACGGTGGCAGCAATGCTTCGTTCCTAGCATCGAAACTGCTTGAAGATAAAGTTTCTCGCGACTAAAACGCTTGGCCGAATCACTTCTAGCGACCAAACGTATAACTGATTTAACATAATAGTGTCTATATGCATACCAAACAAATACTGCAGCGGTCGTTGTGTTATTACTGCCGAACATAATACCAAAATTCCTCCAAATCTACACCACACCTGAACGACCTTGTAACACGGGCAAGACACGTACGGGCCTAATGAATCTGTACCTATTTCTTCGTACGAAGCTTGGTAATAAAGCGTCACTCAATGCAATTATATGTCATTGATATGCCTAATGTGGCATTGATACAATGGACATGCTTTGTTTTCACGCAGTCGCTCTTCCACGATGGTCGTGAAGACGGTAGCGGTGGTCGGGGCTGGAGCCAGTGGCATAGCCGCCCTCAAAGCTTGCCTCGATGAACAACTCTCGCCCGTTTGTTTTGAACAATCATCGAACATCGGGGGCCTGTGGTTCTATCGCGACGATGTATCTCCTGGCCAAGGCTGCGTCGCCAAGACTACGACGGCGAACACGAGCAAGGAGATGACGTCCTTCAGCGACTTCCCGATGCCGAAGGAGTTCCCAAACTACCCCCACAACGTCGAGATGCAGCGCTACTTGGAGCTGTACGTAGACCACTTCGACTTGAGATGTCACATCCGGTTTGATCACGATGTTGTCCGCGTAACTCCAGCGGCCGACTATGACGACACAGGTCGGTGGACCGTGGAGGTTAAGGACAGGAAGAGCGGAGATGTAACACGGGAAGATTACGACTCTGTAATGGTCGGTAACGGCCATTTTGGAGAGCCGAATCGACCTCGTCTAGACGGGGAGGACGTGTTCAAGGGGAGGGTGATTCACTCGTTGGCGTACCGCGACCACAGAGGCTACGAGGACAAGAAGGTGGTCG
Source organism: Paraescarpia echinospica (assembly GCA_020002185.1). NCBI lineage: Eukaryota > Metazoa > Annelida > Polychaeta > Sabellida > Siboglinidae > Paraescarpia > Paraescarpia echinospica. Next base: position 41,967,137 of record CM034540.1, on the reverse strand, counting down.
TTGTTGGAATCGGGAACACGGGAGGTGATATCGCCATCGATCTCAGTCGGATCGCCAAGCAGGTACGTGCCGCAATGTGTTTCCATATACATCATCTGGCTCTCGCGCACAGACAATGTCTTCGTAGCATTTATATATTTAGAAGGAGACAGTCTGCTCCTATATTTTCATTTATTAATTAATACAACGTTCTTAAAACTAGAATAACTATGTTGAAGGTATATTGCTCACCAAATTGTGTTTAGTAGGGCCGTAACAACGTTCGCAATTTGGCAGATACGCCAAAACATGTTCAAATGGTAAATAAAACATCCAGTTTCAAAACCAAGTTTTATTGGCAATAATGCTGAGGCGGGTTGAATTAACCACAATACCATTGGATGTTCAACAATTTCAGATTGTCCCACATTCAACGTATTCAACGTACATACTATTACAAATTACTACGCTGGCTAATTACGGGTAGAGGAACATCCTGCCTCCCTTTAATACCATAAATTAGGGCGCTCTAGAAAAAAACAGAGCATATAAAAACTCGTAACGGAACAAATCTGACTGCCGTTGTGCTTTCTGAAATACATCGCCAGTGTCGCGAGTGTGATGTTTCGGTTGTCTGCTCCTTCCAGAACGCGTTATATGGCGTAAGACCACATTTAGTGTTCGTCCGCCATTACTGAAAGAATCCCCTTGAAAATAAGGTTTTGGTGTGATGTGTGGATTTTTTTGAGCATTTTTACATGGGACATGTTGCGACAGTGAATACTGCATGTAATACTGAACTAGATCTTTCACGAAGTAGCAATAAATATACGCTAGTCGCTCGCATATTTACACAGTGGCTGTTTTGCAGAACGCTTCGATATTTCAAAATCCGTCACTAGATCGGGGCAAAATTGAGGGGTATCAGGTTTGGATGAATTAAAAAAAAACTAGGTGTGAGAATTTAACGAATTTTCCACACGAAGTCAGTTAATGTTTCATGCGCTGAGAAAGTTTAAAGAACATTTCTAGTTAAATTCTCCTTCCAGCACAAGATATGGTATAATGGCCGCCTATGTAAAATCTAATGTGGTCTTACCCAATTATTATGATCTGTGTCAGGTGTACATAAGCACGCGGCGAGGAGTTTGGGTCTTGAAGCGCATTGGCGGCGGAGGGATACCGATAGATGTGATCGGCATACGCCGGTTCATCTCCGACATCATGGGGTGCATGCCGATGGGATGGTTGAACTCGCTGACGGAGTCGTTCCTAAACCAGGCGTTCGACCATGAGCTCTATGGCCTGCGCCCGAAACACCGCGTCCACCAGCATCACCCGACCGTCAACGACGAACTGCCGAACCGGATCGCATGCGGCACGGTGATCGTTAAACCGAACGTTGCGCGTCTAACGGCTACGGGTGTCGAGTTTGATGACGGATCGACCGTGCACGACGTCGATGTCGTCATCCTGGCAACCGGATACACTTTCAGTTTCCCGTTTCTTGACGAGAGCATTTTGGCGGTGAAGGACAACGTGGTCGACCTCTATCGACGGGTGTTTCCCCCCGATCTCAAACACCCCAGTCTGGCGGTCATCGGACGAATGCAGCAGCTCGGCTCCTTGTTTCCGATCGTCGAGATGCAGAGTCGGTGGGTGACTCGTGTCTTCAAGGTATGACCATAGGACGTGTGTTTATGTCGTCGTAGTGACGGTTTCTTGGTGGTAACCTTCCAGTTCTGAGTGGGTGAAGAACATGATGTCTCCCTGGCAGATATTTCGTGCAGTGCTATAATTTACAATCAATCAATTTGTGTACAATCCAATTGAAAAGTTGCCAATAACAAACTGATTCTGACTCTGAATTTGCGTTTATCAAGGTGCAACATTTCGACGATTTGTCTCCAAACTTGACGCGTTTCGCTTCACAAATAACTTTATTTAGATCCAAATAAGCCGCCTTCCATTACCGTGTTCTTCTTTCTGTTAACTGTTTCACATTAATACAAATACGCTATATTGTTATATTTACCGCCGGATTCCAGATTGGAATGGCAGAAATATATTTTGCAATGCAGAAAAAAGAACGCAGTTGATCAAGAAAGATCACTTTATTTAATAAGTGAGATATAAGATCATTTCTTCTTCCTTTCGTTTGCTCGTGTGTGCCTGTGTGTGTGTGTGTGTGTGTGTGTGTGTGTGTGTGTGCGTGTGTTGTGTGCGTGTGTGTACGCGCTAGTGTGTATGTGTACATGCATGTGTGCGTACGTGCGTGTGTGTTCGCATGCGTGCGCGCGCGTGCCTGCGTGTGTTTCTTTCTTCCCTGATATGTCATTGTTGTAAAGTCGTTTGTGGTGGATCCACTAAACCGTCGATGTTGTACTGCAGGGACTCTGTGCCCTGCCTAGCGCAGAGGCGATGCACGCAGACATCAAACAGCGAAAGCAAGAGCGGGAACTGTTCCAACTGCCGACACTTAGAAACACAATGAAGGTGCTATGGCTACCCTACCTAGACACGTTGGCGCGGGAGATTGGCTGTAGACCGAACCTAGGTGGGTGAAACAAGCAGGCCCCTCGCCGGAACCATTCCCGATGTTCTATACTAGAGTTTACAGTTTTACTGCAATTCTTTAATAATATTAATGTCATATAGTGTACAGTGCTGGTATATAACGAAGTGCATTTACTTCGTTACAGTACTTAATTAGATGTTTTGAAATGTACTTGTAACGAAGTACATTTTTAGAGATTACTTTTCACTTGTAACGAAGTACATTTATCTGTACATTTTACTTTCTACTTCCATATTTTTAGTTACTTTTTATGTTATAATTCCAGGGATGAGGCAGCTTCACAGGGTTTTTGTTTGCATTAGTAATTACAGTTATTCATTAATCCTGTTAATGTAACTAATTCATATAATTAGATGCATTCATTTTATGAGAATTATCTTTTAATAATCACTAATGACCATGACAATTGTCACGTTTCGCGCCAGCACTCGGAGAAAATATTTATGAGAAATTGTCACGTTTTGATACAGAATATCTCGAATTATTATTATTAGCTTACAAAGAATTGCTTTAAACATACCCCACGGTTTCTTCATACATCCAGGAACATTACAACACGTAACGTAATGCTTGCTCAAAACAACACATTTGTGTTCGTGTGTGTGTGAGTGTGCGTGCGTGCATGCGTGCAGGGTAGGGGTGCGTGCGTACATATACAGGCAGGCGTGCGTGAATGTTTACGTGTGTGTATGTATGCGCCTATACGTAGTCCATAGACGCAGGAACGGGGGCTGCCCCCTGGAATTTCTCCGGGGAACAGACATGTGGTACTGTCCCCCCATTAAATGTGACCGTAAACGTTTGTTTTTGTGGCGAGCGTAAATGGCGGGTGGAAATATAAATTTTGTGAGACGATTAATGTGTATTTTGTTGACTGTGAAAGGTGTGTAATAGCGAAATATTTTTCTAAGGCACCCCCTCCCCCCGTCTTCGTATGTCATCATTTCGGCGGAGACAGCGGAGAGCAGCTGGAGAAGGTAAATTTATAGCAGCGGCGCGACGTAAAAAATGTAATTTATCAACAGCACTGTCCCCCCGTGTTTATTCGGATGTCATGAGTTCACAGCCGAGACAGCGGAGAAGGTTAAGTTACATCAGCGGCTAAATATTATCAACAGCACCCCCACCCCCGCCCGTCTTTCGATGTCACAATCGAGCCAAGCGAAACAGCCACAAGGTGAAGGAAGGTGTGAAGATTTGCGGCATCGAAAATTTTGTAGTAGTGGTGAAGCTCCGGTACCCCCCTCCCCCAATATGAATTTCGTTCCCGCGTCACTGCGTGCGTCCATATTTGAGTATATAAATATCGTTTTGGTTGCTTTCGAGTACATCGTAATACACAAACATATGCTCTGTTCACAGCTAGACTCCTGTTGACCGATCCAGCCCTGGCGATGAGCTGCTACTTCGGCCCGGCTTGTGCTTATCAGTTCCGACTTCAGGGTCCAGGCAAGTGGACGGAGGCTCGGGAAACCATCCTTGCCACCTGGGAGAGAATCTCCTATCCCCTCAGCAAGAAGCGAGCGGAGGAACTAGCTAAAAAGAGAACACGTCCTGGCTGCGGACGCTGCTTGGTGATTGTCGCTGCTGTTTTGGTGCTGGCAGCTGTCTGCATTATGTGGTTTTGCTAAATAAATTTGAGTCTTCTGATTAGAAATGTGTTTATTAGGCAATGTAAAAGGTGTTGTATAGTTTGTAATTTGAACGTTAGATGTGCTTGCTGGTCCACTTACTCTTAGTTTGTCACCAAGGTTTGTTGTAGACAATTTGCAGCCTTCGTAAATAACTTATTTAAATATTTAATGTGGTAATGCTATATTAATTCTTCTCAAAAAGATCCATTTTGCTGTACTAACAATTGATTTGTTATTTTTGGTTATGTTTAAATATCACACTATTTATCATGTCTTATATGTATTTAGGTGTTCAACTGGTATGCATGTTACGTTATGTTCTCATGTTCTAGTAATGGTCATGTACATGTTCCTGAATGTTTTGTCAGTTTTGATCTGTCGATGAATTTTGAAAATTCGAAATTCGTTGACAGATCAATATTATCAACAGATTTTGAATTCGATGACAGTTTTGATATGTCAACTAGTTCCTGAAGACGAACGAGAGTCGGATAAGTGAGACCATTGGTTAATCGAATAATTAGTTGTTCTTATATCTGTAGACTATTGTACATGTACGTAACTCAGGTAAAACATAGTATATATTTAGTGTTTATTTTGATTGTTGTTGCAACAGTACAGAGATGATGACTTTGATCATTTTTAATATGATTTTTTGTTGTGATATAATATTAGATTCATGATAATTAGTTTAAATGTTGTCACTGGAAGACGGCTTTTGCCAAAGGACAACCATACAATGTAACATATTGAAAGTATTAAGATAGTGTATATGTGTTGCATGTAGGCAGGAAATAAATAAAAGTGACTTACCGACTAGACCCAGTGTCTCTTCTGTATTATAATTATGAGGAAGACCGGTCGTTCTAATAATCATAACACATTGTAGACCATGGATCTAGTCCTAGTAATACGTAATATTACATATATTATATATATATTTATATTATGTGTTTCTTTGTTTGTTTCTTTCTTTGTCCATCCAAGCATATAATCCGTCAATTTCGCTTTGAGCTGAAATGTTGTAGGCATATGCTAGCGGACCCACTTAGTCGAGCGGCATATCACCCCAAAATTGCTTTTATTTTAGGAATTTAAATGCTCCACGCACACACGCACACACACACGCCCCAGTGCTATATAATTTAAAAACTTAAATACAATTATTTGCGTTCCAGCGCAATAGTTGAAATTATGATATGTGTTATGCCAGAAGAGTTTGTCTACCGGGTTTGCAGCTAGTAAGAAATACATTCGATACATATCTTAAGTTGTTGATTGTTGAGAATAGCCTCTGACAGTCAGTAGTTACCTTAATCAGCATACTAAAATAAAAAGCCGCACCTCTTGTTTACTTTTTAACAAAGTTCTGATGAGAAATCATGAATTGTTGTATATGGCTTAATTATGTGCTCATAATTGTTAAATCATCGTCATCCTGTTCATTCACTCGTATTTTGTCTGCATCTGTCACCTCTGAGTGACTACAATTAGGACTCATAATTTTATGTTTGGTGTAAAACTGGCTTCTTGTGTATTTGTTACCCCATGCGTTTACATAACAGGAAACCCTGGATTAGTGTGAAGTCCTTCTGCATGGCTAATTGGATGCAATGGTCGTGTGACTCACATTCCTATATTGACTGCTCTTTTCACACATGGCAGTGGAGACAGACCCCTCAATTCAGTGATGATCACTTAATAGATAAAGGTTCTCCCTTTAGCATCTACAAATCAGGCATTCTTTGTATTACATAGTTGTAATGCTTGAACAATATCCAGCAGCTTGTATGAGAGGGGTGAAAGCTCTTGAGAAACATGGAATACAATTAGTAGTTCACATTTTAAAGATGCAATGTTTAGGGCGGGTTCACATTTTGGAGAAAGGGGGGTTCACAAAAAGGGGAGTTCCCGTGAGCCCCCTGGCTACGGGCCTGTGCATTTGTAAATGCCCGTAATTCTAGCAATTAGGCTTACAACTTGGTGATGTCAGAACATTCCTCAGGGCAGTGACGCGGGAACGAAATTCATATGGGGGCTACCGGAGCACCACTGAAACATTTTCGCCGCCGCATATCTTCGTATCTTCCTCCTTCATCCTTGTGGCTGTCTCGGTTGGCACGACTGTGACAACGTCTAATAAAACTTTGATTTTCACCCGCCATTGACGCTCGCCACAAAAACAAACATTTACGCTCACATTTCATGGGGGGGCAGAAAACCATGTCTGCCCTCCAATTGCACACACCTTTCACAGTCGACAAAAATACACATTAATCGTCTCATAAAATTTACATTTCCACCCGCCATTGACGTTCGCCGCAAAAACAAACATTCACGCTCACATTTCATGGGGGCGGGCAGATCGAACCATATGTCTGCCCCCCGCAGAAATTCCAGGGGCGGCAGCTGCCCCTTCTGCCCCCCCCCCCCGTTCCCGCGCCTATGTCTCAGGGTACGTAGCATAATTATCAACAGTTTACGTTGACAGAATACTACGAAATAAAATGCATTGTTTCTAGCTATCTGAGTGGAAATTGTTACTCATTAATTTATCATAATTACGTTCAAAATCATTAGTAAAACATAATATGCGTAACATTGTAAATATGCGCAAGGAGTCAGAGAGTTGGTAGAGCTGCTAGACAAATCAGTTTGCAATTTTTTTTCAAAATGAGTTTATTTCAAGTATTGTACGTACGTTACTATTTTCGCGTAGATGCGACTGCTCATGTTCTGATTATAAAGTCATCTGAACAATTGCGAAATGGACGAAACGGACGAAATTAAAGAAGAAATCCACGAAATCGACTAAGTCCACGCCAAATTTCTATATTACGTACATTATCGGTCAAAAATTATTACATTAGGCCAAGTAAAAAAAGAAAATAGTTTCTCGTCCCCGCCCGCTTCCTTTTTAGCTGCCGCCTCCTTTTTTTGCTATTTACTATTAACAAAATTCGTTATTTTAAACGCTTTTCAGATCTGTGTATGTCTTCTATAGAGATTAAAATAGGAACGATATTGGCTTGTTGCGTGCCCCGTGCTCCAAGGACCGCATACTCAAGTCTGGAATCGAGGCTAATCACGTGCACGAAACTATAGCGCTTGCGCGACATGTCTGCTATTGTCGGCCATCTTTAGTCCGAATATGTCGGTGTTTGTTTGCTTGCGAATTCGTAGGTCCACCGCAATATTGAAACCGTGGTATGCTAGGACGGTATTAAATGGCAAGCAGACATTCCTAGAGCTTTTCTCACAATTTGCCACACGGGAATTTGATGACGGAGAAGACATCAGTTCAACAGAATGCTGTCAAACGTCACAGGTCGGTACTCACCTCAAACTGCGTGGCAGCACGCGGCCATTTGCCGAAATGCCCTGGCAACTGGCCGCGTTGCCTCGGAAATTAAGCTATTGTTCACGGTCTGGTCGTGTTATATATTAAGTGCCCCCTAAAAAGTATAAAAGCCCGCAATTTGATAAAATTCGAGGCCTGTCAGTAGATTTTGCATTGACTTCGCTCAAGTCTACACGGTGGCGCTACTAGTGTAAATAATCACCGGTTAGACCCGCCACGAATATGCCAAGATATTGACGATTACTTAAAATGACAACTTTGTTAGCAACAGTGTATAAAAGTATTACTGAAGTAGTTTAAATATGGCATGACATGCTGATTTGTGCGGTTTATTAAATTATGGTGACTGTCTAACAAGGCTGTTACTAGTGACACCATGCGGAGTTGTACGAATTTTTTTGTCTGTTTTAGTTTGTAATTTTCGAATGTTTCATGGAAATAAGTAACATTTTGAAATGCAAGTGCACTTTTCGTAAAATACAGCAATACGTTGCATAGCTTAAACGAAATATTTGAAATGTAGCCAGAGAGATATTGTGGATTGCAACTCCTTGGAAATCGTTCCATGATAGCCTACTGCTCGGGCACAAATATTAAAAACGTTTCAATGTAGGCCTACTCACCCTTTTCTTGCTTGATCATTTGTGTTGTTTTGTTCAAAATAACCTCAGCCAATTAAGATTTGTCAATTGTCAAATGGTTTTTGGAAAAGGTTGTAGTTTTAAGGTCTCATTTCTTTTATTTTGTCTTCAGGTAAAAGTGAACATTGGTAGAAGTAAGGACAAGTTGGACGTGTCGGCAAACCCGAACGAGTGTCTAGCAGACATTGTGTCAATTAACTCGTCAGTGAGATAATTGCAATACATGTCACACCTCAAAATTGAATAATTGGAATGATTCATTATTTACAAATGAATATATATGTTCATCACAACAAAGCTTTATGACAACGCATACAACTTTGCATCAAAGATGGTATGACTCTGCCCTCCAACTTGTCGTGGTTGAAATATTTATGTTGTGATTGGTTGTTTAACCACATAGGTTATAAACACCCAATCAATTGTAACAGAGAGATAAGTAGGCAAACCATGCCTACCACAATAAGGTAAGACGGAAACTGCTTTATTTATTGTGAACTGGCCAATTGCAATTTTTCTCCACTTTCAATTTTTATAAGTGTGAAGGATGTCTGAAATGGAGTGTCCTCTATGCTGCCCGCATTCTCAAACCAGAAGAGAAATAAGAACTGGAGAGGAATTTGGAGGTGATGTTACACTCATGTGGCGCATGCTTCAAAGACGTCAATGATCCTGGAGAAGGGAACACATTTGACATAGTGAAGGTCAACGACAAATTAACATGTAAAATGTCCATTGAGGCGTCGTACTATGTAACATAGCGTTACAACATCGGTTGGCCATTATCCTCTTTGTGAGGAATGTGAGGTGAAATGCAAAGTGGCCAAGAAGAAAGTGACTAGATCCTTCGCACCTCAGCAACCTGCAAGCAAATGATGTGCATGTGTACGTTTGGCAATGGATGGTTGTTTTTACAGACATGCCACATTTTGTGTTCTGAAATGCATATTTTAACTTGAAACTGTAGTATTTTTGTATTGGTTAACATGCTTGTTCCGAGCGAGTGTCGCCATTTACCAGGCTACTAAATATACCTACATTAATTAACATTTGCTTACATTTTGTAGCAAATCCGTATTAAAACTGGATATTGCCGTATTTTTAAAAATCCATAATGTATGCGGGAAATCCGTACAGTGTGGCACCTTTTGCTGTGTATTAAATACATTTAACATTGTGTTTTGTTTATTTAATCAATTTAAATTGTATTCCGGTGTAACATGGGATATATAGATTCCACATAATTGTTTCTGTTTATTTGTCAATCCAGCTAAAATAATAGTAATTATAGTAACATACATCACAGCCCTGGTATGTTCCACGTTACATCGGACAAGCAACAGTGTCTTTAAATCAGTAACACTTAACATCTACGACATTGCGGCCATCTTTAAAAAATAACAAAATATTGACAAATAGTAAATAATAAGGACCTCCCGCCTCCTTTTTGAAAAAAATCCGGACGAGAAACTATTTTTTTATTTTATTTGGCCTTATCGGTTGATTTTTTTTTTTACGGTATCGGGCACTTATTACATTATCAGTATATTATTACAGTATCGGTTAATTGTAACACCGCTGCAAAGAGTTGAAAAATCCAAAGAGTTGGAAACGATGAAGTGCATATCTCGATCAGCAGCAATCGTCTTTCCCGCCAAATCTTTGCAGAAGAAAACGTATTCTTTCGGCTTAAATTGTAACACACAATTAACGTGGATATTGTGTTGTCCCTTAATTAAATTGGGACCACCTGAAACCTTCCCGCGGACCAATAACTAAAGACCGCGGGCCACAGTTTTGGAACCCCTGTTACACAAAACAAAAACACGCATCGAACGATATGTGATTTGCACGACCCTGTTAGGCGTACCTGTCTCTATTAGCGGTAGAGACCCTCACCTGTCCACTGCCGTCCCGGCGTGCTTTGCATGATCTTAGCTTTGCTGAATAGTTTCGTTGGCACTCACACATTGTGTGACCTAGAAAAATAACGGCCTTCGCAGAATGAGATTGTCTTCGTCAATATTGTAATGCAAGATTAATTTGACGAACAAGATGAGATTGAGCGCGATTATTGTGGTGCTGTGCGCGGCAGGTATGTACGGAGAGCTGATGGTGATTTTTACAAGCTGTTATAAGAAGGCGTCTTCAAATTATAGCTACGATCATGCGAAAGTTGTCCGGCGCACCTGAGCTGCCCCAAGCATTAGGCCTCCGCACCTGTCCCGTGACATATTTTGAACTCATTCGCTCGTTTCAGTCAACAACTATTTGGTTGCTTCAGATGTTGCTCTTTCTTTTGTTGAATAAGTAGAAACATCGTCAGACAGTGTTTTCGGACGATTGCGGATTGCTGTGTGTGCCATCTAAAATATGTTTTCGAAACAGTTTAAATGGTGTTGTCCTTCGCACCTGTCGCCATTTTAGTTGCAATGAAAACACGCAAGATTTTCTCACTGATGTACAAAACCCGTACAAAATATGCTTACGAAATTCTGCATCGCGTTATAAAGAAAACACGTCAGTTTTAATAAGGCGTACATTTTAAAAATTGTTGCTTTTTGTATTTTACGTAGACCAACCGCCTTCCACATTCCGTGATCAAGCCCGCTTTTAACTTGAATTGTGCATTTCTTGTATACCAGAATTGTACAATTCTGGTACATACCGGGAGTGCGCCTTCAAGCTGACTTGATCCACCTAGCGTTGGTTCATAATCCTTATTATAATTCAACTTATAAACTTAAAATAGGCACTTCAATGAATTCCGCTACCGCGATGTTTTTACGTGCGCGCAGCGCCGTTGCAGCAGCGCCGTCTCGTTAACTCGGCACCTGGGTAGCGTTCTGTTTCAACCTCTGTTTTCCCGGTCATTTACGTCATTCGCGGCGGGATTCCTTTTGTGGGTAAGTCAAACTTTCTGTACGTCCTTTTCTTTTTCAAATTTGACCAAAATTATGGTAAATTTAATCGATTTTATGACAGCTGTGTTTCAGTTGCAAGTTTGACAGTCTAGTAATGAATTGTACCGAACGGCTATGATTGTAGGTAGATCTATAGGATTAAATTAGTATGTGTTGAAAATTTCGTTGGCGTGAACGCCCGTGAAATATGGTTTTTGCGTCATTCAAAACATGTGACATTTGAGCGATCTGTGTCAGTATGACTGAGAGCGCGCCACCGGAGGCGTGGAACGAAATCGTGGAGCTTGATCCTGACTTATTTAAGACATTTTGTGCCTCTCAATGACAACAAAAACAACAGTATCTTATTTAACTTAAAGATAGGGCCTATAATTTATGGCATTCGATAATTTATAGCCTAGGTCCTACGGGCCAGGCCATATTATATATATATATATATGAATCTTAGGCCATGGCTGGTTACTGCTTACCCTTGGGTAGGCACTTCAACAAAAAATTAAATATCATGCTAGGACATTGGGAATTGGCTTAAATTAAAGGTAATAGGTTAAGGATCACATAACTGTTTATTTTATTAACATACCTTTAATAGATCAAAAGATATTGCGATTTTAAGATGGAAAAACAGCGTCATTTTTGTGTATCTCTTACAATGGCAAAATGGACTCATTTTTGTGTTTTCTATAGTTAAATATTTGCTTTAAAATGTCAACTTTTTTATTTATACATATATTTAAATACTGTCTTCAAGGTTTTCAAACACATTGATAAGAGTAATAAATTTATAATATTTAATATTTTTAGTACTAATTATACCAAAATTAATGCAATAAATTAGTTAATTTTAGTTACATAGCATGCAAAACTCAACAGACCAAAACGTTCCAATTGAAGGCCATAATGTCCATGATTATGAAGATTTTATACATATTATGTAATGTGAATAACCACATTAATAATGGTAATAAATGTACATTAACAAATAATTTAATAATTTATTTAATTAGTCAATATTAGCTAATTAGTACGCAACCTTGACAAACCGACACATTTCAGTAAAAGGCCATAATGTTCATGATTATAAAGATATTTGGATAATTTATGAAAGCAGTAAGCCACAGTAATTGTGGTAATACATACACATTAACCAGTCATTTCACATTAACAGTAACTTAATTAATAAGTTAATATTGGCTAATATTAGCATGCTAACGATTGACCACTACATTTCGATAAAAGGCTGGAATGTCCATAATTATTAACAGTTATATAATTTATGCAATGTTTACCACCACATTAAACATTATAATAAATATACATTAACCAGTCATATAGCTTTAACAATAACTTTATTAATAAATAAATATTGGCTAAATAACACATAAACTCAACAGATCAGTACATGATAATGAAATACAATATTCATACTCCTAGTTCACTGTGTCTATGTGTGACTGTGTCATGACAGGTTGGATGAATGCTGCATGCTCTGTACAGACCAGTGATCAGTTGTCAATGCTTCATAATGTAATATACCGCATTTTAACATGAACTTGATGAAGTGATGTTTATAAATTGTTCACATTATTCCGACGCTGAATCCAAATATGCCAAATGCAAGACTGCTTTCTGCATTACTCCCCATGGCCCATGGGAGGCAAGCCATGAAGAAGACGTCTGCTCTGCTCATAATAGTCTTTTTGTAATATTGGAAGTTGATTATCTCATAATGTAATGCCAGTAGGCTGCAAGATCTGTGAAGCAAGGTTCATATTTCAGTTTCTTGCAAAATAACGTTGTGTTCTTCAACATGATGTCTATTAGTAATGTTTGTGTTATGTTGAGTGGACACTGTTCAAAGTAGATATCAGATATATAATCAGCCATATTAAATGTGTACGTATGGAGGCAGGTGATGGGTGTCATATTCAGACAACTCTGTGGCTTGGTACCTTCACAGTTAACTGTCAGACACAGATCAGCGTAAGATCAGTGTCACTGCATGTAACTGCAAACAATATCTGAAATAAAAAGGGCATCGTGTATTATATAATGATGACTGTTTTGATTCTACATACAAATATTGTGAAATAATGTTCATATCCCTGCCTCTGTTACTCAAGAGAGCAGTGTGAAATTCTATAATAATGCATTATGTCACACATAAATTCATAATAATTATGATACTTGAGAGGTATAACTGTGGTGTTTAATGTATTGCATGTTGTCATACAATGAAATGAATGATGCTACAACTGATCAAGGCATTTATGGTTTGTATTACATTTACAACGTGCTTTAGCAATTTTGTGCCATGACTGTTTGTCATGAAACATTTAAAAAAACAAATTAAGTCAAATTTGTTACGTATTTTACCTCAAAAACAACTTTTCTAATAAATTATTGATTTAATAGGTAACTAACAAGAATTAATTAAAATTACTGCATCATAACATTTATATTATTTCTAAGTCTAAACAAAAGCATAATCATAAATAATGGCATAAGTCATGCCAAGCCTAAACCCAAGGTAGGCACTTCAAACGATTCTGCTCGCTACGTAATTTTCCGTGTGCCCGCGGCTGTTCACGATTTAGCCGTGTCGTTTACGCACCGCCCGGGTAGTGCTTTGTTTTAACTCTTGGATTCGCGCGCTTTATCTGGTCGTTGACGTCATCGGCTGATGAATTCATTTTGCTGGTAAGTCGAATTTTATTTACGTGTCTTTCTTTTTTAAATTTGACCAAATAATCAGCTAGATTTTATCGATTTGACGACATAGCTGTTTTTCATTAGTAAAGTTAGCACATTTGCATTAGTATAAGAATAAATCGTTTGTGTTTAACAAGATCTATTAGGTTTATATTAGTCTGTGTTGAAAAATGTTTGGCGGAATCGGGCGCCATCTATGGTTTTGAGCCGTTCCAAAAAAATTAAATTTCACCATTGTCAGGCATTGCGTGTCGATGAAATCGCATGCGCGTATACAAAACTAGGTCGGATTAAGCTATATAGGTGTGTCTAAGAGAAAAGACTTAGTGTTTATCCTGATCTATGGGGATTTATGCTAGTCTGTGTTGAAAAATGTTCGGCGGATTCGGGCGCCATATATGGTTTTTGAGCCATTCAAAAATCATGACACAATTATTTGACCGATCTGTGACTGTTGGTTAAGCCACTTGCGCCGCGTCATCGACATCGTGATGATGTCATCGGAGCCATATTGTGACTTATTCCATATTACTGAAATTAAATCACTACAACACAACAGTCAAAGTAGAATTGCTAGACTTTCTCTTTGTTTAATTAATAGCCTATTACTATGATACTATGGGCCAAGCATGGTAGGGTAGCCTTAGTCTAGGAAAGGGCTGGTTACTGCTTACTCTTGCCTTGACAGTCTTGACTTGGGTTTAGCTTTAGCATGGCTTATCATTATGCCATTATTTATGGTTATGCTTTTATTTAGACTTAGAAATAATATAAATTTCATTATGCAATAATTTTAATTAATTGTTGTTACAGATTAAATCAACAATTTGTTATAAATTTTTTTGGACATCAAATATATAAATTATCCGACTTAATTTGTTTTAAAAAGTGTTTCATGATAAACAGTCACTGCACAACATTTAGTAAAACGTAATATAAACCATAATACCTTGGTCAGATGTAACATAATTTGTTTCATTGTGTGACAACTGACATAATGCATTATTTTAGAATTTCACTCTGCTCTCTTGAATAACAGTTGCAGGGATAAGAAAATTATTTCACAAGATTTGCATGCAGAATCAAAACAGTTACCAAAATATGGTACACGATGGCCTTTTTATTTCAGATATTCGCAATTACATGCAGTGACACTGATCTTACACTGATCTGTGTCTGACTGTGAAGGTACCGAGCCACAGAGTCGTCTGAATATGACATTCATCACATGCCTGCATACATACACATTTAATCTTGCACATTATATATCTGATATCTAGATTGAATGGTGTCCATTCAACACGACATGAACATTACTAATAGACATCATGTTGACGAACACAACGTTTTTCTACAAGATACTGAAATATGAACCTAGCTGCACAGATCTTGCAGTCTACTGGCATTAAACTATGAGACAATCAACTGCCAATATTACAAAAAGACTATTGTGAGCACACCAGACTTCATCTTCATGACTTGACTCCCATGGGGAGTAACACAGAAAGCAGTCTTGCATTTGGTGCATTTGGGTCCGGCGACAGAATACTGTGAACAATTTATGAACATTACTTCATCAAGTTCATGTTGAAATGCAGAACATTACATTATGAAGCAGTGACAATTTATTACTGGACTGTACTGAGCCTGCAACATTCATCCAACCTGTCAGGACACAGTCACACATAGACACAGTGAAGTATGACTACTGTATTGATCTGTTGAGTTTGTGTGCTATTTAGCCAATATTTACTTATTAATAAAGTTATTGTTAATGATATATATGACTTGTTAATGTATATTTATTATAATGTTTAATGTGGTGGTAAACATTGCATAAATTATATAACTGTCTTCATAATTATGGACATTCCAGCCTTTTATCGAAATGTAGTGGTCAGTCGTTAGCGTGCTAATATTAGCCAATATTAACTTATTAATTAAGTTACTGTTAATGTGAAATGACTGGTTAATGTATATTTATTACTATAATTAATGTGGTTTACTGCTTTCATAAATGATACAAATATCTTCATAATCATGGACATTATGGCCTTTTACTGAAATGTGTCGGTTTGTCGAGGTTGCGCACTAATTAGCCAATATTGACTAATTAAATAAATTATTAAATAATTTGTTAATGTATATTTATTACCATTATTAATGTGGTTATACACATTGCGTAATATGTATAAATATCTTCATAGTCATGGACATTATGGCCTTTTACTGATATGTTTTGGTCTGTCGAGGTTGTGCGCTAATTACCCAATATTGACTAATTAATTAAATAATTATTATTTTTTAAATATTTTGTAATGCATATTTATTACCATTATTAATGTGGTTATACACATTGCATAATATGTATAACATCTTTATAATCATGGACATTATGGCCTTTAATTAGAGCGTTTTGGTCTGTTGAGTTTTGCATGCTACATAACTAAAATTAACTAATTAATTGTATTAATTTGGTTATAATTAGTACTAAAATTATTAAATATTATAAATTTATTACTCTTGTCAATGTGTTTGAAAACCCTGAAGACAGTATTTAAATATCTGTATAAATAAAAAAGTTATTACATTTTAAAGCAAATATTTACCTATAGAAAACAAAAAAATGAGTCCATTTTGCCATTGTAAGAGATACACAAAAATGACGCTGTTTTTCCGTCTTAAAATCGCAATATCTTTTGATCTATTAAAGGTATCTTAATAAAATAAACAGTTATGTGATCTTTAACCTATTACGCCGGTACCTTTAATTTAAGCCCATTCCCAATGTTCTGGCATGATATTTAATTTTTTGTTGAAGTGCCTAATTCTGGTATACCAGAACTGGCGAGTAGTGCAATTCTGATGTACCAGAACTGACGAATGGTGCAATTCTGGTATATCAGGACTGGCGAACTGACCTTTTAGGAAATCGCCTATTTTCGTTTATTTAAATTGAATTTCACCCTATGCAGACAAATGCAATTTTACCCAGGATTCTTTGCAAAGAACCGAAATGAACCAATCTCCGAACATGTCAAGAATGGTCCAAATAACAACGAACCCGGATGTCCGACAGCGCCACCTGGTGTTATTGTAGTGTGCATTAAATATTACAATTAAATGTGTGTAAAGATAATCTTCCTTTTCCAATCTTCTACACAAGATTTTAAGTTGAGGAACAATGAAACGAGAATCGTATGATTTGGTAAGTGGGTGGGTGGGTTGGAGACACGTAACTAATATTAACAATATTATATTACCCATGTATTATGATATGGTCAGAATAGAAACTGCTGTTAAACGAGCAAAATGACTTATTTGCGCCTAACCATCATCTCAATTCAATGATAGCAAACTCTTCCACAGATATGTGGGTAGCTATGAAAAGAGCTGTTTGTTTTGTGTGGCTCTGAAAAGAGCCGTTATTGTGTTCAGATGGTTTAGAGGCGATATATCAATAAGATATGGGCACAAATGTTGCTGAAGGCCGCAGTGACGTCTGCACCAAATCAAATTTTTACTATGTCAATATATCTAGGATGATGTGGAACGATGGAATTAATGCACTGATGAATCAAATGTGGGCAAAAATATAGTTAAAGTTCAGATTCTACCCAAGTACGTGCTATTTTAAAAGAATTGGCCTGTATATTATGTTAGAAGTTAACAACCATTTCTTGTACATACTACAGTTGTACAATTCTGGTACATTCCAGAAATGGGCTGTGCTAACAGTGGATTTCTGGTATACTGGGAGTGTGCTTTCAATCTGACTTGATCCCGTTGGGTTTCTTGCCTTTTCCAGTAACGTGGGTTATGGTTCATGATTTGGGCTTATTTTATGATAGTGTAACTGGTTATTATACCCAGACATAGTGTTTATCCCGGCTGTTGGTATGATCAGCCGGGATCAGCCCATCAATTTGACTAACACATCTAAGAAGAATGCAGTTTTGCAAACTACAGTTATGATAAAACATTTTTGGGGTTGGGTTCAATTACATTGATCAATTACAATTACATGACTGGATAATTTTCAATTACAGTTACAATTACAATTATTTTTCATTTCAAATACAATTACAATTACCGTCCCAAAATATATTAAATTATAATTGTCAATTACAATGGATTTTTTTCGCTTAAAATAATATAAACAGAACATGATATATCTCAGATCATCCCACATTTATATAATTACTACACAATTGGCTTCTCAGCACCTTGCTGCCCTCAAGCTTACTAAAAAAATAATTCCATAGTGAAAGGTAAGTGTTAGTGCACAGCATTATTTAACTAAATTACAACTAGTACAGCTAGCCTGTGTAGCACTGGACCACAGGCCTATCATTTGTTCTTGGCCTCCTACTTGACACTTGTCCACTGCAGAAGCCTGCTACTGCTAGAGCTAGTGCTTCAATGGGTCAGCTCTATATGCCCTCCCCAATGGAAGAGAAGCCATGTTTTATCTCTCTCTCTCAGTGCTTCCAATGTGCCAAGTCAATAAGGCAAATATGGGGTTATGCAAATACATTGCATAATTATTTTTTTTAGGCAGTCATGTCAACACAAAGTCATGCTAGGTAAGCAGGGGGACATGAAAGGTCAAGAGTCCAACATTTGAATGGTAACAGGTTTTCCCGCGCTTTAGCGTATGAATACAATGAAAAGAAGTCCTGTCGTGCAGGGTATAAAAGGCCAAAGCTGCCCCAGGGGCGGCCATATTCAAATTTTCTCGGTTGTATGACCTTGATCAGAATTTGGCATCATTTTTAGTCCACCTCCATCCCCCCTACCAGTAATTAGTGTGGGATTCCCTCTTCTCATGATTTGTATGTGAATACATGTGTATGATATGGTATATGTAGTTTTTTGTGATGCTTTTCCCTGCTCATATATTGTACACGAGGTGTTGCCAGAAGGCTTTTCTCCTCATTACTGATAATACAGTAACAGTGTACGTATGGTTTTTAGAGCAGTAAATAAAGTAGGATAAATTACACATGGGGCGGAATGGCCCCACCTCTCTTTGGTATGTTTTTATAAGTAGTAGTTTTAGTTGTCGAAATGTTAGTGAGCTCTTTTTGAGAGGTTTTTATGTATTATCTACCATGATTTTAATATAATGCTTTATAATGTGGGCCTTTTATTTAGAATGTATAGGCTAAGCAAACAGGGCAATGTTTAAGACCTCAAATGGCCCACATTTGTTTGTAAATATTTGCATGTTATAACTCATCCAATAATCTGGTGAGTAATAAATAACCTGGCCATATTCTACCTTATCTGTTGTTGACTTGTTGCATTGCGTAAAAAGACTAGTTGGCACTGTGCCTGTCCATGGGTGACAGATTGTTTGGAAAGGCACCGCTAAATGCTTTATGCAACATGACTGTGGCAGGACAGGCAGACAGCTGTTATCTGCCCATGTTCACCAGAAAGAGTCACTGTCTGACTATAACAATGTCTGACTATAAACAAACTAATGGGAAGTATGAGAGAGAAGGTGATTTCAGAGGGAAACGGCCTTGGTTTTCATAATGAAATAAAAAAACAGTTCTGGGAGTTTCACCCATAATTGGAGAAATGATGGGAAAGTAATTGAATTGTAATTGAACAATTAAGGCAATTACAATGGCCAATTACAATTACGACACACACACAAAATCAGTTACAGTTATGATACTTTCAAATATGTCAATTACACTGTGATTGTAATTAACTACA